>CM067510.1:6270670-6758170 GCA_034509495.1 Acestrorhynchus altus | reverse complement strand
GGAGCGGCACAAGATCTCTCGTGCGAAATGCATAACACTGCTTTTACTGTAAAGTTCCAATTTTGGAGACACAAGGTCCACATTTGTCCACATTGCCCAGGTCTGTAGCATGGGCTCACAAGAGAATAGATGGTATACACTATTAGGGTATTAGACAGTAAATTCACAACCAGTCGTGACACCTAGAGCCGTTGAATTTGCATGGTATTGTGAGAGCTGCAGTAGATTTAAGATCACTATAGTAACTGCAGTCTTGTCTCCTTGCATAACTGTCTTCTGAAAGTACAGAACGCATCGATCCGTGAGGTCCGAGCCTCGGTGTGAGCCCAAACATGGTACTGCGTACACAGTTTTCACAAAAAATTCTGCCATTCATCAATATCTTCTTATAGTGATTTATATGCGACAATGGGATCATCATTAAAAGAGCACAATATAGAAAATCTGGTGTAGACGTTATGTTCTTTCATAGGTGTTACATTGAGTAATAACCTTCAGTTCACACCTTATAAGGGTCTGAAAGGGGCTAAATCTGATCCTATATCACTACTCTTACACACACTAGTCTGTTATGTAACTATTCAATGCTGCTTCCGCACAAGCGGCTCGAGTTAAAGTTGTAGTATTTGGTAAGAAGTGAAATTCCCACTGCTCCGGTGAAATTAACACCAGCAACGACACAAACACTGAGCCGATGGGTGAGAATACACAGACGCCAACACAAACACCTGTGTCAACAGGAAATGGGGAATTCTCTCTTGCACACATGGCAACACGCAGCTTTCAGAGGAGATAAATGCTCTCTCGCTCTTTCTCGCTGTTGTTTAGTGTGCGATTCAGGACGGACTGCACTTTTTACACTTTTCCTTCTTTCCCGTCCTCTCCACTCAGGAACATTAGGAGACAAACACACAATCAGGCTATTTATAGTTTTGATTTTTGTCCAGGTATGTAAAGCTGTGTTACACATACCTACACATCTCAGCACACGTTTCCCATTACTGCCCATTACCACGGCCAGAAATGGACAATAAATGAGAGAATCAGTGGGCCTGTCCTGTCTAGACATGAGATTGCCTGACCCGTCCAAAGCAATGAGTTCCACACACACACACACACACACATACATACAGCCGGACACCTACATTTAGGGCCCTTCGAAATTTGTTTTATTTCAATTCCAATTATATATATAATTGAAACAGACTATGTGTATATGATTCAATTGAAGTAGAGTAGCCCGACTGAGGCCTTTCTGATTACAATCCTATTTCTGTCTGATTGGATGAGGTGGGTAATCCTTTAAATAATTCAGTAAACAGAAGAATCATAGCCATGTAAACACCTGCATCCGATTACGTTCCCAATCAGAACATTTAAGCACATTCTGCGCATGCACATTTGCATCTGCAAAACTGGTCACTTTAAAAGACCAATAATAACGAGCTGTTCAGAAAAGTATTTGAGCAAACAAAAGACAAAGGGTTTTCACACCAACTGAAGAGCAAATTAAGAACAGATGGAAGTGTCTAAAGTCAGCATATTACAAAACTAAGAGATAGAAATGCGGTTCTGATCCATTTCCATTTTACAAAATGATGGGCAAATTCATGGGAGACAGTTGATACCCTGGTAGGGTTTTGGATGGTTTAAACTGATTATGATGCTTTAATCAAAGTCAAGTTGGTTGAAAACCTGGTCATCTAGACAAAACATACCCAACGATGCTCAGCTACCTGATGAGCTGGTCAGCGCTTGAGAATCGTAATGGATGTTGGCTTTGATTGTGGTCATACTTGGTGATGCCGGTCAACCTTAGTCCAGCTTGTTCATAGTGGTGGTACATTTGTCATTTTGGATTGGATTACTTGCAGTGTGCAAACAGATCCACGATGCTCGCACACACACTGTATTTAACCCATCAACACAGTGCAACACACTAGTGAATTCATACACTAGGTGTCAGAGCAGTGGGCAGCCCTATCTACAGCCCTATCGACAGCACAGTCAGCCTCGCACAAGGGTGCTTCAGTCATGTCCTGCCAGTTGAGGGAATTGAACCAGCAACCTTCCAGTCACAAGGCACTCTAATGTGGTTAGATGTTAATGTCAGCACAATGTTGGTTTCAGGTCAATCGGGTTTTTCAAGTGAAAAGTGACATCGTTCTGATGTCAAAC
Source organism: Acestrorhynchus altus (assembly GCA_034509495.1). NCBI lineage: Eukaryota > Metazoa > Chordata > Actinopteri > Characiformes > Acestrorhynchidae > Acestrorhynchus > Acestrorhynchus altus. The sequence continues at coordinate 6,755,992 of CM067510.1, read as the reverse complement.
TGATGTCCGGTGCCTACCGGGAAACTGGGGCAATTTGGTTGCACTCTCATACATAAACATTCACACACAAAAGCACACATTTGTACACCATCAAATGGGTACAGAGGCCTACAGGTTGACTAAGATAGCTGGGTTACTCACTCTGAGAATTTACGTGTGTGTGAGTGTGAGCTTGCAGGGCATTTCCCCAATACCACGTCAGGTGAGCTGACTCAGACAAAGAAAGGAAAACAGAAGTGAAGCAGAACTGTAAGGCCTCGCTCTGGCGGATGGAAACAGTTTGTGCTGAACGTACGTCAACATATTTTTCTTCTTCACAGAGCTGCCAGCCATGGAACACACTCCCATCATGCTGTGTGCCTGTCACACTCCCTCACATATACATTCATAAGATAGCCTCGATGCCTTTTAGTGCTTCAACTCAAGCATAATAATCTCTCTCTCTCTCTCTCTCTCTCTCTCTCTCTCTCGGTTTGTGTCTACATGCATATGAGAGTAAGCATGATGGGGGAGTGTGTGATTATGCTTGCTATAATATATAAATTGAATGACCCAGTTCAACAGAGGTCCATGCAATTGGTGCTAACAGTCTCAATATCAGTGCAATGGACATCAGCTGATGATGTCTGTAGTAACTGTAGTATAAAGACACCTGTGTCTGGAAGGTCCAAGGTTCTTGGAAAGTTTAAGCCAGATGATGGATACAAAAAAGAGGTAAATCCACCACTGCAGGTGTAAATCAAGCCAGAAGACTATGAGGGAGGCCACAGAAATGGACACTATGTTTAGTAACACCAAACACTGCACTTCACCACAAATACACCATCCTCGCCGTGAAGCATGGTGGTGGCAGCATCACGCTGTGGGAATTGTTCTTGACAGTAGGTGCTGGAAGGCTTGTGAAAGTATATGGTAAAAGGAATGTACAAAATACAGGGAGATCCTGGAGTGGCCGAGTCAAAGCCCAGGCCTCAAACCCATGCCCAGTCTAGCACACAGGAACAAGTTTCTGACATTGATGTGTTTTTTTTTTTTAATTGAGGAAACAGCAACCAAAGGCTCTCTGCTGTATATTCCACCACTTCAGACGAGAGGAAGGACCATAAATAAACAGTCAGGCACTTTCAGTATCTGCACATAGCTGTAATGTAACAATGACCAACAGCACTTCCAGTTTAAGTTGTATTAGTGGTAAATGAGGTCAGGGTTATGAGAAGTCCTCTACAGGGTGGGAAAAATAACATATATGTCTGTCCAAGACACAATACAGGCCGACTGTGAGGATATCAAACACGCATGCTTAGTATCCGACGAGGTTAATGAACTGATATTTTTATTCATTTCAAATTAAATGCAACTGATTTCATTAAATTTCCCACCATCTTCAGTCATTACTGTTGGCCTTTCAGTGTCTTACCAGGCCTCAATGTAAGGTGTAATATCTGTAAAATCAAAGGCTGATGGTGGACACCGAGTGTCCACTTTCATGCCTAGGTTGCTTATATTTATTCATTTGTTTGTTCATTTATGAATCCTGTGCAAATATTCTGAAAACTGAAGAACTGAAAAACACCTATACACTCACATGGCAAGTCATGCATAGCAGTATGCAAATTAATTATGGTTGTTACTTCAGTGGACGGCTTGGGAAGGCCTACACCTATTAGTAACTTCTGTAAGTGAGGTGTTCTCTAGTTCTCCAGGTGCTCTTTGAGTGAGAATGAACACTGGTCAACGTGCTCGTGGCAAGCTAATGTGAATGATCCGAGTTCGTATGTACCAGGAAGAGGTCATAAAAGGCATTACCACCCACAGTGGACAGCACAGTGGCCAACCATGGGTGATTAAAGATCGTGACCAGTGGGGTCTAGCTAGAACAAACTCCCTACAAACCTACAAGTGACTTAAGTCACATCCACATTCAATGCAGGAGACTTCACATGCATATCCCTCAGGTCAGTGCTGTGTTCTTTAGTTTCCATGGGTCATGGCAAAAGTTATGGGATACAATAACTAGTTCTCATGACTTAAGTGTAAAAAAAACTTCATTGAATGTGAACAGAACCTCACATGCCATAAGTAGTGCTTTCAAATAATACACATGCATGGTACAACGTCATATACCAGAGCAGGGTTGTGCCCCAAAACAGGGGATACAATATATTGCAAAACAGTATATTGTGAGTTTTTCAAATTCTAAGAAAACTGTCATAGCCTGCATTACCATATGCATAAAATCCTAATAAAAGAAAAGTTATTAATGCAATCAGTGAAACCTGAAGGAAGAATACAACACATGAGCTATTATTCAAAGCAGCAGACGTTTTTTGTACCCTTCCCCAGATCTGTGTCTTGATACAATCCAGTCTTGGAGGTCTACAGATGATTCCTTAGACTTCATGGCTTGGTTTGTGCTCTGACATGAACTGTCTACTATGGGACCTTATATAAGCAGATGTGTGCCTTTCCAAATCATGTACAATCAACTAAATTTACCACAGGTGTCCAAGCTGTAGAAACATCTGAAGGACCATCAGTGAAAACAAGGTGCACCTGAGCTCAATTTTGAGTGTCATGGCAAAGGCTGTGAATACTTATGTATTTGTTATGTTTTTGTGCTTTAATTTTAATACTATTGCAAAGATTTCAAACATAGTTTTCTTTTCATTTGGAATGTTTTGGAATATGTTCTGTAACATTTATATATATATATATACACACACACACACACACACACACACACATACATACAGATATTCACTATCAACGGGCCCATGTGAGGTCTGGGTTAATGTGAGGAAAAGGGGGCAAAATGACAGCAAGACAGAGGGCTGGGAGAGAGCAGAACATGTAGGAAAACTGGTAATGACTTAAAAAGACAAAGCATCGCTGTCAAAATCAATGCACATCTTTACTGAGAGAACCAGCCTGAGGCAAGACACTGTCACACACACTCGCACTCATAGAGGAAGCGAGAGAGAGGGTTGGGGACAGAGAGAGAGATTGAGAGAAAGACAGATACAGACAGAGGGATGGAACAAAATAAAGAGCGAGTAAAATATAGATGGCAGAACAGGAAAGTAGGAGGACTGGAGTGTATGCACGCATGTGCATGTGTGTGTGTGTGTGTGTGTATGTCCGCACACTTGCTCTTGTTTTTAAAGGTCAGGTCTCATAAAGCAGAAGAGTCAGACAGCCTGACACTTACAGAGGTGAAGAGATGCCACAGGCAGGCGCACACACACACACATACACACACACACACACACGTATGCATAAGCCATACACTTACACATGTGCATTTATAGATGAGGACACACACACACACACACACACACACATAGATGACTCAACCAAGCCAGCCTAGAAAGGCTCCCGTCACAGGACACCCTGAGCAGCAACAATGTGCATTTCACTTTCTCTCCAAACTCACACCGTAAAACCCAACACAACATGTTACAAGGCAAATGTAGCTCAAATGAGAGGATTCTTAAATCTCACATTTATAATAATAATAATAATAATAATAATAATAATAATAATAATAATAAAGCATAAATCATTTCAAACTTCCCACAAAGTAAATCAGACTGGAAGGTGATCTCACACAGACTGTTTCTGAAACCTGACCTAATGCTGGTCTACACAGTTTCCACAATGTTAACTGGTGTTCACAGCCACTGGTTATGAGCCTCATTATGTTTGTAGCTCTAGTTCTTTAGACACAGATTGGAATTTTCAAAGTTTTCATGAAATAAACTCATAAAACGGTAAATTAATGATTTGAGAGAAACTAAAGGGGCACAATTGTTTTTCTCAAGTAGGTTTATGACAGAAAGAAGTAAAACAGTATATTTTAGATTTTCTGATCATTCATAAAGAAGCATTTTTTATTAACTAAAACATGCTTGATTCCCAATGAACTACAACAATAAATGTGTAAATAGTCAACAACTGAAACAGTAAATTCATTAAAGCTTTTTGCAAAAGCTTAAAGTGTACATTCATGATTAATCATTAATTAATTAATCAGCACACCACACAGCGAAAACCCCGGATTCTTAAAGCACTAACGTGTCCCCAATCTGCAGGCCAAGCTTGCATGACAGCCATGTTTATCTTGCAGAAGCTGCACTAATTTCTCTTTCTAAGGCTCAGTAGGGTGCCTTCGAATGGGGCAGCATGCCCTCTGCTACCCCCCTCACTGTCTTTTTGAGGTTCGTTGAGCCATTTCTATTACTTCTGATCAGGCCAGCACACACACACACACACACACACACACACACAGCTTAACCAGCCATGAGTGTAGGGGTGTGTGTGATTGGTGGGGCATAGTAGTAAGGGTCTGTAAAACTAACAAGGCTTGAGAAACAGAACTATAATAGGGTCAATCACATGGGGGGGGGGAGCGAGAGAGAGAGAGAGAGAGAGACAGCAGTAAGCTATACTGTACATTATCTGATAAAAGTGGGCGACAGTGACCAAGGAATCAGATATCTGGCTTTTTCTTTGATCACTTTTGGGTGTAAAGTCCTCCACATAAACACACACACACACACATATATCCACAAGCTAGAGGTTAAAGTTATTTACTTCAGGCTCCTGCAGATGGGGCTGATGATTGGATTGTAAATACCTGCAGGGTGTGTGACGGGATTCATAGACTGAGAAAAGATAGTAGAATGCAGTGAATCTCCTGCCTGATGTGTGTAAAATGGGTCACAAAGCAGATGTTAAGGATTTGTAAAGAGGACTGATTGTGTGCCATGGGCCACAGTGTGAACGAAGTAGCTGAATTTGCAGGCGTACGCTCATATGGATCTACCAGCAGTGGCGAAAATCCCAGTCTACAGGAAATTCTCAGAGAATTGTAGATGAAAGATGAAACTTCCTGGCAAGAACTACTTGTAGAAGCCAACACAGGTCAGGCACAACCAATTTCTGAAACACCTGAAGTACAGCACCTACACTGAGTAGCAGGACAACCGGGTGTTGTCTTCTGATTATCTTCCAGAGGAAGAGAACATTCCTATCCCGGTATTCCAAGATGACCATTCTCACATTCATGGAGCAGGGAATGTGACTGATGAGCACGATGAACGTTCAGAGGCATTCTCTCGACTGGCGTGCAAAATTTCCAGATCTGAATTCTCTTCAAAATCTATGCAACTACTCGGAACGAGTAAACAAAGGGAAGGCATCCGTGAAATCTGAACTGCACAATATGTTGATGCAAGAGTGGCTGAATGTTGATGTTGCCTAGATCCAGAACCTAGTCCAGTCCATGCCAAAGTGAATCGCAGCTGTTTTTTTGGTCAGGGAGGTATTAGGCACATTAATTTTTATTTTTAGTTACATTTTTTATATTAGGTATTAGATATATCCTTCTGTATTCTAATGTTGTACATGGTTGCTTACTGACAAATAAACATGGGTGGTAAGTGGCATAAATACTGCACTGTCGGTCTTCAGTATCACTTACCTGTACTTGGTACCACACACAGTGTTTGAGCTCATTCTGTTAGCCAACATGGCCCTGAACACAGCCCTTCCTGTGCAAGGTTACAGTGTGCATACATAACACAGACAGTGTGTGTGTGTGTTTAAAACGTCCTGTATTTTACTTTGGAGGTCCTTAGACAGTTCAGGAAACCAACACACACACACTGGCTTTTAATAAACACAATGGGTGTGACGCAATGCTCTCATGAAAGGTAGGGTTGTGTGTGTGTGTGTGTGGGTGTGAGACTGGTGTGTGACTGATTGATGGTCAGTTTGGCCCTGTTTCCTTTTGACTTCAGAAAGGAAAGCAAGTCAGAAAAAGGAGAACAGTGAAAAAGCAAGGCTGCTCACTCTTCGTATGGCTTTCAAAATCAGGCCAAATGCCAGCCCACCTGATACGCTGTACCACAAACACACACTCTGCTACAGTATTGGAAAATGAAATGTTACCTTAATGTAAGACGTTCACTGACTTAAACTGGGGGGCAGCCGTGGCCTGGTGGGCCTGGATGGTTGCCGGTTCGAATCTTTGACCTGGCAGGACATGACTGAAGAACCCCTTAAGCAAGGCACTCAACTCCCTAGCTGGTGCCTTGGATAGGGCTGCCCACCACTCTGGGCATGTGTGTTCACTGCCCCTAATGCATTATAATGTGACCTTACTGAGAGATTAGGGGTAGAACAGGAGAACCCTGTGTGTCGCCTGGGTGTAACCAGTTGGCTTAAAACAACATTATGTAGCTATTGTACCTTAAAATAACGGCTTCAATCTGGTTTTGATTTGTAAGGGGAGAACTGCATGATGTTGAAATCCTGTAACTGTACTGTACCCCTGTATTCTTTCACTTCAGATCCTGGTTCTGTGTCTCTAACCTTGCTGGACTTTATCTGTAAACAGACGACATGTTAAGCGTTATGAGAACTCACATTCACAGTGGTGTTTCCTTAAAAAGCATCTCTGAGGTCACCCATTGTGCATTTTCCAGAAAATGACCTGCTCTATTCACACATGGCCTATCTCAGACATTAACTGGACTTCATACAAAGGGTCTGGAAGGATAAAGTCTGTGTAACATCTGGTGTAAATGATCTGGACATTTGCGTTCACACATACTGTTCCTCTGGGTAATGTCTGGAAACGTTCTGGGCTACCTCGTGTGTGTAAGGGGCTCAAGTCAGCCCCTGTTTGAGGAGAACAGGTTCTTTTCTGGAGAATTCACGGTGGGTCGTGTTGTTGCTCCTGCACATGCTGGCACCTCCCCTCGCCCAAATCATGCGGAATATCAGTATAAATGCCTCAGTTAGAGTAAATCTCAAACTGTACATGTTTGAAAGGGCAGTTCCATTAATGTAAACATCTACTGACTTCCATTTATCATAATGTAAAGACAACCTATCGGAGATATGTCAACAAACGGCAGCCCAAAGCACAGTTTGTATTTATAGCACTGGTGTAAAAGTGAATTGCACTCTTCACCTGTAGGAGGAGCCAAAGAAACCAAAAATAATAATTATCACTTATTGACGCTTTAAGATCTGATTCGAAGAACTCTGTATTTTACGACATTAACAAATATAAAAAACAGAAGGTTTAAGAGTATTCTACAGTAGACCACCCATGTAAAAGCCCCTCGTAAAACCAGTCAACATTAAACGACCTCTGCAGGATTGTTATCGTAGCACTAAAAAGCATCAAATGTACCTAAAACATAATATCCATAATTCTATAAAACAGCTGAAGTGTGTTATTAACAAAAAGAGCAGAGCAGAAAAGGCCAAGCCTGAGCGTGAGCAGGTCGTCATGGCAGGGAGGCCTATAGAGCAATGAAATTTGTAAGGAATCTCAGGCACTACTCTGCTCATCGGGATAATGACATTTGATTTTTGTATCCAAGCAACACTCCCATACATGACATTTACCTGCCAGGCCAAATAACATGCCTCGTGAGTAGACAAACACACACACACACACACACACACACACACACACACACACACACACACACACACACACACACACACACACACACACAGTGTGAAATCAGTCTTCATGGTCCAAACCTGGTAGGAATCTGCAAGTTTCCTTCATAAAATGGTTCACCAATACTGGACCACTAACAAAACCACATCTTCCATTAAGGCAGCACTGGGATTAAATTAACTGTGGAAAATTAAGGATTAGATGGAAGGCTTTCTTTCTTTCCAGCCCACAATCTTAAAAATAAATGAGCTTTAGAGGGCTTTTTAGAGGTGCTTTTCATTCTTTACCAAAGTACTCTTTGAGGTACCTGGTATAAAATCTCTTTATGTAATGTCCACATATCTATTTCATTCTACTATGGAAAGATCCCATGTTGGAGATCTGTGGTTCTGACTGTGAGGATACACCAGAACACACACAAGCACATGGCTCAATTACTGTGGGTTCGCAAGAGGGTTCAGCACCAGTCGAGTAAACATCCTCTTAATCTGAGACCAACAGCAGCCAGACGACACAGGGATTAGGAATTATCAACATTACCAAACACGCGCACACTCACTCGCCTTTCACTGCATAGTCATCCACACACACACACACACACACACACACACGAAAAAGAATCTAATGATGATGACTGTAACAGATGAGCAGGAAGGTATAGTGACTAAGATCCCGAGTTAAGTACTACAAAGGCCCTGTGTGATCTGTGTGTAGTGTGTGTGTGTGTGTGTGTGTGTGTGTGTGTGTGTGTGTGTGTGTGTCTAAAAGAGTTGTGAAATAAAGACGAAACACTCCACTGCTCCAGAGGGAAAAAGCTAACCTGCCTGACCCCTCACTTTAATTATCTCTAGGAAACAAACTTGCATATAATCAGCTCGTCACAGCGTTGCACTGGAGCTGCACGATAGCAACAACACATGTATTGTGATTATACTTCCACTACAGCTGTCGCGGCATCACGATATCCATTTTAATGATGATAGCAGTTGGGATGCAACAGTACATGCATTGCTTCCCAACCATCAAGGTACGGTGTTTACAATTTACAATTTTAGGGCTGCCACGAACTTTCTCTATCAATTAATCTATTGATTATTTTATCGATTAATCAACTAATCTAAACAACTTTTTTTTTTTTATTAATTGAGCATTGAATTTTACTTCATGCTGTTCTTATTTTGTAAACACCCAACTGTACATGATCACATGATGCAGTACAGCAAAATGTAAACAGGTTTTCATACTGAAGTGCAAAAATGGACATTGAAATGGGAAACTCCAGCCTGACAAACTCTAAACAGAGGCTCATGTAGGTATTTCACTGTCATTCCCATTTAACTCATCCTTGTCAGTGGGAATGTGGGGTTTACGAATGGCTGGAAACTTGAACTCCTTCTGGTTCTGGAGCTAGAGATGGACAAAGCTCCCCTGATCTGTCGTGACCGAAAACAGGAAACGTTGCCAACACTAGTAACATTAACTTGGCAAAAGGCATCTGCCTTACCAGCTGTTCTTTTCCTTGCGCCCAAAAACATTGCTGTGACCAGTGAACTGACTGGCCTCTCTGCTGGGCTGCATCGCACTGGTGCTGCTGGGGTCTACCATCAAAACTGTGCACAATATTCAAACCACCTTTACGTTTTGTGCTAATGCCGTACTCTCCACACTTGAAGTGTTTGGAGACTTTTAGAAACCTATTATTCAGCTGAGTCAGACTGTGATGCCTCCATGATATTACTGGAGCAGTGATGGAGCTGTGCTGGAATTACTTACTGGTATTATTGTAAAGCATTTATTATTTGAAATATGACATCACTGGGAAAGACATGGCCTTGTGCCTGGAAGGTTGCCAGTTCAATTCCCTGAACTAGCAAAACATGACTGAAGTTACCTTAAAGTCCCCAGATGCTACCTGGGCACCATAGGCTGCCCACCACTCTGGGCATGTGTGCTCATTGCCCTTGGTGTGTGTGTGTGTATCACTCTGTGGACTTTATCCACATTTTCAATCAATGCCACTGCCAATGTTTAAATATAAAATACTTTTAAAATAGAAATACTTTTATACTTTAATATCATCAATTTTTGATGTTATTAGCTTATGTTTCAATTGTGAGACCTACTATCCATATTTTCTCAGAATCAAGTGAACATGTATGTTTCCCTTTATAGTGACAGTCCTCTCTCTCTCTCTCTCTCTCTCTCTCTCTCTCTCTCTCTCTCTCTCTCTCTCTCACCTGTGTGTTCTTCTAAGACCTAAAATGGCTCAAGTTCTCAGACACACTGACTAATTCAGGACCAAATCCACCACCTTGCTGCATTTGTGTGGTTGTGTGTGTGTGTGTGTGTGTGTGTGTGTATGTGTGTGTGTGTGTGTGAGAGAGAGAGAGAGAGAGAGCTGTGCTAATGAGTGGTTTAATAAGATTTCCCATTACTCATCATTACTCCACCTCTGATGAGTGTGTGCGAGTGTGTGTAACCGAGAGATAGGTGGAGAAGCTGCTGGTAATTTCCAGTCAGAGAACACACACACACACACACACACACACACACTTCTGCCAAGACATGGCAAATACATCACATTTCTACATCCTCAAAAGAGAAGCAAAGAGGGAAGTGAAAGCAGCATTTGTTGACACTGGGCTTCAAACCAAAACACCAAACACCTCCACACCATACTCTCTCTTCTCACCAGCCACACACACACACACACACACACCCAGCAGGAGCGCTGCCTCAACTGTCCAGACACGTCACTGAAGGCCTCATCAGACACTAACACTGAGGAACCCCCTAAATGTGCTGATGTTCAGGTACTGAAGTTCACACTCTGCGTGATAAAGTGAAACAATGTTAATCCACATATATCATGTCATTTTTTGAAGACTGAGCGTTTCTTCACGTTCCTTCCTAAAGCTCACGGTTTACAGGTGGCACGTCAGAACCACCTGGGAATACGAAACCTGCCACCACAAACCAGAAAAACACACGCCGTCCCAACCCCCACCCACCAACCCACCTGCTCCACTAAACGCTGGTAGAGGAAATCACCCAGTGTCATAAAAAAGGGTGAGGAAAAAAACAAAAAAAAAACAAAATAGAAGGAAGGAATAGAGTGAAACAAATTTGTGTGTGTGAGAGAGAGAGAGAGAGAGAGGGGGGGGGGCAGGTAATGGAATCAGAAATTACAATCTAAATCAGAAAAGGAAATAATACCAGAATCAAAAAAGGAATTAGACTGAAGTAATCAAAATCAAAATAGGACCTAGAGTTAAAATCAGCACAGGAATTCAAATCAGAAAAGAAACGCAAACCGTAATCAGAATAAGAATAGGAAATGGAATCAGAATAGGAATGCGAATCAGATTGAGAATAGGAATCAAAATCTGAACATGAATTTGAATCAGAAAAGGAACCAGAGCTGTTTCAGGAGAGGAGGTCTCTCTCCGCACTGCGTGGTTAGAAGAGGGGTTTGGTCGCAGGACTGTTACGTAGTTTCAGGCCGTACACAGCGGCAGTGAACGGGAATGCTGGAATGCTGCGATGAAGATGCTGCTGTTCAGCTGCTCTTCTGCAGGCTTCTACAGCTGGAGGCGTTCAGCACTTGATGGTCATTAGTGTGTGAGACCACGAGGAAAAAGAACAGAGCATCCTATGTTTGGCTCTACTTGGCGTCCCTTCATATACGCACACACATATACACACACACACACACACACACACACACACACACACACACACACAGTTAAGAACTCTCCTCTCCTCCCTTCTCGTGACACGGTCACAATAGTTGAATTCGCGCCAGTCTTTATCTGAAGTAATCTGCTTCCGGGGCCATGACCTTGGCACAGGCACCCATGACTTCCTGTTGAACTTGGTTCGACCTGAAATGTTTCCCTATTGCTTTTCCATTACGTGACGTTCCACAGCTGCTCGCCGCTCGCTCTCGCACCATCAGCGATTTCACTCTTCCTGCAGCACTGCTAATGTCCACTTCTAATTCACTATCACTGCATTCAGTTACAAACAACACCCGTCTGTCCATCTGTCTGTCCGTCCACTCTGGTCAAACAGAAAGTGAGAGTCGGGGCATTTCTGGAGAACTTCCAGAGACCTGCAGGAAGTTTTCATCTGACTGTGAGAAGCCAAAGGATATGCAGTGACAGTCGAGTCATTTCCGATGCTTCAGAATCAGAATGAATCATAACAGGAATTAGAACAGAAATGATGCACGGAATCCGAATAGGATTCAGAATCAAGAGTATAAACTATTAAAAGAATCAAAAGATTGTGTGGAATCTGAATGAGTAAGATTTGAAATCAGAATTAGAATTAGAATTAGAATCAGAATGGAAAATATCATCATAATCTGAATCAGAATATGAATTAGAAACTGAATCATAAGAAGACTCAAAATTAGAATAAATCAGATTAGATTATGAACTAGAATTAGAAACAAAATAGGATCTGAAATCAAAATAATCCATCCTTGATGAACAGCCTTGCCCAAAACACACACACCCACACACACACACACACACACACACACACACACACACACACACACACACACACACACACACAATGTGCACATCTCTCCCAATCAAGGCAGTTTATGTAGCTTGTGTATTTACATTCCACAGTCCTGCTCCACGGGGGCTACTGAGAAGGAGCTGTGTGGCCACACACACACACACACACACACACACACACACACACACACACACACACACACACACATACACACACATACACACACACACATGCTCACACACTCAGACAAGCGTTCTGTCAGTCTTGTGCAGCAGTACAAGGGGGTTATGTAAATGTCATCCCGTACCTGTCAGTCACTCCCAGGTCCTGAGAAGGTAAAAGACCCTGACATTCCGATACACACACACCCACTTCCACACAGCAAGTGGCGGAGGTGTGTGTGCTTAATTGGATGTGCTCCGGGACGTCCAAAAAATCACAGCTCCCACCCGCACCCTCACATCAGAGTGACTGGCCCTTCTCTCCCTCAGGGACAACCTGTCCACACACCTAATGATCTCCTGCACGCGCACACACACACACACACACACACACACACACACACACACACACACACACACACACACACACACACACACACACTCCAAACTGCTGTTCTTACATGACAACTTACATCCTCACTAACAGTCCAGTGCAGGAAACTCCAAGAATGTCCCAAGTTTTACCCCAGTTATATTGATTACTCCCACTAGGGTTGGGATTTTTCCATAACACTGAAAATGACATAATTTGTGAGAGCAACTGTATCAGTATGTGAGAGATGTTTCTCCACATAAACTGTGAGAAGACCAAAAACAATGTGAATAATGTACAATACAAGCTCAAGTCCGTCAGTCACTACTACGACACGTAAGTTACGTAGTTGTGAGATTGAAGAACTGTAACGTAGGCCCACATCCTGATCTGCAGATCTGTGTCAGAGAACATCACAGAAAGAGATGTTCATCATTTCACTTCTTCAAAAACAGTGCTGTTAAACAAACCAATTCAAAACGTCCCAAACTGTGATGTAACAGTCTGGGGTCATTTTATTTATGGCCACATCATTTGAAATCAGTCCAACCCAAAGTTGAAAGCTTTACGAGGCTTAGGGCAATGGTGACTTCAGGAGAGTTAAACAGAGTCTGATCTGTTGTCCAAGGCGAGGACACCTTTTGGGTAGATGATAGGTAACCAAGGTGGAACGGCAGAGGAACTGAGGAGGAACCGATGTGGTTAAGTGCATCAAGATCACATCTTTGAGACAAAATGTACGTCTGGTTTTAAACGGCAAAGGAAAAGTCATGCAACACTGACCCCAGTGAGGGCCACCTTTTTCCACTCTTTTTCTTTGCGTCTTCCTCAAACGTTCACGCATTTTACGTTTTTCCACAAAGCATCCAAATTGCATCGGGAAGTGGCATTCAAGGCATAGTACTCTCTACATTGTTTGGGAGACAGAATGATGTTCCATGGTTGATTCAACTCCAGAAAAGCTAGAGAAGAGTCACAACACACTTCCCAGCAGAAGTATCCGACACATCCACAAGAACATGACCCTAACAATGAGCACTCAGGATCAGTAGACTTCCTCCACCAAGGCAGACCTCCAGCCACAGCCAGATAGAGATCCTGTGAGACGTGAGACTTTGTGAAAGCCCTACTGCAACCCAAAGACCAGCTGATAGTTTACAACTGGCCAACAGAGGAGATGCTGCAGGACTTCACCTGTCAAATCCTAGTCCATTACTTCTGTGTGAGAGCGAGGGTGGGGGAGGTAGGGGGACACACAATCTCTGCACTGAGGTGCATGAGCTGAGTGATAACCGTTTAATCAATAAAGCCCTGTTTCCACGACAACCCTGATCTCCTGTGCCGTGTCCTCAGACACAATAACTGTCTCACTGCATGTGTGTGTGTGTGTGTGTGTGTGTGTGTGTAGGTCTGTAGGTGAATGAAATAAAAGTGTTATAGGCTGGTCAGAGGGAAAACAGTTATTTTCTCAAAGCTACTATAAAAGACACACACACACACACACGCATGCATGCATGCACGCACACACACACGCACACACGCACACACACACACACACACACACACACACACACACACACACACACACAATGACAGCTTACAGATTCATCCTTTTCTGTCTAAACCTTCTGTTCGACCTTATGTTTCCTGCTCAGTTGGCTATTTTGCATTAAATGTCAAATATTATTAATTATATTAGGTGTATCAACAATAACAAATGTCAGATGCCCATGGGGACAAAATGCAGACAAAAAAGCACACATGGACATAGACCCACTATGCTGCACATTCCCTGCATTTAACTCACAGTGACACACACATACACACTAGTGAATTCACACACAAGAGGGCAGTGAGAATATGTGCCCGGAGTGGTGGGCAGCCCTATCCATGGCACCCGGAGAGCAGCTGGGGAGTTAAGTGCCTTGATCAAGGGCACTGCAGTCAAGTCCTGCCAAATCAGGGAATCAAATGATATATACATTTTTATATATAATTAATCATTTAATTAAATTAAATTAGTAACCAATTAAACAATTTGATTTAGACAAGGCTGGATGCTTTCCTGTCTCAGAAACCTGTCAGACTAGGCAGCGATTCTTTCCGTTTTCAAAAAGGTGAAAACTGACTGAAGCCATATTCGGACAGGATTAGTTTAACATTTGGAGGTGAGGTAAAGTCATTTTTACCAGGGGTTTTCTGTGATTTTAATCCTGTCTGAATGTGCCAGGTCAGTCATTTTTCCAACTGTGCATTCCTGTGTCAGTAACAATTCCGGACTCTTTTACCCCCTGTGTGAAAAAGTGATACGACATGGGTTCTCCACCACATACTTGATCACTATGATGATCTTGGTGTGGTCTAAAGCTGTTTGATTTCCACTAAGGCCAAAAGAGTTCGGCCTACAGATGAGATGCGTGCCTGGTGTAGGCCAGCAGAGCTCTAAGTCAGCATGATTTTAGCCATTATCAGGCTTCCTGTTCAAACCACGTGAGAAGAAGAGACATAAGGTCCGATAACAGTTACTTTCAAAGCACTCAACAACACCAACAATCTGTGTGTGCACTACAGATTAAGACCGCAATCCATACGGCATTTTGACATGGTTTTGTCACCGGTAACGATTTCAGGGAGCTAAGCATTCAAATCACTGGCCCAATCAGCAAGCGCGCACTTACATGAGTAAGTGTGGTCCTTTTAAACGAAATGGAATCCCAAATAAGGAACCACTGCTGTGTGTCAGAACCTTCCTGAAAACTGCATCAGAACTGATGTCAGAATCTACTGCTATGTTCACACAGCAGGTAAAAGTGGCCCAAATCTGATGACATTTTCAATTCCAATTTGACATCCGATACACATTCGATTCGCTGCTAGATAGCCAGATCGGAATCTGATGTGACCATTCCATGGTGCAAAGAAATATCCAAAACGCAAGACAGCTTCACTGAAGCTGGAGAATATCAAATTAAATCTCTCCTTTTTTGTACACGTCTTTTCACGAGAGTGAACTGTTTGGATGAATGTCGGATATAAGCCACATCAAAAAGACTGATTTGGGCCTAAACTCCAACCAAATTTGTTCAGAGTAAAGCCAAGAGGTTTTGTCCAAAGCATGCATTCATATTCATATTCAGAGCATAGCTAAATCGATGCTAGAACACTATTAATATGATCTACCATCTACCAGATGTCATTTTGACCTCATTTGGATAAATTCTAATTCTACAATGTAATAATTCTAATAATGAATAGAAATGATCCCAGATCCCAGGTTTAGTGAAACTAGGGCTGGGCATTGTGGACAAAAATCCCAGTGTATTTTAGCTGAACAGTGATATGATATACAATATAATATATGATGTAAAAATGTAAAGTTAAAATAATCTTCATTTCTTCTTCATGCACATAATAACACCCCTCCATAGTGTGAACATACAGGGCAAATGGGGGTGGAGGGGAGCAGAGTAGAGGAGGAGCTGACAGGGCAAATTAAAACTGAAACATGAAAAACCTACTTGAATATAAAAGTCAATATAAACAATTGCACCTCAACCTATATCGAGCTGTGTTTATATCCTGATATCGATAAAAATATCGAGATATATCTAGTCAGCCCTGAGTTAAACTACAAACAGACAGCTATGACTGTAAGGTCACAGTTGAATATAAACAGCAGAACACAATTAAAAAGATGTTAAATATTATAAATGTATTAAAAAAATGCTTTTATAAAACGTAGAGATATCTGTCAGAATTGTAGGCAGATTTGAGCAAACAATAATGGCCAAACTATAAGTCAATCAGATCCTGGTAGGGATTTTATCCACTTGTTTTTCTGTTTACATCTGGTCTGAAATGGGTGGACTGGCTGAGTCTGAGAGAGAGTGTGTGTTTGTGTGTATGTGTGTGTGTGTGTGTGTGTGTGTGTGTGTGTGAGTGTGTGTGTGTGTGTGTGTGTGTGTGTGAGTATACTGGGGGAAGGGTAGCATCAGACATACAGAGATCAACCTCAATACAGAAGATTAACCACCAACCAATCAGCACACTGTCTTGCTCTCGCGTGCTTCAGGTGTATGTGTGTGAGTGTGTGAGAGAGCGGCAGACGGCATGAGGCTATAGGATGCATTACAGCCGTCATACCCTCTGCTAATCTGACAGTAATCCCCCGTGTTTATGAATTAATGACCAGCTAGGCCATGAGATTGGTATGACATAATGCGCGACTGTAGGTTAATCTGTGTATATGGACTTTCGCAATCACGCTCTCTGACACGATCAAGCCTCCAACTGTGTCCTGATCAACAGCGTGTGTACAAAACACAATATGTAATATACTGGATAAACGTAATACAAATCTAAAGCCTGCATGTCACAACTGACCTGTCTGTGCTTTCTATTATAATGTGCTCTTTCACAGATTCTACTGTGAGGCCATATAAGCTTTAAAGCAATGGTCACCAACCCACCAACCTTCCTTCAGTTTTCCACTCTAACCCAGATCTAGCACCCCATTCAGCCAGTTGGGAACTCCTGAAGGTAGTTCTTAGTTGGATCAGATGGGTGGATTTAGGGTTGTACCAAGTCTGCAGGAAGGTAACTGTCCAGGAGCAGGATTGGTGACCCCTGCTTTATAGAATGTCCACATTCAGCTGTTCTGACTGCATAAAAAGGATTTTATGCATGTGATACTGTACCATGACACTTATATCCACATGTTCTTGCCAATACACAGACCTACTAAACATGTTGCTACTAAACATCCACATGTAAAATTGTGGATATTCCAGATGTTGTAGATTAATTTAAAAATTTCACATTCACTGATAAAACTCCACAGACTTAAGAGGTGTTGTTGCTATGAGAAGACATTAGAACTCACAGCATAGCTCGATTAGTGTGATCTGTGTGGCTACTGGCTCGTTGTTCACCCTTTTGGATTAGCAATATCTATGAACACTTATCAACCATCTGCTAAACTCAGCAAAGATCGGAATCTCTTTCTGGATTAATGTAAGGCTGGATGCAGGAAAGAAGTAAGGGCAACTAGGACAAAATTCCTCTGGATCATCGCTGCCCCATTGACCATGAAAGTCTAGACATGCCCAGCGTCTCTCGGGCTAAAGACATTTTCCCTGATTTAATAGATTTATTAGGCCGTGATTTGATTAGGAGAGTGAGGGGACTTCACTCGGAATGATAGCTCAAGCACAGGACACACAGGCTGCACTGCGGGCTAAATGAAAGGCTAAGTATGCTACGGCCCTCCTGCTTTGCCTAAGACCCAGGCCCTTCGCTCTTCCCTTCAGAGATTTCAATTTGGCTAACGGCGCTGTAATCATTCCCATTATTCCAGGCATATCAGGTTCTGAGACCGGTGAAATCCAATTGTTGGCTGCTCAGTTTTCCGTCCGTGAGCTGAGCTTGTTTGCTTTCCAGTGGGGTTTTGTAAGAGTGGGCCAAAGTGTGTCCAACTGGTTAGAAATGTTGCTTGGAAAAAAATGGGGTTTGTGAGCGAAAAGCCACAAGCTCTGGAAAGAGTGGTAGAGGGGCAGATGAAGGAAAAAGCCTTCTCACATCCTTTTGAGCCAAAGGTAGCCCACCACATCCCCCCTCCGTCTTCTTCCTGTTGTTCAAATTCCCCTCCGTTTGTCATCAAGCACTTTTATTATCTTATCACCCATGCCTTAGGGTGTATAACACAGGCCTGTGGAACAAAACATTTTGTGTGTGTGTGTGTGTGTGTGTGTGTGCGTGTGTGTATGTGTGTAAGTTCGTAAGGGTTTTTCACGCCAACATGTGAAGATGTACAAGTCTAGTTCATAATCAGGTCAGAATCCAGGTGGAGGCCAGGAATGCGTGCACAAAACCAATTCATACACACACACACACACACACACACACACACACACACACACACACACACACACACCATCACACAGGCCCACCATGTGAGTCTCACACGGTTATCTCATGGAAGCATCCCCACCCCCAATTGCCCTGTTCACTCTCATTCCACCTCTTTACTTCTTCCTTGCTGTCCCTTTCTTCTCTTTCTATTTATCCAGTGTTCATCTTTCCCTCTCTGTCTCTCTTTCCCCCTCTGTCTGTCTCTCTCCCTCTGTCTCTCTCCCTCTCCTCCTGTCTCTTTCTCTCCCTCTCTGTCTCCCTCCGCATCTCTCTCTGTCTCCCTCTCTCTGTCTCTCCCCCTCTGTCTCTCTCTCCCCCTGTTCCCCCCTCTCTCCCCATCTCTCTCTCTCTCTCTCTCTCTCTCGTTAGTAGGGGAGGCACATTAACTGCAGGAAGTCAGCTTGCTTCCCTATCAAGATGTTCTAAAAAAAAGACAAATCCTGACTCAGAGTCCCAGTTTAAACAAATTCTGTGCTTCTGCTTTTTCCAAAGCAAAGACTCTGCTATTATATAATTCCTTACATAATACAGCCAATGAAACCCATATATTTAGGATTTCATCAAATAAGTTTTAATGCTGAACTGTGAAGTAGGGCTGGGTGATACGGATAAAAATAAAAAAATCACATTTTAGCTGAATGCTGATATACGATACGATACATGACGTGAAAAATGTGAAACCCCACGAAATCCTTATTCCATCATTTTTCTGTATTTTAACATGTAATTCTTCTTTATGCAAAGCAGAACATCATTTAAAAACTCAATATAAACCATATTACCTCAGTCCATATCTCTCCTGTTTATACCCTGATATCAATATAAATATTGATATATCGCCCAGCCCCACCTCCTGTGTGCTCCTTTGCACTCACCGTAGTCAGACGCCTATTAGTTTGAGCTAAACTGCTAAAATCGTACTTGTGAAATTTGGTAGGGCTGCTTCAATTATTTGATCAAATCTTCTACACTGATGCTGAAAATGTCAACATCAACATTACAAAGGCACATCTTATTCATTTTTACATTTTTTTTTAAAACACTTCAATTTTGAAAATTAACGCTTTCTCTTAACACCGGTATGCAATTCCATAATTCTCCTCCAGAGTGTGTGCGTGAGCATGCAAATGGGGGCAGTGTGGAGGAGGAGCTGAGAGTAGGGGGCGGAGCTGAGAGAAGGCGCAGAAAAAAGGTTTAAAATTTGATATAAATTATATCACTGCAACCCATAACCCATCTCTTTATATCCTGATATCGATATAAATATTCATATATTGCCTCAGCCCTACTCGGAATATATTAATTACTAGGGTATCATTTTGCATATGTTCAGAGATTGGATCGTAAGTCATCATTAATCACAAATACATTTAAGTTGTTAAAGTAGTTCTGCATTTATACAGAAATCTGAAAAACTTTTCACATTAAACACATAATTGTTCAATACAGAAAAAAGAAAAAAAAAGAAAAAAAAGAAAAAGAAAAAAAGAAACTATAATAATAAACGCATAATAAATACTAAGAATACTAACTCTTATTCTTTATTATGATTATCCATTTCAGGTGTAGTTTTCCTTTAACAGAATCAAGATTCAGCAAGAGTGAGTCAGTGGACCCCTGTGTGAGCTGTTCTGGCATTGCCAACCTGGGATAGCGGATGCCAGGCAGGAGCATGGCGAGGGCCTGGCACCGGCACAGTCAGCAGCAGAAAGGGCAGAGCCAGGCTTTCAGTGGTTATGAACGAGGCTTATTTAGGTCCTCGCATGAATGAGGCCAGTCAGTGAATGCAGCACAAAGGGGACAGAGGCTGCTTGGCATGCAGGCAGCGTCAATACAAGAGCAACACTGCAACACTTCGATGTTTGTGTGGTACGTGATGAAACGGAAACGCATAATGATTCAAACTCAGATGCAGTGGAGTCATGAGTGCAGTTCTGTGAGAAAGAGATCATATTTAGTGTGAAAGTGAATTCGTCTAAATATTGTGGGCAAAAGTGAAAAAGGGCATCGTGCATAACGCCAGGCGTGGGCTAGAGGAGTATAAAGCCCCCCCAGCAGTGAGCTGTGGAGCAGTGGAAGTGTGTTCTCTGGAATGATGGTGCTCTATCTGGTACTTTTGGGAAGAGTTAGGGATGAGGTGGGGTGGTGACCATCCAATACACTTGTTAAATGCAATCAAATCCTCACAGCAATGCTCTGAAAAAGTAGTAGAAAGCCACAGTTGAGACAAAGCAGGATCAACTTTTTTTTTCATAAGGAACGAATGAGCAGGTGTCCCAATACTTTTGGCCACAAAATAAATGTGCATGGGGGGGTCTCTAGAAGTAGACTTGAGGAACACTGGTGTGTTTGATAGAAGATGATAAATCTAAAGGCTAATAACAATACGACTAGATTTGAAAGGGTTAAGAATATGAAGAAATGATTTGTTTTGTTTCCGGTAATCAGTCAAAAACCTGTGACGGAACCTGTATTAGTCAGAGTGAGGGGACTAGATTACAGGACTGAAGCTGAAGATTCTACAGGTTAGACCTTTTGGAGAGGGACTGAGGCCCACTCAGACCAGGATACACACTTCCTTGTTTGTTCAGGGGGCAGAACCTTGAGGCTGCGCATCCTGGGTAGGTGATCTCTCTTGGTCACTTCCGGGTTTTGTTTGCGTTGGATGAGGGACACATTTAGAGGCCAAAAATACACTGACTACTCTAAAGACACACACGGACAAGGTTTCATTTCCATCAAGGTTTCAAGCATCTGAGCCAAATAAATCACGAGTATTTCAGTGTCATTGAACAATGGTGTGTAATTATACAGTAGGGCTGGACGATATATCGATATTTATATCTATATTGGGATATAAACATAGCAAGATATGGGTTGAGGTGATATCGTTCATATTGAGTTTAAATGTTCTGTTTCAATCTCATAAATCTCCTTCTGCTCTGCTCTCAGCTTCTTACACACACACTACGGAGGGGTATAAGACTTTCTAAAGAAGACGCAAAGATCAAATAAAGTTCAATAAAGGATTCCAGGGTATTGTACATCAGTTTTCAGCTAAAATATATCAGGATATGATTTTTTTGTGCACATTGCCCAGCCTATCATATGTGTGGAGGGACAGGAGACGGGGTAGACCCTATGATCCATGCATCATACTGAGGTAATTCTATACTATGAGCGGAATTCTTTGTCGTGATTTGCGAGTTTGGACCATGGCATCAGCTTATTAACATTGGGGTGGAGTTATGGTGGCTTCTGCTTTGTAGCAGAATGTCAAACCCCTTCTGATAGGCTGGACAATTAATCAAAAATTAATCAAAACCAGCATTCAAAACCTCCAACTGACTTGAGCTTGACCCTGACCCTGTCCATCATTTCAATGACTTTTAATTTGTATCATGGTTGAAACATCTGGAATTGATTAAATTCTTAAATAAAACATAGAAAACACTTTTTGGTCCGAGTTGGCGAATTCTTTTACTAATTTCAAATTTAAAAAATCTGTGGTTCTCAGTCCACCAGGCAGCAAAACATGTATCCGATATATGTACCTTTTTCTAGTTATTTAACTATTAATAATATATATTTTGATCAATTCTGCATTATTTTTTTTTCTTCAAATATGCTTCAAACACTCAACATAATTTGCTGGCAGGAACAAAATTGCCCATCGCTGGACCGGAATAACCTGGAATGGCTGAATGGGAAGGAACATGACTGTACATCCCTAGAAATTGTGTATCAGTCAAGATGAAAGCTTAATGCAAAGGCAGGATGGCTGATTGGCACAAAGATTAATGAAATAATGGTTTGCTTTCTTACAGACACGTTCAGCTCTCCTGACTTCAGCCCGTGTAAACAAGCTCATCCAAAATCATATCCAAGCAAACCCCCACCCATAATAATTCAATTAATAACTTTATTGCACTGTGTGTTGATTCATGCTCAATCTAACGTGATTAATGCGCGCCATCTTAATTGTCGTCCTGCCACTTTTTGAGTCGCTCACTCGATGTCATTACCGACGACGCTGCCGGCTTTTAACATCGCAATTAACACACTCGCCCGGTTATCTCTGCTGTAATTATGAAATCAGAACGCGAGAGTGTGGAACAATGCCTCCCCCTCCTTTTATTTTAATTCACTAGCACTCTTGCACTGACCAGACTCTCTCTCTCTCTCGTTGCCGTCCATTAGCCCGAAAGCATCCATTTTGCTTCAGAAGTCTCTTTCAGTGACCTTCTGCTGTATCACTTAACGTCTAACATAAAAGCACAGATTAGGTGTGTGAGACATAAAATGGACACATCGTAAAAAAAAAAAAACGGTAGGTGATGAATTGCGCTTTTAATCTCATGTTGTTGACTGAAAGCGAGTGGCGTTAAAAATACATACCGTGTAATGTGCACGCGTACGAGGCTGCTTTTGAGCTTTGTGAAAGCATCAATATTTATGGACAACTTGTGCTTAGTTGGAGGAGCCGGAAAAGACTGATATCTCCGGCTTCGTTAAGGTGATTCAGGTCAGGTCAGCAACCGAAATGAGATTCCTAAGGACCTGACTCACTGCAATTACACCTTCCAGAACTGTCTACTGGAAAATGGTAGGGTACACATTACATGGGAGCATCTTAATTGCGCTCTAGAATGGAAAACTGTATTTTCCTTGGAACAGGTAAATAGTGAGAGTTCTAGTACATGAAAGTGACAAACTTCGCACACGGCTGTGTCCTGAAAAGTGCTACAATCTCTTCCGCCTGCTAACAGCACATGAAACTGAGAGGACACTGAGGGGACAACAACCCTGTCCTTGTTCTTATTACAGTGCTAAAACTATGCTATAAGATGCACAGGCATTTGCCAAATAGCCAATCAGTGCAGAGCATTTGCGAGGTATGTGTAATATAAAAAAACAGTAGCTGGGTCCAGAAACTTAGGAAGGCTTCATTTTTTTGTCTGCTACATCACAGACGACTGTTCCAAACTGAAAGAGCCTTCAAATAGAGCCTAGAAATGCACCCTACGTCAGGTGATTTGAAGGGCACAACTGATGTATCCTTTGTGGCCCTTGGTTTTCCTACAATTCTGTACAAACATACAATGCAAAGCACCAGAAAATTAAGCCTGCTGAGCAGTGTGTTGAGTCATAGCCTGGAGGTAAGAGGACCAGTCTTCTGAGCAGAAGGTTGATGGTTCAAGTCCCTGAACTGACAGGTTGTGCCTGAACTGCCCTTGAACAAGGTAGCTAACCCCCACTGGAATGGGCAAGTGCTCACTGTTTCACTATGATGTGTGTGTCTGCTCACTAGGGTCTGTGTGTTCTCACTGGACAGGTGGGTTCAAATTATGGTATGACACCCTATTGACCGTATCTGGTGACGTCACCATGCAACCTCATTACACTTCTCCATTATATGACCAAAAATCTACATAGGCTTTTTTCAGACTGCCAAACCAAATCTGATTTTTGGCATAATTAGATTATATCCAGGTTGATTTTTGATAGTCTGGACAGACCAAACCCACATGAAAAATGATTTGGGATTGGGATTACAATTGGTTTTGTGCACTTGGGTCTCTGGACATTGGCTGCTCAAATCGGACTTCAAAGTGTCTTTTGCGTTACTCACAATGTGACAAACAATGAACCTGTCAAATCCAGAATAACGGAAGTGCGGCAATCCAAGAAGAGTGTGTCACCAGTGCGACGGCGAAGTTACTGATGCCTACTTTGTTCCCACAGTGACCTGTGAAGATTTGTGATGTCTGGACACGCAAATCCGATTTGATCACTTGCAAATAACTGTGCGGGCAGTTATCTCAACAGATCTGAGAAACAAATCAATGTGCCTGCAGTCTAAACACGACCTAAGACTAAGTCTTTATAGGACAGACTTACAGAGGATGTGCTTCAGCCTGGGCTTTGGAACGCAGTTAGTGGGTTCCATTCTGAGCTGAGGTGAGAAGATTGTAAACAGGGTTGTAAATAGCTTTCTGACCATTTTTGAAGAACCATTAATATACTCAGTATATGTTAAGATAGAACACTGCTCTAGACTCGACTCATTCTGTAACAAACTGAGTCATGCAATTGCATTGAGTCATGTGTCCATCTTGCAGTTTAGTGGTCTGGGGCAGTTCTGTGTGGTTGTAAAGCACCACGTCCAGCATGAGACACACCCTGATAGCAGCAGTACAGTTCCAGAGTCGGAGGAAATCCTCAGATCACTGCTTTATCCTTATCTCTCAGACTTACTACCATTCCTTGTATTCATCCCTTGTGTAGATCTCCCTCTTCCCTACCACACCTTTCTCCATCTGATATTGTTTTACTGCATACTCCCTTCTCTCTCTCTCTCTCTCTCTCCATCCCGTACTGGTTCTTTTGTTCTTTTTGAGAAATTCAACATTTTATGTCTGCTCAAGTCTTCAAACCTCTTAAATTATCAAAGGCATCTCAGCTGTCTCTCTTTTCTCACTCTCTTTCTTTCTCTCTCTCCATCTCTCTCTCTTTCTCTCTTTTGTCAGGTGTTATTTATGAGTCGTGTAGCGGAATTCCTGTGAGCCTTCAGCACCTGCTCTAGTTGGACTGGGAAAGGAGAGGCAGCTGCCAGGCTTTGGGAGTGTGTGTTGGGGGCGGTTTGGGGGGGAACGTTGAGAAAGCATTTTGATAATGTTGCCTAAGCGTTCAGGGAGGCCCGTGAACATTAAAGGAATATTGAGAAAGCACAGTGGATTTGTTGAGGGAGGCTGCGAGGTGGCAGGGGAGCAGTGAGGAGGCACTGTGAGAAGGTTGAAGGAGGCTAAGAACATTGAGGAAATGTGGGGAAAGCATTGTAGAAACACTGGAAAAGTGTTGTGAAAATGCCGGGACACTCTGAGCGGTGGTTACAGTACCACGTGAGACAGAAGTCGGGCAATCCCATCCAGTGTGGTGCAAGGCCTTTTACAAAGACCACCCAAATATGACCCTAACCATATTATGGGCCAGCAATGAGATACTAGGATTGGGTACTGAAGTTGGTACCTTCAGAGGTATTGACCCAATTACAACAGTACTACTGACTAATCAATTCATCAGCTATGACAAGTGTGGTTAGACACTTTTAATGTGAAATGCAAAACTGGCCGTGGCACCACTTCTGACCTGAGCAAACACCTGGTGAAATTGAAAATATATCTAAAAACTTATCATAAAAATGTACCATATTTTACAGCCTGAAACCAAGTCCCCTGCAACAGCTGCTGCCCACATTAGCAGTTTACCTGCAGCCACTACTGAAGAACTTAACCCGTCCATGCACAAAGAAAACTGACGTTAGGAACTGATAACTTCATCGACATCTTCAGACAGTACCTCCAAATAATCCAGTAAGGAAAAACCCCTAACAATATGACGCTGTCACTGTCGGTGATTCATCAAAAGACAAAAAAATGGGTTCGTCCAATAAATGGGTTCATCTGTTTACCCCAATACTTTTTTTTATCACTGATATTATTAACGTCCAGTGTTTCTAGGATGTCTGAAATTGTAACTTTTGGACTTTTGAACTGAAAAATGCAACTGGTGCATCTGCAAAATTCATTGAAAATGATCTGAAACCAGCTTTCAGAACTATTTATGTGCTGTCCATTTAAAAACCCATGACAGTACATATCATACAGGAGAACTCTGGTTGGATACTGGTTGTTTAAGACTTATTCAGCTCTAATCCTTTATTTTTACCACTGTGTTCTAGCTGAAGGCTTTCTGACATCTTCTAGATGCTGTTAATGCAAAGCCAAACAAGCCAAGTCTGAAGTGTTGAACTATTTTACAGTGGGTCAGGAAAAGCAGAACCGATCAGGTATAGCCCCGTTCTGGACTAAGACAGCATTAAGGTACTTGGATCGGATTGAGAGATTAGACAACTGGATTGGATCATCTCTTTAGCTGAGTTTGCATTTTGGGTTTAACTAGGGCTGGATGATATATCAATATTTAGATTCATATCAGGATATAAACAGTGTGCCATATGGATGAGGCGATATAGTTTATATTGAGATTGAAATTTGTCCAGCTTTAGCTTTATGTATTACTTTATTCATTTACAAAAACGTCAGAGAAGGTTTCACCATCAGGAAAAAGGTGCTAGATCAGAAAGTCCCTGAAAACTGTGTGCTTGTGAGTAATCACCACTGATTGTGCATTCGTACATTCACTGCAACAAACCTGCTGACCTGGTATCTCTGACCTACAGCTGATCAGAAGAACTACATGCTGGACTGAAACTCATACCTGAGGTATCAAAATGATTAAAAAACAATAACTGTTGTTTGTATGGTGGTGCTGTTATCTGCTGTAATGATGTCACCCTGCCTTTGACCAGGTAGCTCTGGCTTCTTTGACCTTTGTTTTGCTGAGTGGTCTCCTGTTCATCACCTCTTTTGATGTCGTAACCAGGTAAACAGCAGCGTACAGGTGAACACGGCAAGGCCAGAGTTTATTTTGACTGCAAACACCTGAGTCCATAGTCTGGATTAGGACTTCAGCCGATTCATGTGATCCACTCAGTGAAGTGAAGCGAGCAGAGAGAAGTGTGCTTTAAGAGTAACGACTACAATTAATACTCAGTGTGTGTTAATGCAAACTAAACACACAGAAACGGGGTTTAGTCCATAACTGTCATGATCAAGACACATATAAGCCATACCTTTCTGACCTTAGAACAGCAGAGGACTGTTTGTGTTTAACATTACAAGATACCCGCTGATCAGACCAGGTCCAGTTAAATTCCGGCAGCGTAAACTGGCAGAGCCGAGCTGTGTGCACTGCAAACAAAGGGCTAGAAATTTTTCTACAGGCGCTGGTCAAAAGGTGGGAGTCTCCAGCACCAACAGGTACCAGGTACACCGAGAGAGAGAGCGAGAGAGAGAGAGAGAAATGAGGAAGGGAAAGAGGCAGGGCAGGTCAAGAAGTGAGAAACCAAAAAGTGAAACGTGGGAGAAGTTTCAACTTCAGTGCTTCACCTGTAGAGAGAAAGCCAGAAACAAGCTGCCTGCAACTACGAGCTCTAACTGACCCCCAGCATTAAAAGACATTAATCAGGTGTAAACAATAAGATGCTGTGACCAACCAATGCATTTACCCTACTGACCCTCCTCCTTTAACCCTGAGCCAAAAAAGCCTTTCAAAGACTGTAACCCCGTCCATGACAAACATGGTTTCTGAATGCAAACTACCATTTCCAACAAGCAAACATGAATGGGAGGTTAGTGGGATTGTTCGAAGTTATGTTCTGAATGTGTAAACTATGGAAGTGCATCCAACAATAAGGGAAGCGTTGTGCTTATTTTATATGGAGATTGAAAACATGGTAACACACAGAAAGCTCCAGTTCCACATGCTGATACATTTCACTCTAAAATATGATTCTGATGTTCCCTTTAATTGTAATAGAGATAAAAGAATTGCAGTCACTACCAATCATTGCCTGGACTGCTGCTAGCTGAACTATAGAACTTTGGAGGAGCTGCAGGAGGCCAGACACATTATAAATGAGGAGACCAGTCATTGGTTGAATATGAATAGGAGTAACACTCAAAATAGCATCTACTTACTAAGTCCCACTCTTCAACAAAAAGAGCCAATCAGCTTGCTGGTTATGCTGTGAGCAGAAGAGGGCCAATGGTGGTACTAGTATTTAGTATTTAGTATTTAGTATCTAAAATTTGTATTTACTGCAGTGGAGTGAATTAC
The DNA here is from genome assembly GCA_034509495.1 of Acestrorhynchus altus. Classification (NCBI taxonomy): domain Eukaryota; kingdom Metazoa; phylum Chordata; class Actinopteri; order Characiformes; family Acestrorhynchidae; genus Acestrorhynchus; species Acestrorhynchus altus. The sequence goes on along the minus strand of CM067510.1, from coordinate 6,727,791 downwards.
ACTCCCAAACTGTAGGCGGAACGCTGCTTTAAATTAGAGTCTTTGTACTCAGTGGTGGTCTGACGATCTTAGTCTCTTCACGTCACACATGTCCATGTTTAAATGTCTCCTTGTGTTGGATAAAATTATTTTTTCCACTGTAAAACAAAGTGTAAAACAAAAGTAAAAATGTAGCTTGAACTGTCACTAATAGTTACCACCAAAAGAACTCTGCCCTGAGCTGGTTCTGCTCAGGCATATGAGAACCTTGGTGCTTTTCAGCAAACCTGCCCATGTTTACACCAGTTTTAGTGGAACCAAGGTTATGTCACAGAATACATTATCAACAGAGTATACGTAAATGGAAGTGAGAAGATGGTGCTGCGTATAGACTACCCGCGAGCGTTTGTGCTTTACAGATGTTTCTCCAAAAGCAAACATGGATCAAACATAGATCAACTTTTGTGATTAGAAGATGAAGACCACTCTGTACTAGACGAATGGCATGTCATTGCTCCTCGCTCCAGTACAACGAGAAAAACCTTCTAATCTTTGGTTCCTGCTGCGAACAAACTGTTCAAGTTCCGGAACCGAATTTTATTGATGGAAAGACGCAGAATGGTTCAAAATTAGGTTCGCGAACTGGAACGGAACCCTTTCTACATTGGTGGAAAGGCGCCCTAAGACAATGCCATAAGAAGATGTTGTTGCACCTTGTTCCAGAACAAATACAGCTGAAAAATCTACTAATCCTTGGTTCCTGCTGGGAACCAATTTTTCAGGTCCGGAACCTAATTTTGTTGGTGGAACTGCACCAAACAGTTCAAACTTAAGTTCGCGAACTGGAACGAAACCCATTCCACATTAGTGGAAAAGCACCCTTGGTTGTGATCATGTGATCATGTGATCATGAGGCACAAGAGCTTCATGTCTGAGGAGATGGTCGGAACAGGACTAAAGTGGAACTACTCTGGAGGCAGATTTTAATAAGCAAACAGGTTAAAAGGCAAAGCCTCTGCACGTATTCATGATGATATGTTAGTTATGGCAGGGTTGAAGTCACGTTGGCCTCCGGACTAATTAGCTGGTGTTGAAGGTGAGAAATTCTTGGTGAGCTATTTAGCAAATGACATCAGAGAGAGCGCCTGCGGGAAGCAGCGTGAACATATGGAGCTCTATAGCAAGAACAAACAATTTACTGAACACCATCCAAACACATCCATCATCACATGACAGCAACACAGCCAAAACACCATAAACACACACAGGATCATGAATTATTCACATCGGTGTGGACCTTCTCGACAGGGTGTGTCAGAGGACACTACACCTGTTTACCATTAGACTGAAATAGGAATCGGGACGGATGAAGGGATGGAAGGAATGAGGCTTTAATATGTGACCGAATCCAATCACAGAACGATAAAACAGTATGAGAATAAACCCACTGCTAAATTCTCCACCCCTCTCTCTCTCTCTCTCTCTCTCTGGCTGTCTCTCGACCCTCATGTCCGAGGCCTTTACAGCCTATTCAGCGTATTTTTTCTCGTTTCTCTCAGGCTATACCTTTTTTTACCCTCATCAAGTCTCTTTAGATGTTTACAGCTTCTGACATTCAGCGTAGCAGCTATCCACGCACCATGTGAGTAACACACACACACACACACACACACACACGCACACACACACAAACTTACAAACAGTGACTAAGTGATTCTTCCATGCCAGTGTCTGCATTCTCTGCATCACAGTCTGACCTAACATTTTACTCACACAGTCCTTTGGGGATTCAGAGACATAAGGACGGACACACACACACACACACACACACACACTCCTACATCCTCTTCCAGGGCTTCTGGAGGAGACATATTATTAAAGCAGAATGCCCTTTTCAGTTTCCACTCAAAAGGTACCATATATGTCCAAATGTTTGTGAACACACCCATCTGAATACAATCAAATCCTCACACCTTTGCTCCAAAATCTATCAGAAAGCCGTCCCTGGACAGTAGAGACTGTTACTTCAACAAAAGCAGTTAACTTTTTTTTTAATACCCTTGATTCCCAAAAAAAAATAATGAATGAGCAGGTGTCCCAATACTTTTGTCCTCATAGTGTAACATGTCTTCTCTGAAGAGGAGAGTAAAACTGCAGCTCCCCTGACATTTCATACATCACTTTGATATATTACTGTTTCAGCCTGCCTCCTCTCCACAGCACCCAGCCACACTGCGCACTGCCTCCTCCGTCACCGTTCGCTTCATATTTACACCATTATCATCATTCGGGCTTCATCAGACCGCACTGGACCTTCTCTTCAGCACGGGTTTGATTCACAGCACGTATGTCATGGTTTGTTGTGCAGTCACACAGGTAGTATATGGGATATGTAGTATATGTAGAAAGCTACAGACCAGGGGTCACCACCCCTGCTCCAGGAGAGCCACCTTCACCCCCAACCCAAATCTAACCCTCCCGTTCGGCCAGTCAAGAACTTTTGAAAGCAGTAATTCGTTGGATCAGATGGATGGATTAGTGTTGAATCTAAAGTCTGCAGGAAACTAGCTCCCCAGGAGCAGGTTTGGTGACCCCTGCTATAGATGAAGAGGTCAGATCAAGAGAATTCACATGTGCATGTCCCCCCTGCCCTGCATATAAGTCGCTGCAGAAAAGGAAGCAGCCAAATGCTTCTCTGCATCCTACGTTGTTACGGAAACCAAGGAGGTTGTTCACATATTAAAGGCCACCCATCACTGCATAATACAGAAGTTCTCTCAGAGGCAAGGTTACTAATATAGCAGAACCGAATTTTTCAACCACTCGGGGGCGCACTCACTAGGTTTGGATCAGCAAGTGTAATCTATCACCATTAAAAAAACTTGCTATACCCACCTTCCCACCCAGTGTGAACAGTGTGAAAATGGTTGTAGGTGAAGTTGACATATACAGAGCTTATTTATAGCAGCAGTGAAAGTTTTACGTTACAGTTCAGCCTCAAAATCATTGTGATGCTCCGGCAGTAACAGTGAGAAGAGAGTTTATCACTGCTTGAGATGCTGCTAACTGCACTATTTATCTTTGGTGAAGAGGGCAGGACAATAAATCACAAGACCTGCGTCATATTAGTGTAAAAACCTGAATTATCACTCTACCACCTCGGTCCACATGTTTCTCTCACTTTCAGTGATGGGGCTGTTTTATTTTGAAGCTTGTCCAGAAATGCATGTGCAATGCATGAGTTCCACTTCCCCACGGGACGGGGAGCACAGGAACAAGAAATAACAATTTTTGCATAATGTTGCTTTAAGCTGTACAACATTAGAACATATATATGGATGTGCGTGGTACTGTGGGAATTGTAGTTGATTTACAAGCATCGCTATGGTAATGGATGTTTTGCATCAGAACATCAACATCATTAACATCTTATTTACTTCATATTTACAATGTTCTTCTCAAACTGTGTAGTTTCTTGTGAAATGTATGGTGTAGTTCATTAAGCAATGGTTTATTTATTGACATGGTTTGTTTCAGGAAGGAGATCGGTCTGGTCAGTGTGTGTATGATGGTAAGAGAGGTCTGTTTGTTTAGTTGGGTTTTTGTAGTAAAACGATTCTCCTTGTAGCTCGAGGTGGAGATAAGAGGCAACAGGCCCAGCACTGATAACTGTGTGCCAAGGACTCATCCTGGCACAGTCCGCACAGCAAGGTGGCAAAGGGGGCTTTCATTTACCGCTCCACTGATAGCAGAAGGAGGGAGAGAGACTGAAAGAAAGATAGAAGAAAGAAGAATGGGAACGAGGGGAAAACTGCGTTTGTTGAATAAAAATGTTCTGCTGTGGACCACCAGCCTACGTTTTGGTGGATGGAGGGATGGAGGGAGGGATGGAGGGAGGGAGTCCTTTAGGGACTTATTCAGGGCTGAAGCTCAGTCCCTGGAAACATTATTAAAAACAGTGAGTGTATCAGCAAAACAGACGTGCGATAAATTACCCCTCACAACGGGCAATTACTTATTCTCTCAGGTGTACTCAGTGAAAAAAAACCAACAGGTGTACACACACACACACACACACACACACACACAAAGTTCCCCTCAAGAGTATACCACTTAAGCTGTCAGCCCAAGAACAGAGTCATTTAGACAGGTGTACACACACACACACACACACACAAACTTAATATCATCCCTCAGGTGGGGGAAGGGGAGTGGGAGAGAGAGAGAGAGAGAGAGAGAGAGAGAGAGAGAGAGAGTCTTAATTTCCTGTGTGGTGTGGTACTGACCCACTGACCTTGGCTGTGTGTGTATACACACGGAGAGGGGTGGCTGATTGTATTAGATGAGGTAATGCACCTCACACACCTGTCTATATGAGTCATTCTGACAGCAGAGTGGAGGAGCTTCCTCTGCAAACGCTCAGGTACACTCCTTTCTGATCTCTCTTTTTCCTACTCTGTCGTTTTTATGACTCGCAATCTCTCTTCATCTGCCTCTATCTACATCTCTATGTATTTCTATCTGCCTCTCCCTTCATCTGCCTCTATCTACATCTCTATGTATTTCTATCTGCCTCTCTCTAGATCTCTCTATATATTTCTGTCTGTCTCTCTCATTATATGTCTACCTCTCCATCTGCTTCTATATCTCCCTCTAATTGTCTGCCTCTATCCATGTCTTTCTCTATCTGCCTCTCTCTCACCATCAGTCTGTCTGGTTCTCTCTCTCTCCCTCTATTCATCTGCCTCTCTACTTGCCCGTCTCTTTCTCTTTCTCACATTTACTCAAACACAAAATAGGAATGACAATAATGCAATGTAATACTAGCAATACACATGGGTGCACACACACACACACACACACACACACACACACACACACACACACACACAGACAGGAATGTCTGCTGTGTGTGCAGACAGTAACACTTGTGCAAGATTCTAACTGGCTGCTACTATTCTGGGGAGGTGAGTGTGTCTAATAGGCACCAACCTGTTTTTGTTCATCACTCTGTGTGTGTGAGTGAGAGATGGAGAGAGAGAAAGAGACACACCATACAACACATAACCAATCATTTGCAATTACTGCTCAGTCTATCACAATGGCTGAGTGTGTGTGTGTGTGTGTGTTACTCTCTCATATCCACACATCTAGAATCATGTGTCCTCAGAGCACCGCTGACACTCATCACCCCGACTCCAACTCCTGGTCTTCAGGCTCATCCTGACGTTTACACTCACCTTTCTGTCGCTAAGTGCACGCACACACACACACACACACACACACACACACACACACACACACACACACACACACACACCCACAGAGTTCCCCTCAAGAGTATACCACTTAAGCCTTCAACCCAAGAACCGTCATTTAGACTTCATGGTGCAGAAAAATAACAGAAGCTATATCGCCCCCAACCCTTCCTGTAGTGTACTGCAGTCTGTCAGAAGAGTCTCATATCACTTGCACTTCTGTCTTTAAACAGCTTCTCCTACATGTTCTTTCAGTCTGAGCTTCACTTATGACATGTAGCCTCACATAACCGGACCGGCGCTGATGGAAGGCTGACCCTCGTGGTCTACATCATCCTGAAGTTCCTGCACTTGGATATACAGTATGATAGGAGTGACTCAGCATTACTGTGTCAGTGGTTATCTCAGCAAATGGACGTATGTGGTGTTAAAGTGACCTCATACTATTTATGAGTCATTTATAGGCGGTGCTGGGCAGAGGGAGGGGTCCCCCTTTGGGAGTCTTGGCTCCTCCCAAGGTTTCTTCAAATAAATTGACTTGACTTGTTATTCCTTCTTACATAACCATTCCTGCTCTTTCTCTTTCCCATAAAAAGGCATTTTTGAAGGCACCGCCTCCCACATCCCAATCTCAGCATTAACATGTCAGCTACAGCTGTTGTCCAGAACCATTGGGCCTCAGTAGCGCTGTTTTTATGTCCTTGTCCCCGTTCATGTCACATGAATTAAACGTATCATTTAATTATACCAAAGTATTTTTCTGTGATTTTATATAAACACAAGCTAACAGAGTCTTCTCCTAGTCTGTGTTTTTACTATATTTGTCAGTAGTTGCACTGACATTAGCCTTGAAAACCGATATACAGTATGTAAATGACCTCCTCTCTGATTGGCTGTCCAGCAACATACCTCCTGCAAAGCAGCCTGAAAGCATAATGAACAGCATTGTGAGCAGGTGGTTCCAGGCGGCTGGAGAACGAACAGTGGATATTATTAATATGTTTGTTTTTTATGGCATCATAAAACCATTAACCAGGATATATTAGGAGCTTATTTTCCTTATACGGATGATACGGACAGGGGAGTCATGCTGACCAATCGTAGCAGCCCTTCACATGTTCAATTTCTGAACCAACGATGATGCAAAGAAAAGCAAACCTGGCCAGAAGGAACAGCACAAACTCGCCTGATATCCACATGTGGGTATGAGCTCACACACACTTAGACACCAGGAACACACCTTCATATTCCAGGCTCCTTTGCTGTGGAGAATGGGTCATATGCAAATGGGCATCCCGGCATGGGCAGTAGTTTCCCACAGGCAGAGAGAGAAAGAGTGTTCCTCCCCTCTCCGCACTCATTCAATAGAGCTTTTCTTCCGCCGCTGAGCCTCCTCTATGGCCGCCAGTGGCCCACTGCATAGGTAGTGAGACCCCTTTCTCTTCTCTTCTCTAAAGCCTTAATACACAATAGCTCACTTAAGCATTCTCACACACACACACACACACACACACACACACACACACACACACACACACACACACACACTGGCCAATAAAGCACAACCATGCACAGCTAAAAGGGGGTTCATGAGACTTGGACCCTTTTGTAGAAGAAAGGGAGAGAGGTAAAGAGCAAGAGAGAGAGAGAGAGAGAGAGAGAGAGAGAGAGGGGAAATGTGGAAGGGAGAGTGAGAGAGAGAAATAAAGCTCTTTTCTTGCACGGTTTCTTGCTCCTCGTCCATGAGAGCAGAATTGAGGCTAATCATTAATCCCCATTCGCAAAATACAGGCAAGGCTGGAGTGCTATTCACCTCCAAAAACACTCCTGCAGGCCCAGTTCCTCTAAACAGAAGAACGAAAGCAGAGCCTCCTGTTAGAGCCACCTACAGTAGAGTTCTTGCTCCTATATTCAACTATTGAGACCCGTTAACTGGGCTTTACATCATTCTGACTACGCAAGCTCCATTGTAGCTTAATGTGTTTTGCTTTTGCCTCAGGTGATGGAGGAATACTCGCTTTTGTCCAGGCCCATTTCCCTTTCTGGCCTTTTCAGTCAGTCTAATTAACAAAACAAAAGGTGCCCATTTCCTCCTTTAAAACTCTGTGAACAGAGTCAAAACGAGGGCCGATATGCCACAAACGTCCAAACACCAAGCTGAACTTCGCCCAACTGTCCTTATTTAACATGCTCAGTGCTCACACACTCAAAAGCACTTTTGCACAATCGCAGACGCGCACATTCTCACACTCAGGCCTTTCTCGAGAGGGCGTCCATGTTGTTATGCAAAGCGCGGGGAGGGAGAGAGAGAGAGAGGGAGAGAGAGAGAGAGAAAAAGAGAGAGAGTGAGAGAGAGGAGTTAGCCTGCCAGTTTACAACAGCTCCTCAATGACACCTCAGCAGGCCTCCACAAAACTGACCCCCTGCCTCCTAAAGGCCCTCCCCCACCTGACCTCCATACGGGGGAGAGGGCCTGAGCTGCCCTGGAGGGGGTGGACTGAATGGGGTAAGTAGGGGAAAAAAACAGAGCCTGTCCCAAGCCGAGCTCCAGTCACAGTGTGTTTGTGTTTGTGTGTGCGTGTGTGTGTGTGTGTGTATGTGAGTGAGTGTGCACACAAAGAGACTTAACACACAGCCAATTTGTTACGCTGGACGCTTCACAATGGAACAGGGGGAGAAAGTGAAGTCATACTTGAGGCAATGCATGGACGCCCATGGCAAAGGTCACTCAGCTTCAGCCTGCTACTGTGTCAAAGAGGAGAGAAAGGTAGAGGATGAGTATATATATATATATATATATATATATATATATATATATATGAGAGTAAATGAGAGTAAATTTTATATATATATATATATATACTCATCCTCTACCTTTCTCTCCTCTTTGACACAGTAGCAGGCTGAAGCTGAGTGACCTTTGCCATGGGCGTCCATGCATTAGCCTTATATATATATATATGGTTAATGCCAGATGTGGGCTAGAGGGGCTTGATACTCCTGCAGCACACATCTGGAATTAGCCATAGTTCCAACAGGTTCATATTTATCTAAAAGTGTCCAAGTTTGTTGGCAGCACTTCTTAACAGGTATTATATTGTGCATTAACACATCTGTGTCAGCGATTGGTGTAACTTAAAGTAGCTGAATGAATTATTATAGATGGGGTCTCCACAAACTGAACAGCTGGTTCTCATACAGATGTTGGCCACCCCAAGCTCAACTAAGGTGAACAAAATATATTACTAGAAATGAGTGTATCTGCCTATTCTAACTCCTGTCTTCCACCAAAACCACAAGTGCACCTGAGCATCTGAACTGGATGCTGGAGTGATGGATGAAGACCACCTGTAGATATATTCATATAAAGAGCTACACAGACTGGATTTTTGTCTCTACTTTTTATTGTTTACTGCAAGAACCAAATGCAAATGTCTGAATGAATCATCAGAGTAATCATAAGGATGCGTAACTACTAACATAATCGAGAGCAACCGCCTCAGGAAAAGGAGAGGAAAGAAGCTCAGGAGACAAGAGGGACAATATACCAGGAGAGAGGAGTTGAGAGGGGGAGGGTAGACGGGAAAAGTGGGCTGGTTCAGGGGGACGGCGCATTGGCCGTCTTTTTCCTGACTCTGCAATTTGAAATGAACTTGCGGAGGAAGTCTCTGAAAGACGGCAGATAAATGAAAATTTCCTCCGCGGCTTGACTGCACACACCGGGGGGAGACCCTTTAAATGTTAACAGATGGCTTTTAAAATGTTCAAACAGCATGTCATCTCACACAAACGTCCCCCCTGAACACACTCGCGCGTGCACACAGACATACACTTCACTTAAGCACAATGTAGCCGCCTGAATCTCGCATTCCTGCACTCAGAAGTGCTTCAGAAAGTGCAAGAAGTTGTTTTTATTGTTTCAAATCCTAAACGGTGCAGTGCCTTAGGAGTGACTTAGGAGGGGTGGTGGCCTAGTGCGGTAATTGTGAACCTTCGTCGGCCATATAAAGTCCACCACACCTAAACCACGACTGGTCTGGTGGCCCACGGCTCTCCAAAACAAACGGTTGTAAATGGTGAAAACCGTCCCACGAGCAACGTGGGCTGTGCCAAACTGTTTGTGTTCCTGTGAGTGAAAGCGATCGAGTCAAATTGTGTGTTTCCATTCAAGTCAAAGGTGTAAATTCGAGGCTTTATAACATCTCAAATTATAGCAAAAACATACAGCCTCGCTAAAAGTTCCTTTGAAATATAAGCTTCATTTTGCAAAGCCACTACAAAGAGCAGAACGCCCATGGAGGGCTGCCCTGTTTATTTTCTTAGCCATGCTAATACCGGTCAGCCACATTCCTCTGCTCCAAAGTGGGAGGTTTCAGATTGCCCTGCGGTATTCCTGCGAGCGTGGAGGTGGAGGAGGGAGGGGAGTGGAGAGAAGCCAGTCTGCCCCGTGAACGACAAACACCTGTCGCCTCGCTGACCGTTAACACCTCCACGTTACGCTTCACGCTTCTGCCCACTTTTAGGTCACATGGTGCAGGAAGGCCACATGGTCAGAAAGGCAGTCAGTTCCGAGTTGAGATGAGCAGACAGGTGTTGATGGAACACATACAGTATTGTGCCACCAGGCCACCTGGAAAAAACATACAGCTGCTGTTGTTCCGAGGGGTCGGCGTTGACTTGTTTCGAAACATTTTGAATTTTACATTTTTATGTAATGAATTTATCTGTGTCGGCATGTTAGAGTCACAATTTCCAAGCCTCTTCTCAAGGTACACGGTACTTACAGCCGCCATCCGAAGCTGGGCTGCGCTAATCAATACTTCATTAAGTTGAATCAGGTGTGCTGCTGGGGGAACTGAACAAATATTCTAATGTCATATAATTTTCAGTCTAAAGCCCACTTGTCCAATGTCTACAGCATTCTTTCTCAACCCTGGACATGGAGGCACCCCTGCCCTGCACATTTGAGCTTTAACACAACACGTGCAACTCTACAGGGTTTGATAATGAGCTGTTTAATTCAATTCGGTGTGGTTCAGGTGTGGTGGGAGCTGGGAAAGCTTGAAAATATGATGGGTAGGGGTGCCTCCAGGACCAGGGTTAAGAGAAACTACCTATAATTAGGTATTATATAATGTTATTATATAATGTTTAATGGTCCACATCTGAACAGCTAACTCTTCTATGGGTGTCACACATTTCAGGAAGATCAGCACCTTCTATTCCCTCTAGTCATTCTGACACCAGGTCAAAAGTATTTCATCAGTTTCAGAAACACTATCCAGTCAGGCCGAGAAATACTGCTTTTGTGATCTGTATTCTTTCACTTTCTAGTCTGGAGCTGTGAGGAAGAGCTGTGGAGGTTCAGGTGGACTGGAAAGGGTGTGAGGAACACCCTGAAGTGGCACTCCCCTGGCCCACTCTAATGAAGTCTCTCCCTGCTGAAAAATTCTTCACCTGTGGCCTAACAGCCCCTGGTCTCTAAATAAGGGTAAATAACTTACCCTCACACAAAGCAACAGCCACACCACACATTTTTTCACCTGGTGGCTAAGTGCTCCTGCTCACTCCGGAGATGTGCTTGGTGCCCTCACCAAAGATCCAACACCAGGGGACCAATATTCCCCTCCCCCTTTGCTTCCGCGCCCCCAAATGGAGGGGAGGGAGCACTGTGATGGTCAATAAGCAGAATCTGATTATACACTGCTACAGGTTACATTCAGGACACACCTTGCTTCGATAATACAAGTAACACATTAAAGACTAGTGTATATGCTGCTAACGATGTCGTCTAGAGCAGGATAATTGGGTCCTGGGACTGGTTAGAGGGAGATTTGTTTTCAAATGGGAGTCAGATGGTCAGTTGTCAGCACATGGCTCCAAACACCTCCGAACACCTCACGAGGCCCAGTCAGCCACGCTGCAACCACTTGTGAGGTGCTTTTCTCCCAGTAACCCACCACAATCACGTGGGCTTTGTGGATCACTTGATCCCATTGGGGCAGTGTGAACAGGTTGCCACACATTCAACCCTGGTCCTGGAGGCACCCCTACCCCATCCAGCTTCCCATGCTCCCACCACACCTGATTCAACTAATCAGCTCAGCTAATCAGCTGAGTTATTCAGTGTGTTAAAGATAGAACGTGCCGGGCAGGGGTGCCTCCAGGACCAGGCTTGAGAGACACTGACTTAGACACCCTTTCTCTCAGATTCCGAGGGACGTTTGGGAAACACATTGGGTATGAGCCGATATATCAGTGCACTGATACAGACAAAAGATATTAACAGGACTATTGGTGATCCTTCTCCTAATAACCCAGCTGATCATCAATGCTGCCAGCCAAGGGGAGGGGAGGGGCGTATGTATATGAGGCTCAGATGCGGGCAGTCTCATCCAACCAGAGTTGTAGTCAGGATTTGGCCCCGCCTTAAAAGCAGCTATCAGCCAATAGCAGGCTGTCAGTGCTGGATTCTGCACCTCCCTGGGATTTATTCAACAAAACAAAACTTTGATTCATTTGTTGAGTTTTTCTGTTCTTTTATTTTTTTGGAACTCATATATGTTGGACTTTTTGCAGTTTGAACATTTTATACACCTCTGATCCTTAATCCTACAGTTTTATCATTGCAGGAGAAAAAAATGTTACTTGATCTCAATAAAGTATGAACTGCATCTCTTCATCATCTCCAGACCAGGTGTTTTACATGGTCCAGGTGCGCCTCTGTCCCAGTCCACTGCCCAGTTTAAAACAAGTCAGCCATAAGTAAGTAACGTTACAGCATGGTATCACCTCCTCCTCCTCCTCCTCCTCCTCCTCAGAGCACTTGTTTCCAGCATGGTACCGTTACCGGCAGGTAAACCACCAAAAGCAGCGAGGTCCAGCCCCCCACCCCGCGCGCTCCGGAACGCGTGTAACGCGCACATCAGCCGGCGCGAGCCGCAAACGCACGCCTTCCCTCAGCTACAGGATCAGGCGTCTGCATGCCAAACACACCAAACCGGGGCTTTTCTACCTGCACAGGTGGACATTTTGGTGCAGGACGCGATGGACGCCTTCCAGCTGCGGGCAGAGAGAGCGAGATCCGTCTGCGTCCTCGGCTGGGACTGCGGGAAAACCCCGAGCGCGCGCTGCTGCCGAAAGCCCTGTGCTGTACGTGCGCGTGTTTTTATACACCCCCCCCCCCACCACCACCACCACCACCACCAAACCGACAAACACCCCCCTCCGGCAGGTGCACGCGGCCCGTTACGCGCCCGTTTTCACCTTTTAATGACAGAGAGAGACAGAGAGAGAGAGAGAGAGAGAGAGACCTTAAACTTCAGTTTGACTCCTGCAGAACTAAAGCGTCAGAAATCTTCAGCTCAGTCTGCCCAGAAACCTGTGAGAGAATGAATGTGATTGGACAGTTTATCCTTCAGAATGTAACCCTTTATTTTCAGAGAAGAGTGTAATGNAGAGAGAGAGAGAGAGAGAGAGAGAGAGAGAGAGAGAGAGAGAGAAAGGGGGGGCTCGGGAGCTGCGCGTGAAGGGGTTTTAGGAGAGTGTGAGGGAGGACTTCCAATCAAAGCGACACACACCGCGACTGAGGCGGCGGTGTAACGTTACCGAGCCGCGCGCGAGCAGAAGAAACCAAAGCACCTCCTCAGCACCACACAAAGCAAACTGCAGGGACATACATGATCCACCAACTCCAAAAAAGTCTACAGAGAGAGAGAGAGAGAGAGAGAGAGAGAGAGAGAGAGAGAGAGAAAGGGGGGGCTCGGGAGCTGCGCGTGAAGGGGTTTTAGGAGAGTGTGAGGGAGGACTTCCAATCAAAGCGACACACACCGCGACTGAGGCGGCGGTGTAACGTTACCGAGCCGCGCGCGAGCAGAAGAAACCAAAGCACCTCCTCAGCACCACACAAAGCAAACTGCAGGGACATACATGATCCACCAACTCCAAAAAAGTCTACAGAGAGAGAGAGAGAGAGAGAGAGAGAGAGAGAGAGAGAGAGAGAGAGAACAGTAGATCAAAGCAGAAGCAAAGTGGAGGAGCCAGAAAAGAGATGCAAAGAAAGGAAAAGAGAGATAAAGAGAGAAAGAGAGGAAAAGCCAAATGCAGTGGTGTGTCTCCAGCAGTCCAGAGCTTCTCCTGAGTGTGACCCATCAGTGGACAGTCCTTATATAGGCTGCTGCTCCTCAGCGTTACCACCCAGCAGCCCCTCCACCACATCCCTTCTTCACTCCCCAACTTTCCCAACCGCTTTCCTCTCTCCTCGCTCTCATCTCCTCTCTCTCCTCTATTCTCCTCTGTCTCTCTCCTCTCTTCTCCAGCGCGTTTCCCCTCCAGCGTTACAGTAACGCGCGGCCCGTTACTCGTCGCGCTACAGCAGTAACACGTCTCCGGGCGGAACCGGTCGGTTCCTGTTCTGCTCTCCGCCGAACCCGTTACCGTAACGCAGCCGCCCGTTACACAGAAGTTGGAGCGCAAAGTTAGGGCAGGTTTGGGCACCTTTGGTGGGAGGGAGGGTCGGCCCCTTCAGTGCCCCCGGTGAGGAGAGCGACTCTGGGGCGGGACGGGGCAGGTACAGCGGGGGGAATAAGTTGGAGGTCGGGAAGTGGAGCGTTACACGCGGGCTGTAACGCAGGGAGTGTTGGGGAGAGTGATGAAGGGAGGGCAGGAGGAGGAGAAAGTGCGCCGCTCCGTGTAACGGTCCTCAGGTATAACGGTGCAGCGCGCGGGCGCGAGCGCGACTTTCCCACTAGTTCGACTCGCGGTGGAGCGAAAGCGGCGCGCGCAGGCGGAGTGCAGGGAGCGCGCGCGCGGAGAAAGAGTGAGACTCACCGCTTGTGCGCCGCGGGTTCGCCTGCTTTCTGCGCTTACACCTGGGGCCATCCGCCATGATCCTTTCGCCGTGTGTGTGTGTGTGAGTGTGTGTGTGAGCGCTGCCGGAGAGTCACCTCCTCTCGCCCCCACACCTCCTCCCTCCTCCCTCCTGCCTTCCACCGCACCTCCCCTCCCTGCACCTGGTTTACGACACTGCGCTTTGCGACATTTACCTTCTTGCCCGCTTACACCTACCCCAGTCCCCCCCCCCTTTACCCCTCCCCGTCCTCCCTCCGGAGAGGCAGGACCCGCCCCCTCCGACCACGCGCTCCTGTTTCTTCCGCCCCGAGACCCCGCGCGCACGCGCTCTGACACACACGCACACACACAGTGGACAAGCAACATGACACACACACACACACTCACTCATACACACACACTTTCATACACACTCATACACAAAAACTCACTCATACACACATATACACACACAAATACACAACACACACAAAAACACAACATACATATAATAATGTACATTATATATATATATATATATATATGTGTGTGTGTGTGTGTGTGTGTGTGTGTGTGTGTGTATATATATATTTATACACACAAATACACATGTATACACACACACACACACTGATGAGGGGAGTAACTGTTTGGCCAGTAAATGGTTAAAGACACCTGTTTCCTGTCATTCAGAAGAACAGAATCAGTCTATCAGTCTAACAGCAGAGTAAAGTCTTCTTACTTCACTGTAACAATGATTCCAGTAGAACACAGTACAACATCCACACCCTGAGTAGCATTCCAGCCTCAAAACTGCAAAACCACCTCTTCTATAGAGCCTTTCACTGCTGTCACGCAAAAAACTTCAATCTCCATCTTTGTCAGTTTTACTTTTTGACATAATGTGACTCTGACGGTTTACACTGTGACAAAATGTCATATAAATAGACCAATAAAAATTAAAAAGGAAGTTTTTAATTGTCTTCTGTAAAGTTGGCGTATTGAAGTTAGGCCTACAAGGTTTGGGGGCCAACAACACATTACAACCATTAAAATAGTTTTCTCCACACCTTGGTTCTGTATAGAACCATAACATTTCATAGAACCATTGGAATGTTCTTCTCCAATCTTACAAAAAGGGGGTGCAGCGTTATTCTGAAGGAAGATTAAATTGATCAGGAACAATAAATGAGTCTCTACGGTGTTGGTTTAACGCAACATGCCAGACGTCTCGGCATGGAGTTGTAAAGGTTCTGAATGGTGTCCTGTGATGATCCATCCCATGCAGCTTGAATATTTTCACTCAGTTCCTGCAGATTGTGCTGTGGAGTGTTGATAGTGCATCCAATAGCACCCCACACATTTTCAGTTGGGTAGTGGTATATGTGTCTTCATGGCATGCTCTTAAGGTGGCAACAGCATGTGGAGAAGTGTTGTAAAACACACAACCACTGTTTGCAGGGCATCCTTAATGTAACATTGTGCTGTCAACGTGCCTGTAATGAAGACCAAAAGTGATCTGGTATCGAACAAAATCAAACCCGACACCATGACACCAGACCATCTGGACATGTGATGCATGACAACTGTTGATCTTGGCACTCCACCAAGTTAAAGGTGAGATTCCATCATGTGACAGTCTGACATGATGCCATTGCAGTTATTCATTGTGACCAGATTCCTTTTGGGTGCAACTGTGTTTTTGATGATGAGACAAAAAATAAAAAATAAATGTAAGCAAATATTAGTGGCCTCTAAGAAACATTACACTAACACAAATGTAGAAAACCAATGCAATCCGTAGTAGAAATGTATGATTCTAGTTGATTTAAAGCCAATTAACTGTTACTCCTTTATTTTTCAAAATTTTTATATACTTTTTTTTACCCACTGTGTTGTGCACACACCAGACTCAATCCTCCACATTTAACCCATCCTCACACAGTGATACACACATACACATTAGTGACTTCACACACCAGGGGTTCCCCACCTGTGTCTTATGAGCTAATGGTACTAGATTCATTTAAGGTAATTAGTTGCCACAGAATATTGACTCACTTTGCATATATGAGGTCCAGGGTTGAGGCCCCTGCATCTCCATGCTCTGAGGGCAGCCATGGAAACAGCCTAGTGGCTGGCAGGTTGCTGGTTTGATTCCCTGAACTGGCAGGACATGACTTAGGTGCCCATGAACAAGGCAATTAACTCCCCAGTGGTTCATGGATAGGACCGCCCACTGCTCCAGGCATGTGTGCTCACTGCCCTGTCACTGTGTGAACGGGTTAAATGCAGAGGACAAATTTCCCTGTTTGCTGCACAGTGGATCAATATGCATCTTTATGTTGATGTCACATGACAGTCACTCATATTTTTATTGTAATAACTTGTAATGAACTTGAAAAATAAGTTCCCTTGAAGTTCATCCACAGTAGAATGTTCAGGGGAAAAAAAATAACGTATGGTTTCCAAAACTGCGACAGACGATGTCTGAAACTGACAGGATAATACAGACTGTTTTAATGTTTTATTGGACACTTTGATTTTCCCAGAAGTTGTAAATTATACATGACCTTTTTTTATTTAGACCGTATTCAAATGCAACGCAATGTGGGCAGAGCTTCAAAGTGCTGCCATTCATTCATCAATTATTTACTTTGATCTCACTTCATTGATGATATTTGTGGCTTGTGATTTTAAACACACAATAACAGTTTCTGATGCCTGTCTGAAGAGTCAAACTACACTTTACAGACTAGTTCAAACTTTCATCTGTGCAGGATTCTTTCAAATCGCTTGGGGAAGTGACTGCATAGATCATAGACCATTTCCGCAGTGTGCTGGTGAGGCTGCGGGTTTTCATTCCAGCCAAATGGAAGCGCATGTGATGGGTTGTTTGAAGACTGGCCAGTTGATTAAACGAGTGGATCAGGTGTAACTGCTAGTTGTTTAGGACAAAAACCTGCAGCCACACTGACCAGATATGGTTTTGCCACCCCTGGCAGAGACTAAAACATTAAAATGAGACTCTGCATGTATGAATGGAAATGGTAGAGGTGCAGAACTGAGGGTCAGAGTCCGGTTCTGTTTTCCTTGTTCTAACACACCTAAACCTGCTTGAATCAGTATGCTTGAGCAAGAACATAACCCGAGAAAATATGCAGAAATCTGGCCATCCAGGGCCAGAGTGCACCTTTCCCAACAAAAGGTCAACATCTGAAACTGAAAATAATTTAACAGTTATGCAACTTGGAATAAATGTCATGATGTGAATCAAATCCCTCAAAAAGAATAAGTAATTCTGTAAATATTATGTGAATTTTAGGAAATGTATTTAATCTACACATTTGTTTCGGTACTGAAACAGCCTCCTAAAACGGTAAATTGATTTATCAAAAAATATCACATAAACAATACATGCAACTTTCATGCAACTTGAGCATTTTGTGGGTCAGGCTGTGAGTGTGAGTGTGTCTGTAGGAAGAGGAATGCAAGATGTATCCCAAGGCACAAGGAGGATCATGGGACCCTTTCTGCGATGATTCAATCCTCCACCCAAAGAAAGGCCTCGCTGTTCCTCAGGGACTGTTTATCCACTTGCACTGCAACCAAGCAGAGGGAGAGGGAGATGCAGAAATAAAAAGAGAGCCTGACAAATACAGGGGAGGTGGCGGGGGGGGCTGGTTTTCCATCCAACAAGGGCACATAAAAAAAAATCCTCAATGTTTTTCCACTTGGACAAGGTGGAAAAGTTAAAAAGTAAAAAACAAACAAACAAACAAACAAAAAACATTACAGCAAAGAAATTGTGATAAAGAGTGACATCAAGCCACAAATCTGCCTACTACTCTAAAGTCTGCACAAGTGGCCAGCTCGTATAAAGCACTGGTGATTCTCTTATCAGCAGAGGTAGGATGGTGACTGGACAGATAGCTCTTTAAAGGTTGCTCTTGACATTCTGAACCGACAAATCCAAATCATATTAAAAATGGCTCCAGTCCATTTGCTCTTACAGAGGTATGATGGATATCATCAGGGAGGCTCATTTATGCTCAGCGTTAAACACAGATATGAAGTCTTC
Source organism: Acestrorhynchus altus (assembly GCA_034509495.1). NCBI lineage: Eukaryota > Metazoa > Chordata > Actinopteri > Characiformes > Acestrorhynchidae > Acestrorhynchus > Acestrorhynchus altus. Next base: position 6,709,644 of record CM067510.1, on the reverse strand, counting down.
TGTACATACTGTGATTTCTGTCCATATTTGTGCCTGTTTATTGAAAAACTACAGATACGAATAGAACAGATCAGTACCACTGGAAATCACTGAGATGAATTATCGAATACCATAATTCAAGGAAATCACAGTCACTGCAATACGGACACAATGAAGGAGAAACTTATTGAAGAATCTGGCCTCCTAGATCACAGCCGTTTTGTTATTGTATTCATTTTCAAACGTAAAGAGAGTATGAATGAGCCTTTAGGTGGGGCAATGCTCATCCTACCTGGCATCTCTGAAGTGCAAATAACACAGGCATAAAATGATTATAAACAGCTGAACAGGGGATTCCTTAAAATGATGGACTACGTTAAAATTCTCGATTTTAGAAGCTCAGAGTGGCTCAGCAGACTAAGTTATGCTAGCCAGCATATCATGATTTCAAATCCTGGGTTATGCTGCTTTGCCGTCAGCATCTGGAGTCTGAGAGTGCATGATTGCACTGCGATTTTTGCCTGGCCTGATGGTCCAGAAACCAGCCTTGTGACTGCAACGTTGCTGGTATGAATCCCTGAACTGGCAGGGCATGACTGAAGTGTCCTTGACCAAAGATAGGGCTGCCCACCACTCCAGCCATATGTGCTCACTACTCCTTAGTGTGTGTGTATGTATGTGTATCACTGTGTGTAGATGGCTTAAATGCAGAGGACAAATTCCCTTGTGTGCAGCACAGTGAGTCTATGAGCACCTTTACCGATAATGTTTGAATGGAAACCTGGGGATAAAGAAAAAGAGCCAGAGAGTGAGTATCAGAAATGAGTATCTGCACTCATCATAGAAATAAGAACGAATGCTCCACAAAGTATCTGCTCACACTGAAAGAGTTCCTGCAGAAGAGAAAATCTGCCAGAATGGAAGAGCAATGTGAAGACTAGCTCAGGTCTGCTGCCATTTTCTCTTACAGGTCACAAAAGCATGTGCTGCAGCAGAGCTAGAGCTGGCCAGAGCAGTGCCGGGCTATTCTTGTACCTGCTGATGACTATCAGGTTTCTGCCGGACCTCAGCTGGGTGTGGTACACTTCTAGTGGCTTCAGTGGACAGTCTTTGATGATTGAGGAGGAAAAAACACACACACACACACACCCCAAAATCATCAGATGCATAAGTATATCCACATAGATATATACCCACCAGACTCCTTATTAGAGAGATAGAAATGTACCTTAGACATACCTTGCTGGTGTACAGTTATAGACAACAGCTGCTGTCATTTGTTCACAGTGGTCAGTCCTTTGGCTTGATATTTTTGGCTGGTGTACCATTCTTAATCTAGTACAGACAATGAAGCATGTAAAATCTCCAGAAAAACCACTGGGTGTCATAGCAGCTACCATGACACTACCACTTCTAACATGTCCTGTGCTGAGAATGGCCCATTGCCAACATAAAACATGACCAACAGTTGGCCTGTTTGAAACTGACCACTGACGTGATGGCTGCTTTGCAGACCGTACTCTATAAATATAATATATAAGGTCTATAATATATAAGATCTTTAAGAAAGGTGGAGCTCATAAAGCCTGTCAATGGAGGTAAAAGACAGTTGAAAGGAATAGATAGCATGATCGATCACTGACCCCACTTACACTTGATCAACCAATGTTTGGTATCTGGAGTTTGCTTCCTTGGTTTAGATTGAGAGATGATAACATTGCTAACAAACACTGGATTTAGACTGTCATCCAGCTCCATAAGTATGGAATAGTAATAGTAATTATATTAGTAGTTTTCATCTTCACCTTCTGTCTCTGGTCTCCAGGAACATTCCAAAAAAACAGCTGAACTAACTATGCTAAACTGGCCTGTGTGAACCCCTTAGTGCTTAGTGTAGTCCCTCAAGTGGACAGTGGCTTCTGTGAGGTTGAACGCTAGTCAGCATGCTCACAGCAAGACAACGGGAATTATCAGTGTTTGAGCGAGGCCTAATAGTGAGAGCCATACACATGGGATGTTCCATTTCTGAAGTTGTGCGGGCACAACATTTTCCTAAACCACAATGTTACATGTGTACCAGGAATTCATCATAGAAGGCATTACCACCCACAGTGGACAGTGCAGCAGCCGCCTACGATTGCTTAAGGATCACAACTGGTGACATCTGCTTGGATTTTCCGTGGGAACGTATCAAGTGACTCTAGTAGAAATCTGCAAGAGTTTCACACTGGACTACAGTTATCTTAAGGTTTTGTTTGATTTTTGCTCAGTTTACGTTATGGTTAGGATAGGCTTTAGACCAAGGATTAAGTTCAGATCATGGTCATGTTTAAGATTTGGGGTGTCACTTTGCCTGGGCTTCCGGGGCAGTATCCCACAAGTTGAACGAAACTCCTCATGGGCTGATTCCTGGGAAAACATAAAACCCCCTCCCCCTGGTCGAATGAAACACCTTGTGGACTGAGCCCCGGGCCTCTGTGCAGTCATGAGATGCCCTTGAGTAAGTTGAGTATATGTTAGGTCAGGAAATAAAATGAGTTACTCGCACAAGGGTCTACTTATATTGGGTATCCACTGTATGATTTCTGACATCATTTTAGTCACATATGAATTCTTCTTGAGAGCAGCCAGTTGTGTTAACCTGCACTATTTTCACACTACAGCACTGAAGTTGAACAGGCTAATCTGCACATGTTCTACCAGCCTCATTAATGAATTAATTGCGGTCACAACCAGCCAACCAGTAGGCCTACAGCACGAGGGCTGATGATTTTTAGAGTACTACAATAGACTTGGTTGTCAGCAGGGTCTTGTGTTTATATGTTAGTGTGTGTGTGTGTGTATATATATATATATATATGTATATGCGCTCACAATAGCCAGTTCAAGATGTTATCAGCCCACTGGGAATTCTCCCCACTCTCCCGATTACCCACTCTGCTACTCTCCAGTGGTGGTCCCATGGTGGTGGCTTTCTTTTGATGGAAAAGGTAGAAGGTGGTTGACATAATTGAATGTGTGTAAAGTGCATCTATACAGTAGGGGCTCCTGTAAAAATGTATACTGTCGAATTGGCCAGTAGAAAAATGCTTTGCTTCAAATAAGCAAAGTCAAGATTTCATTTCGTTAAGTGGCTCAAGTGAATTAATATACTTGTGTGGCCTACCGTTAATTTTTGTAAAGTTCCTGGGTAATGAAATTCAACTTGATCTCAACATGAGTTCAGCTTTTTCTATTCAAGGGATGGAGATCAGAAGCAGAAGGTGCCTGTCCCCACGTCACTTCCCTGCCTCCCCTCAGCCTGTGGCTGCGTTCAGTGAATTATTCAGCAGAACAAAGTGCTCCGTGGCTGTACTGTGGCCTGAAAGAACAGATAATAAATACATTAACATTCTTAGCATCTGATAAAGCCTTCTAGTCCTCTGCTGCTCGCCAATGGCTTCATTCCCACGTTGCCCAAATTTGATACATATACTGAGTCACTTCATTAGATACACTTATCAGCCCCCCTCTTCTCCATCCATCAGTGAGAAAGGACCACGACAGCTCCACTGCTATGATTTGATTTAGGTGCTGGGCCATTCTTAGAACAGCAGTGCCACCAGCATAGTGTGTCAGGTCTAGTAATGTTACTGCGGTTTCTATAAACCCAGTGTTTGTGAGAATAGTCTAATCAACTCTCAAAAAATATCCATCCAGCAGCGGAAAGTAACTGACCACAGAGGCAGGACTAGAGCATGGCTAAGGCAACCTGGGTATAACAAAATATAAGCTTCTATGGTTATCTGTATTTACCACGTGTGCCAGCGAATCACTACATTTGAAGCATGCCCTTTATCAGGAAAACCTGTTCACCTATTCATTCATTCAATTATCTAATCAGCCAATCCTGCACAACAAGTTAAACCTTGAGGCGAATAGGCTACAACAGCAGAAGACCAGGTTGTGTTCCAATACTGTCAGCCGAGAACTGAAGAGACTGGAGGCTGGAGTGGGCCAAAACTGGAACTCTGAGAAACGTGGCCTAGTCTTGTCCCCACACAGACAGGGTAGGGTCAGAATTTGGAGTCAAATGCTTGAGCCTGTGGACCAAACCTGTCTTATGGCAACAGTCTGGGCTGATGGAGGTGGAAGATTGGTGTTAATGCTAATTAATGCCAAAATGAATTCAAGTGTTTTTGCTGACCATGTGTATCCCTTCATGACCAAATATATGATCTCCTAATGGCTACTCCCAACATGATGCAGAGCAAAGGTTGTCTCAAGTTAGTTTCATGAACATGACTTCAGAGTTCAGTGTTTTCCAGTGGCCTTCAGGGTATAATGGATCTGAATAGCATACCTTTGGGATATGGTAGAATTAAAGTCCAATGTCCAACTCTCAGGATCTCAAAGAAACATTTCCAACATCTTGTGGAATTCATGTCATAAAGAAATTAGTTTTATAGAGCAGGCCCTAAAAGTTGGCCTTACCTAATATTACTACAGTATTCCTAGTAAACTACAGAGTGAATTTCTTCCTATTTAGCCTACAGATGTTTAGCTGATCCAGTCATACTGAGGTTATCAGGAGGGTTTTTTATGGTTTAGAATTAAGCACAGAACCCAGGTAAGTCATTTACATATATCAGTCTTAGAGGTACAGTTAACAAAAACAGCTCTGTAGTGTTCAAGTGAAAATAGTTAAATTTCATGTTGCCTGTTTAGGTACACCCACATATTATCTTACAGGAAAAAAAAAAGAAGAAAAGAAAAATGCAGGATTTGTGGCCTTCTAGAGAGAATGGCAACACTGGATGAAGATGGAGTTGACTGCAGCAGCTGCCCTGCTCAGCAGCCTACAGCTACCACTGAGGCCCAGTGGGCTCAGCCGTGGGCAGAACAGCAGATAGAGTGTTGGCCAGCACTGCAGGCCTGTAGCCTGACCACTAACAGGCAGTGAGAGGCAGTGGAGGCGAATAAAAGACTCCCTGGCTTGGAGAGAAAGGAGTGGAAAGGTGCTTTGGTAAAGAGTGGGCATCATCAGAGATCAATGTTTCAAAAGAGGTGTTTCAAAAACCACACACACTCTCTTTCTTGCTTTCATGCTAGAGCAGAGTGGTTGGAAAAAGACAGCCATTATTCAATGGAAAGTCCGGTCTTTTCCCATTTTCCTTGGATGGAATCCGTTTTAGCATGAAGTCATATTTTCTTGTGCCGATGGAAAACAAAGAGTAAAAATAATGCCGCCACAAATATGAAACTGCATATAGACGTCCCATGTGTTATTAAAGTGGTAGTCAAGATGTCAGAAACCTCTATTTTCAGATGCTGGTGATGGGACCACCCAAATAGGGCAAAATATAACTAGACCTGCCGTCCAAAACGTCCTGAGCCCACTTGCGCTGGGCATACAGAAAGCAGCAGGTTGATGCAGCTCAATGACTTCACTGACCAAATTAATGACTTATTTTTTGACCATCATTAAGTATAAAACAGTGTGCTGCTGGCGATGTGTCCTTGTCTGTCATTTTCTCCTTTTGCCTCATCCATCCATTTTTATTTTTATCCTGCTCCATTCAAATGTTCTCCCCATTACAAAAATAGTGACCAGTTCAAAGTCTTCATTTATATCGAGTGTTCCACTCCGCTCATTAAACACCATTTGAAAGTCTCCTTCACTATTTAAGTCACAACAAAAATGTGTTTTCCTTCTTTTTAGAGCCATAGATTCATAGATAGTGAGCACGCAAGTCAACCAGCCAGTAACATCAGTGTGTGTGAAGGTAAAACACATGCAAAACACACTCCACTCTAGCAAGGAAAGTGGTGTAATGATCTTGTCCACTTCCGTTTGCCTAAACTGGACATCTCAACTGAGTCACACATGCTTTTCAAGGTAACAGAGATATATTATCAGAGGTGGTTTTAGCAAAAGACCTTTAGGGGTGCTGAGCAGCCATTAAGACCTGAAAACAGTATAACAATTTAATAAATAGAACAATAAAATCACATTTCTTTCCATTGAATATGGAGCTGCTGTGGGCTTGGGTGACCAGATGAGAGTGCATAAAATTCAGGACAAAATTTGGAATGAGTGTGTCAGAAGAATTTTAATAATTCAGATTCAAACCAGACAGCAATTCTAACAACCTGTTATTGATATTATGGAAAGCATTTACAGATTCTGAGTATGATGCAAACACACACACACACACACACACACACACACACACACACACACAGTAGTCAAGCACCTTGGCTTTAGTATCAACATATATGCCAATCAATGACACAACAGCTTCTCTCTCTCAGATTCAAACAGTAGACAGTAGTTGATTGACAACCTGTAACATTAGCTTACAACATAAACAAAGTCAGCTTGCCAACACCCACCTAACAATTACAGCATGAAGAGTGATCTGTGATTGAGTGCAGTAGAGATGAGAAGTTCTGCTAATGACTGTAATGTGTTGGTGCTGAGTAATAAAGTAACCTTGTCTGATATACTTACTTGCATTATGAGACCATATAACTGCATCACCGGCACTAGTGAGCATGTGTTTAGTGCAGCAAGTGTGGAAACCGTAGGAGAGAAAGTGGAAAGTTTAAATTTAGTTTAACCAGGGGTGTCAGAGGGTGAGGAACGGTAGACCTGCATACCCAGGACCCTGCGTGGTTGGAGGGCCTGTAAGGAAAAAGAGGCGAAACACACCTATGCATTTAATTCAGCAAAATGATAAAGGTGTGATCATTTTCCTTCAACTTGAGTAGCTTGAAGCCAATGACTGAGAGCTGCATTTTGCAGGTTTTGAGATCATTTAAGACCCATTCAAGTTAACCAGCCGGTAACATCAGTGTGTGTGAAGGTATAACACAAGTCATTCTGTCTAACAAGGAAACTGGTAATATGATCTTGTCCACCTCAGTTTGACCAAACAGGACATCTTAATCGAGTCACACATGCTTTTCAAGGTAACATAGAGATACGTTATCAGAGGACGCTTTAGCATCAGTGCTTTCGGAGCTTGAAGCAAATTATTGAGCTGCAAGATTTAAGATATGTTTTTTTTTTCCAATATCCTTTTATGACATAGTGGATATAATAAGCATTTCACACTCTACTCAGTGAGGGGAATAAGGCTGAACAGCTGAAGGTCTTATTATAGAAATTTGATTGGGATCAAAGCCTGTTAAATCAAATTGAGCTCTTTGGAATGTTGCTCAAAATCAGTATTATAAATACCAGTTTACAGAACCTCCACTTAATGTAAAGGAACCTTTTAATATTAAGAGCACATAGGATGTTTTGGGGGGACCTGTGAATGTGTGAATAAGGAAATCATTCCGAAAACAGCGATAGTGTGCATTTCCTTTTCCTTCTCTTTCTATTTACCTTCTCATTGTTTGTAATATATGGGAGGAGGCAGACAGGGGCCGGTGGGCTTGGGTGGAGGGGTGGTGGTGGGGGTGCATGGAAGGCAGAAAGCCATCCTCTGTGCTCTACATTAAGGGATCAGGCTGCGTCTCTGTAAATGAGTATTGATCCTCCTCCTGGCGGGATCGTTTAGGAGATTAATGCTGGCGGTAGTGGGTTTGGGGATGAGGGTGGGTTGGTGTGCATGTGTGTCAGGGGATGGGGTGGGGAGGGGGGGGGGTTCTATAGCAGAAGCAGGGAAGCAAACCCTGAGCTGCCCAGGACAGAGTAGCCTGCTGTGGGGCAACAGGGAGCACACACCCCTCACTTCACTCCACGCCATCTGGACCAACAGCTCAGAGCACCAGCTGCATGTGGGTGGGGGGGTGGACACAGAGGGGGAACAAGAGGGAAAAGGGAGAGAGACATTGGAAGGGGGAAAGAGAGAGAGAGAGGGGGCAATGTGTGAGAGACAGTGGGACAGAGAAAGAGAAAGAGTGTGTGAGATACACTGGGAGTGGAAGAGGAAGATGGAGAGCAGGGAGAGACACTGGGAGGGGAAGACAGACAGAGCGATTGAGAGAGAGAGAGAGAGAGAGAGAGAGAGAGAGAGAGAGAAGGGAGAGGGTCTTGGAGGGGAGGAGGGGTCGAGAGAGAGGATGAAAATGAAAACAAAATGAACCAGCGGAGGCTGAAATGTGGAGAAGTGTAGAGACAGGCCCGAGCCAGAGAGCGTGAGAATTAAATAGAAAGAATGAAAGAGACAGGTGGGAGAGGAATCGAGCAAAACATTAGAGGTGATGAGAGAAAGACAGAACAGAAAGGAGGAAATCAGCCATGATGGATGAAAGGCAGAAAAAAGGAGCGAGCAAGAGGGGTGGCTAAAGTGACCCAGGGGAACATACCCAGTACAGGGCCTGAGTGAACCCCATTACACAATTACAGAGAGAGAGAGCAAGAGAGAGAGAGCGAGAGAGAGAGTGAGAGAGAGAGCGTGAGAGCGAGAGAGAGACACTGTATGGCCTTATGACCAAAGAGAGAGAGAGAGAGACACTCTGTATGGCCTTATGACCAAAGGTTTGGAGACACCTGCTCCGTATTGCCAAGTATCAGACTCTAGTCTTCTGGGGAACACTGAGGATCTGAGAGCATTGTCACAGACTACATGACTGTTCGTGACCCGAATCACTTGTACGTAACAGAATGTAAAGAAAATGTTTACCGCGTAAAAAAGATTACTTGAGTCTGTTAGGAGTTCTGTAGGAGTCTGTTAAGAACAATCGTGATGCTCAATAGGTGGCTTCACAATATGACAAGCAATGTAAACAACATACACAATAAACGTGCACACAACTGAATTTACACACTAGTGGACATTGAACACACATGCCTGGAGCAGTGGGCAGCCCTATCCAAGGTGCCTGGGAGTTAAGTATCTTGGTCAAGGCCATTTCAGTTAAGCCCTGCCAGTTCAGGGAATTGAACCATCAACCTTCCAGCTACAAGGCTGGTTCCCTAACCACCAGAACGTAACAATAGTGCTGAATGTTTATATTGTGTTGCTTAACTTGACAGGCCATTTTCAATGTCATGTTTTAGTCCCTATTTGGTTCACAAGAAACCTTGTGCGAGCAGGTACTAAAGTACCTGGTTCCAGATACCAAGTACCAACTTAAACAGGTGCAGGTGCCATGCAATAGAAAGGCACATTTATTAATGGGAAGTAGTGATGTTGGGGGATTAGTTATAGTACTCCAACTCATCCCAAAAATATTGGATAAAAGAGCTCAGACAAAGGAGGTTAAATTGCTCCATAACCCAGTGCTGGGGGGCTTTATACCCTTAGGCGGGGCAGATGAACTCACCAATTAGAAGGGATGCCTTTATTAAAAAAAACATTATTTTAAGAATAATGTCGTCTTTTGTTCTGCAGTTAGCGCACATATTTAATAGAAAGCTGTTTGGATTTTGCCTTTTTTTAACTGGAAACCCAAAGGTAAAATTTCACCTCTCACAGTCTGGACATCACCTGTTCCAACCAGTTGAGGATTTAGGACCATCAAAGCCAGCACAGCTTTTTCTCCATAACTTTGATGCTCATTGATCATCATAGTGGATTCCACTCACACAGTAAATGCCTGTCCCCTCAGCTTAACTCTGTTTAATAATGCATATCTTTGCACCCATTGCTGACACAAATGTGCAGATGCACACACAGCTTGTCTAGTCCCTGTAGAGAAGTACTGCCAATAGAATAGGACTTTCTGGAACAGATAAGCAAATGTGAACCTATTGGCACCATGTCAGGCAAGGGCAACAGGGGATTGAGCTGTGCAGCAGTGTCTGTTAACATACTGTACATACAGTATTGTGTTCATTACATAAGTAATGCATTATAAAACCAAGTCATACACGCTAAGCTCTCTTGTACGAGCAACAGAATTCTCAGCTCACGCGAAAGCCGAAAGCATTTAGCTGGGATGGTGTTTATGTGTTTTTGCGAGGCCTGGGAAAATGGCAGCTTTGAATGTCATAATGCCGAAACTATTCCAGAGCCACGCTGCTCTCACAGGCCAACAAAGAAATGTTTTGAAGGCGAGATCAAGATGTCAATCTCTTGCTGCTCCCCCTCCCCAGAGCGAACACACTATGAGCGCACTTCCTGCTCTGTGGAGTGTCCCTGAGCACAGCCGTGCTTCTGACGCCCAACACAGTCCAGCCGCACCCAGCAGAACCTCGGGAGAACTGCTGCACATGACTTCCACCACTCTAAAACAAGCATTTCAAGTAAAGGTGTGAGAGAGTAATATGATAAAACTGTAATTTTTCATTTCCTGTCCATATATAGACACTGTAAACAATCTAAATTCATCATAGCTGGGGTGTCACAACCATGAGCCCATTTACACATCACCCCATTCAACCTGCTACTGTACGTTCCACAGCAGAAGATGAAGAAGCTGATTCAACCAATCCAGGCCTTGGTGAGCTACCACCCTGGAGTTAAGCTGCAGAGTAAACTCTTACAACCTGAGATCTTCTACTTCATATCTCAGGATCAGAGTAATCTACAGATATGATACAAATATAACAAACTACAAGACTCTGACTCTATCTAGCCATTATGTGCTGAATTATCAGCAAGTAATCGAATTAAATCCCAGTTAAAATGTCAAAGGAGCTTCCAGTGCATGTTTACTGCTCTGTCCACATGTACGTGATCAACCTGCAAACAGACTCTGACTGATCAGTGAGAGGGGGTGGGGCCCATGATGTCACTGACCCAGATATTGGGGTATAAATTAAAATGAGAATGGAAGGAGCTGTTTGCTCTTTTTCTTTGCTCGCACAGTGTTCACATTTCAGAAAATTATTTTTATTTGGACCACTGTCAATTATCTTGAAGAACCTGTTGTTGTTGTTGTTGTTAGTAGTAGTAGTAGTAGTATTATTATAAATATGCTTGCAAATCATTACAAATAGCTGATCACAATCATTGCATTTTCAGCTCAAAAACACTATGGATGTTCAATTTCCAAGATAACTTCTGAGATGTAAAATCATTAAAAAAATAAAAACAATAAACAATTGTAGGCACAAACAAGTTAGATCAAAACATGGTCAAATTCACACAAATATTTAAATTCTGTTCATATTTACACTTGATCTCCTGAAAACAACAATATCTGGCATGTGTAACTGTCTCCTATAAATACTAAAGGTTAAATAAGGCCTTCAGGAGTCTCTTATGATCCCTTGCAATGAAAACAAATATAAGCACCTCTAGACGATGCTTTGGGCTATTCATAGCTGTTGAGAAGGAAATGTATCATTGCCACTTTCCAAAGAATGTAGACATCCAAAAAGAGTGTCTGAAGTTCGCCTCCAGAAAATGTCCACAACATTTTCAGGCCAAACTCTGGCCTGGATTGCTTTTCAATGAGGCAAAATATAGGGCTTCTAATTAGAGCCTAATATTGATCATATAATAGATCTTACCATTTGAGACAAAGGCTCCACAAGACCTCTGAAGGTATTATGTGGTATCTGGCACCAAGATGTTAACAGCAGGTCCTGGTCCCTCAGTGAGCATCGGTGAGCATTAGGTACCAATGACACTGATGCTTGTTCACAGGAGAAAGAATTTTGCTTGAAAATTAAAATTATTTTTGGGCTTTAGGGAAAAAACAAAACAGTTATGTAGAAAATGGTCTCCACTTAACCTTCATTACCGTCAACTGGTTTGTATGGGAGTGTTTTGGACCTTGCAGGGAGTTTGGGTGATCTAAGTCCGTCATGCAGTTCAGCACAGAGCCATTCCAAATGTTCTGTCAAAAACTCACCTCACCACCACAGTACAATTTATTCTGTGTACTTTGGAACAGCAATTTCTCTCTCTCTCTCTCTCTCTCTCTCTCTCTCTCACACACTCTCACACACACACTCACACACACACTCACACACACACTCACACACACACTCACACACACTCACACACACTCACACACACTCACACACACTCACAGTATCAAAACTGTTTTTGGAGACATCCTTCCATATTTGAGTTGAGGCATATAAAATACCTGAGAGAAATGGAGAGAGACAGGGAAAAAGAGAAAGAAAGAATGAGATTCACAAGTTACAGTACATTTTTCCAAAGCACTTTCCACTCAGAAACTTGCCCCGAAGACACTCCAATGCTGTTTTAACAGTTTTCTTTGGGTCACTGACATGTTAAAGGGTGAACTGTCATCTTTGACTGAGTTTACATGTGCTCTGGGGAGGTTTTCTTAAAGGATGTTCCTGAGTTTGGCTGCATTTAAGTCTCCCTGTCCCTCTCAGTGAGACACATCCCAATAACATGCTGCCACCACCATGTTTCACAGAAAGGCTGCTACTAGCCAGAAGAATTCAATTCTACTCATTAGATTTATTTGTTCTACAGCTTGCCAGAGTACGTTACATGCTGCTTCGTGAACTTAGATTGGATTGGCTGGCTGGGTCGTTATATGCCTTTACTCTATAATGGCTTCTATCTTATCTGAGATGGTTGTCTGTACAACATGTTCTCCCATCTCAGCACAGGACTGTTTTAAATTTTCTTCCTTGACACAGGCTGTTCCTGCCTGCATGTCTAATTTTGCCAAAAGGCAAACTCTACAAAGGTTCAAGGTTGTACCAAGATTCCTCCATTTCAAAATTAAGAAATTTACACTGACAATGGAATGAAAGTTGTGAGCTCATATAGACCAAGGAGTGTGCCTTGGTGAAACTATGTCCACTTGATTCCAGCTCAAACAAGTGCACTTCAACCAAATTACAGAGATATCCCAAGCATAATCAAACAAGCAAACTGAACACATAAAGTAAACGTTCTGAATACATTTACTACTAAGAAATTTCAGTTGGATCTTATTTTGTTATTATGAACTTTTAGGTGTAGATTGATGTGTGAAATTTGCAGTATATACATCCAAAAATCAAATCCACAACACAAGTGTACAACAAGTAAACTAATCTTTCTGACCCCACTATTTATATATGACACTAGTGCCACCTGTCTCACACTGAGTAGTGCCACCACAACAGGTCTGATGACCATTCAAGGCATGGACTCCAACAGACCTCTAAAGGAGACCTGTGGTATCTGGCAGCAAGATGTTAGCAACAGATCCTTTAAATCCTGTAAGATGTGAGTTGGGGTCTCCATGGATCACATCAATGAGCCTTTGGTGCTCGTGACTTTGTTGCCGGTTCACTGGTTGTCCTTCCTTGGAGCGTTCAACCACTGCAACAGGGAACACCCATGAGACCTGCCTGATGTTCTTAGGCTTCCAGCTTTTAACTTGCTGCTTCGAGGAACTGATACTGATATATATTATGATAATATAAAGAATGTAGGTAATATTTGGTTTGAGGGAACACCAAAGTGCACCAGAAAACTTTAATCTGACTGTGGTACTGTGGTGCAGAAGTGGGTGAGGTGGTAACAAGTTTTCACACAAAAACTGATACAGCAGAATTGCGGTCAATTAGTGGCCACTAATGACTGCTGCGAGTCAGCTGATAAGAAAAAACAAACATCTCCTAATCTTTGAACTTTCTAATGAATATAGTGTAGATCTGAATTATTTGTAAGGAGTGAGAAAACATCAGGGACCAAAGTGATGGAACACACTCAATGAACTGTGATTGTAAAAGTACAAGTTTTCAGTATCATTAGTAACTGAGTAAAATTATACTTGAGTCATACTTAATTAATACAATTAAGTCTCCCATTACAGTATTTCTTTAACTGGTACCTCATTAAAATAGAACCTGGTGTTCTTCAGAAATGTCTTTTAAAAGCTGGTCCTCCAGGCAAAAACATACCCTATGATGGTAAGCTAGAACTTAAACCAGCTCTTGACCCACATAGTGCAGGTTGTATTTAAGTGTTGTGGGTCCTGCTGGTCAATTAGCTTGGTATCACTGGTCATGATGGTCATGGTTTACCAGCTTGGTCTTGTTGGTTGAACAGCTTGACATTGCTGGTCATGATGGTTTACAAGGTTGGTCTTGCTGCTCATGCTGGTTGAACAGCTTGATATAGCTGGTTATGATGGTTTACCAGCTTAGTCTTGCTGGTCGAACAGCTTCATCTTTGGTCATGATGGTCTTCTCAAAAGAAATGGATACAGTGTTGTTGTTTTTTTCCTAGCTGGACTACATATAATGTGGCCCATTACCTTAAATGAAAAACCCAGTGTTTGTTAGTGGTGTTAACCTAGCATCTCCCATTCCAAACTAAACGTGGAAACTTCAGATACCCAACATCTCCTAGCCGAGGGACTGTATCAGTGATAAATCATATTCCCCACAGCAGCACAGCATATGAGCATTTAACTACCTACACACAAATGTACAAACACACAGAAACATAAGGACAATACGAGGGTCAGCAGTGCACGAAAGCCGTAGTGGTCCGCAGGTCCAGCCTCTCACCCTGTGTGGTGAAGGAGACGAAGACTGAGGGGGAAACATGCTAAACGAATAAAATCACATTTACTGCACTTTTCACCACATCCACAGAGCTGCTCTGTGTCATGACCCGCGTGCCATCTCTGTGGTGAAGGACGATGAGGCGGTGGAAAGGATAATGATACCACAGAGCCCAGAGGAAAGTGGAAAGTGGACAGACAGAACTGTGCACTCAGGAGAGGTCAATGTTTAGTACAGCTTTAACACTGTTGAAATTTAGTTTAAACCCACTGAATATCCTTCACTCATAAGTACTTACAGTATATGTTATATCATGGTATTTGCTGAGTGATGCAATCAAATGCAAAAGCTTGGGTACCTCAAGTCAAATGTAAATTGTCTTAAATATTAATAATGTACTTTACAGAGAACAATCTGCATATTTAAATTATGTGTTTAATGTAACACATTAGTGGGGGAAAAAAGTGATGAGGATACAGTATAATGTACTGTACAGTACCACAAAGCTAAAAGTAATAACACAAAATAACGGATTAATGTGTCAACATTTTACAAAAAATCACAACTTATTATGAATCATATGTTAAAGATTCAGTAAAGCTTTCCTAATATTCTAATACCAAATAATCAACATTAACATTTGTGTATTGTTTATAATGTTCACTCTGTCTGTGCTGATCATAAATGTCCAGGATTGTCTATAAAACCCCACAAATTTTGAATTAATTATTGTTAATCAGCCTACAGCAGTTTAGCCCCACCCACTCATATAGAAACTATGATGATTGGGCAGCCAGTCAGAATTAATGTCAAATTGGACACATATTAGTCTTAAACTAACAGTATCAAAAACAGTCTATTTAAAGAGACTGTTTAACACTGTTTTTACTGATCACTGTGGCGGCGATTCTGGATTTTATTTGGGTTGTGAGAAACAATTTTAAGCTCAGTTTTTATGGGATGATTTCCAGCACTGTTACAGTAAGTGTAATTGCATTATCATACTATATATAACTAATTAAATGATTTTAAAACAAGCATATCATCAATTATTGAAATTATTTCTGGATACAGTATATTGTCCAAACAAAAACTGGTATCATAATAGGTCTGTATGTGGGTTTTGCCTGGGTTTTGAAAGATGACACAATAGCATTCGAGGGACATCTTATATCAATTCCAAGTACCAAACTCAGATTATTCATATAATCATACAGTAAATACAGTTTTCCTTTCTAGGACACCTTTAAACCTTTAAAACATGATAGTATACTTTATATATCTTACAACTTATATATGAACCTCAGGGGAAAAACAAGAAACAAAGAAATGTAGAAAAAGGAACCATTAAGTTAAAGGAATCAGGAACAGAGCTTGTTAGATTAAACTGTGCTTTTTCTAATTCTACCAGCTTTCTGAAGTTTAATTAAGTGGCTTATTCGGCTGGAGCACTGATTGTGCAGGGCAAAGATTATGTCTTATAATTTCTGCCTATGGCCAGGGGTCAGCAATAATGGCCACTTTCTTCTCTTCATACTTCTTAGGTGCAGACAGGCAATCTTTAGTGCATGACTAGAATCCAAAAGCCTCAGGTGACAACCTCTAAATTTGAAGCCTTTGCCACCAGATTCAGATCTGTTCTCAGCTGAGAACAGGATTGTTCTAATCCAAAGCCAGTGCCAGCAACACTGACACTGACAGCAGATTTGGATGAATTGGTTGGTACACATATTGTACAGAACGTTTGCCAATGTGCTTCAAATAGACGCTGAAGGAGAATGATGCTACCAGCATAAAGCTGCCAAGACGTTAGACTCCATGCAAGCCTCTTGAGCTACAGTGCCTTCAGTACCCATTCACACACATTCTCACATTGGCAATTTGTGTGTTTTGCTGCTGGACTTAAAATGGATCATTTGAAGGTTTGCATCATTTCATTTATAGAACATGCCAACAACTTTGAACGATAATTTTTTTTGTGAAGCAACAAATAGGATGAAATAACAGAAATCTGCATAAATATTCAACCCCCAAATGTCAGTACTATGTAGAGCCCCCTTTTGCATCAAGTCACTTCGGACAAGTCTTTATCAGCTTGCCACATCTTGCCAGTGGGATTTTTGCCCATTCCTCAAGGCAAAACTGATTCAGTTGGTTTCTGCTGGCGAACATCAATCTTCAAATCTCACCAAAGATTCTCAATTGGATTAAGTCTGGGCTTTGACTAGGCCATTCTAATACATTTACACCTTTCCCCTTAAACCACTCAAGTTCTGCTTTAGCAGTATGCTTTGGGTCATTTTCATGTTCCAGATTCAAATCACCAAAAGAGACTAAAACAGGTTTTGCTCAAGAATACTTATGTTGTATTTAGCACCATCCATCTTTCCCACGACCAGTTTCCCAGTGCCTACTGCTGAAAAACATCCTATCAGCATAAAGAGCACCGTCCTCTATATATGTGGGGAGTCTCCCAATGGCCTTTTGGCAAACTCAAACCAAGCCTTCATATTTTAGTCTGTAAGTAAAGGCTATTTTCTGGCCACTCTTCCATAAAGCCCAACTCTATGGAGTGTGTGGCTTATTGTGGTCGTATGGACAGATACTCCAGTCTCTGCTTGGGAAATGTTCAGTTCCTTCAGGGTTACCTTTGGTGTCTGTGTTGCCTCACTGATTTATGCCCTCCTTGCCCAGGCTGAGCGTGTTGTCTCTTGGAAGGTTTTTTTGTGGTACCATGTTCTTTCCATTTGATGGTAATGGATTTGATGGTGGTCTGGGGATCATCAGAGATTTGGATAATTTTTTATTTCTCAACCCCTGGCTTGAACCTTTCAACAACAACTTGTTTGGAGATATCCATGGTCTTCATGGTGTTGTTTGGTTAGAGGTGCCTCTTGCTTAATGGTGTTGCAGCCTCTGGGCTTTTCAGAAAGGGTGCGTATATACTGACAGATCATGTGACACTTAGATTGCATACAGATGGACTTCATTTCACTAAGCATGTGACTTCTGAAGGTAAGTGGTTGCACCAGAAATATTTAGGGGCTTCACAGCAAAGGGGGTGAATACATTTGCACATATCTATATATCTATATATATATATAAAAATTCTCATTTCACTTCATCAGCAAATACAGCCCAAGTATCTTGTGCATCACATACTCTAAACATCAACATTTCAAGGTTGTAATACTTTTGCGAGGCACTTTACGATGCTGGAGTTAAAAAGCTCTGGTGGCTGGTTTTGCATGTACTCCAAGACCGTACTTATGGGCCTTGGTTCTTCTACGTATGACAGGAGAAACCACAGCAACAGCGACAGCAGCACTAGTGTTTTGGTTTTGATCTAAAGCAGCTGATAACCGTCCATGTTGTTCCAGCTACTGGGCTCGTGGAACACCACACACCACACTGACTCACTCTTTCTCTGGCTGTCTCTGCTGACGACAACAGATTTCACAGACAAACATGTCCAAATGGCTTCTCTTGCTGAACAGGCAGTCGTAAAGTTCTTTAACCCATTGCCAGAGAGCGAGAGAGAGAGAGAGAGAGAGAGAGAATGATACCTTCAGACAGGCTTTAGAGGACAGTCTGCTTGGCAGAGATCGGTGTCTCTGTCTTTTTCTCTTCCCTCTTCTTTTAACTCTCTCCAAGCTAGAGTTACCAAATGGATGAGTGTGGCGAATGAATGCAATATTATCATTTTCGCAGTATCATTACTACCAGGAGAGATCAGGGCAAAACTATTAAGGGGTAAATTGTAACATGCACATTTTTTTGTAGTTTAATAGGCTGAAGTACAATGTTCTTTTCATCATACAGTGTATCACACAGTGTATCATTCTATTTATTTCAAAATGGAATAATGGTCAATACATTTTTTGATTGTTTGTAGGTTGGATTTGCAACAATTAAAAAAAAAATACATCATGTTAAATAGGTGATTGTGAAATCACCCCCCTCCTCTTTAAAGTGACTGACCTAATTCAACAGAGGTCCAGGCAGTTGATTGTAGTAATCTCACAATTAGCGAAATTGAGACCACCTGAGTGCAGTGAATGTGTCTCAAGTGATTGTACAATGAAGACACCTACCTGGAAGGTCCAGTCACGGGCTAATCAGTGTTCCTGGCTATAAATACAGCAGTCATATAAAATCATGTGAAAATGTTAGGACACCCTGTAATCACCTTTCTCTTTTATAACGTACTATGCAAACATATGGACATTTGATCTTCATTTTAACTATATTGAGAGATGGACGTGATATAAATAAACACATAAAACTTATGAAATCATTTGTAAAATGTAATTAATAGAAATGCAATTGTCTTGTGAGAAAAGGTTATGTCCTAAAGGTTTGTATTTCAGATTCAGTTTTGCTATAGATGCTTTCAGACGTTCCTCTGATACAATAAAGATTTCTTAGTGGTTTCTATGATGAGGAGCTCTCCAGGCACTGCTGCAGCAAAGCAGCCCCAAACCATGACACTTTCACCCCCATGCTTCACAGCTGTGTTTGGTTTTGGCCAAACATTTGTTACTGTGCTCAAATGATGTAACTTTTGATTCAGCAGTCCAAAGCACACGGTTCCAGAATCCTGCTCTTTGTCTAGATGTTCTCTGGTAAACTTTGGTCTGGCCCTGATGGGTTTGTTTCCTTCTTGCACACCTCCTGTGAAAATCAAAGTTCTTTGGTCTCTTTCTGATGGCAGATGCTGCACTTTGACTGCGATGAGCGCTAACTGTAGGTCACGTGATCACATTTTAGGATTGTTGGAGACTTCTTTACATATCCTGTGGATATTTTACGGATAGTGGAACAGCTGATTCTGAATTGTTCCAAGATCTTTATAATTCCCTTCCCAGACGCATCTGCAACTCTTTTGAAGGCCTCAGAGAGCTCTTTGGATCTGTCAATGGTGATACTTTTCACTTCAACATTCAAGAGCAAACCAAACTAATGTTTGAAATAGAACAAGCTCCTCCAATGTTATCTTTAACGATGGTCTAATTTGCAGCTGCACCTGTTTCTAATTTTAAGCATTTTAATTTTTGCCTCACAAAGAAAATTATATTAATATTAATTACATTTTACAAATGATGTTTAAAAGACATTTCTTCAGTCTTCAGTTTTTTCACCTCAATCTCCCAATATAGCTCAAATGTCCATATGTTTAAATATGTTAAAAAAAGGTGTTAATGGGGTGTCCTAACTTTTTCACATACAAAAAAAAATATCCAGGTCACTTAACATGGATTCTGGAGTTCAGTTCTTTCAGCTGCTCCCTTTAGGGGTCACCACAGTGGATCATCTGCCTCCTCTACTGTTACACCAACCATCTCCACGTCCACCTTCACTACATCCATAAACCTTCTCTAAGGTCTTCCACTTCTCCTTCTGCCCAGCAGCTACACCTCCAAAATTCTTTGTCCAATATATCCACTATTCCTCCTCAACACATGTCCAAGCCATCTCAACCTAACCTCTCTGGCTTTATCTCCAACCTGCTCCACATTCACTGTCCCTCTGATCTGCTCATTTCTAATCCTGTCCATCCTCGTCACTCCCAACGAAAATCTCAGCATCTTCATTTCCGCCACCTCCAGCTCAGCCTCGAGTCTTTTAGACAGAGCCAGGAGCCACAGTCTGCAAACCGTGCATCATAGCAGGTCTCACTACTGTCTTGTAAACCTTCAGTTTCATTTTAAGACATCACTAAGAAATGCAATTAATATGATAAATGATAGAAACGTAGATCTGTCTTAACCAGAGGTCACCAACCCTGATCCTGAACAGTACCTTCCTGCACACTTTAGATTCAACACTAACCAACCATTGCTTGGCTGAATGGACTGCCATCAGACAAACCCCTGTGTTGTACTACTAAGCATGCATGAAAACAAAAATTCAAATGGACACACACATATCCCATACATCCACACACCTAACACACACACACACACACACACACACACACACACACACACACACACACACACACACACACACACACACGACACTCACCTTTGTGATTGAGAATGACTGATGAAAAGGTGTTAACTGATCAATATAGTCATTATCTACACACATCTGTTCAGTGGATAGGCTGGAGCCATGGGTACTGGATGCATTGATCTGCTCTTCACGACACACTTGTATATGCAGTTCTTGGAGTCTCTCTCTCCTCCTCTGTCTATAAATATATAGAGACAGAGTTAGAGAGACATGGTAATATTGGGCTTTTAGTGATCTTTGAACCGTTTTATTTTTCTGAATTAGAGTGATCTACAACAGGCCAAAGCAAAATTTGGTGCACACGTTATATTTTTGAGAGGCTTTCTGAAATCAACATAGGGTAACATTATATGTACATGGTCAAATGTACATACACTTACAACCACTTATTTGATTTGATTGATATATGCTTATGTAATGATGTAAACATATATGTTACCAACAGTGAGGTCACATACTCACCTGTTCTTAGCTGTTCATGGTTCACACTCACCCTGTGCCAAAAGAGTAAGATTGAAAGACTCTGAGCTTTAATTACCTGGGTGAGCCCATCTCTTGCTGAAGGAGAGGGGAGGTTGGATGGGTGAAGAGACAAAGAAGAGAAAGGTTTAATACTTATAGCTATTGTCTAATTAAAGATGATGTCATGTATTTGTGTGGGGAACAGTTATGGTGATTTTTGATTATCGGGTAAAATTGTAAGTCGACGACATTTATATGCTGTATCGTGAACATTACCTTTGTTAATATTGGTAGAGTCTTGGGGGAGGAGCTACCAGTATATTGCCTGCTCTTAAGGTAGAGAGAAGGGCAGTGTATTCAGGGAAGAGAGAGAGCGAGAGCAAGTGTACCTGAGTGAAAGGAGAGAAGCACAGAGTGAGGTGACCTATTTATGACTTTGCAGTCATTGATCAGAGCCACTGAAGTTAGTGGATAGTTTTTGCTTCATTATTATTACTTTTTTTTTTCCTATTGCACATTTGTGTATATGTAAATATTTATTGCGCTAATATATCGTGAATGGGAACGGACAATTTTTTTGGACAAAAAGGGATTCAACACCAAGAGCACTGTATCAGCTGTTAAGCCTGGTGGTGGTAGAATCATGTTTCGGAGGTGGAGTTTTGCACAAAGTGGATGGAATAATGAAGAAAGACAATGAGCGCAGAATTATTCAGCGCAACCTCAAAGCATTACCTAGACTGCTAAGCATAATATCAAATCAAGATTTATTTATTTAGCACTTTTCACAAATGATGTCAAAGAACAGCTTTACAGAAATCAAAAAATGAAAATTTAACAACACATGAACTAAGGATAGGACATAAAGTCCCTGGTAAGCAAGCCAAAGGACGACAGTAGCAAGGAAAACCTCCTTCAGAACTGAAGGAAGAAACCTTGGGAGGAACCAGGCTCACCAGGGGGGACCTCTCCTCCTCAGGTCAAACTCTTGGCAGAAATTCACAATGTTGTCACAACAAAGAGATAGCAAGGCACTCAATACAAGAATTTATATCTATATCGAATATATACAGTATAGAATCTACAATATTATAAATTAAACAAAATCAAAGAATACATGTACAGATAAATTACAGATAATCACACATAATTGCATGTGGGGAGATGGAAGAAGTATTGCACATTATGTTGTATTGAAAAACTCTAATAGTGTGTTAAGTGTGTGTGTCCGTGGTCTGCTGAGAGCAGTACTGCTTGTAGAGTCTGAGAGCAGCAGGGAGGATAGGCCTGTGAAACCACTCCTTCACACATTTAGGGTGGAGCAGCCTGTCACTGAAGGAGCTGCCCAGTGCTGCCAGAGTCGTTCTCCAGCATGGATGCCTGGCTACAATTCAGCTTGGCTACAATTCTTCTGTCTCCCACCACCTGCACTGGGTCTAAGGGGGTTCCCGGAACAGAACCGACCTTCTTAATGAGTCTGTTCAGTCTCTTCCGGTCTTCAGAGGGTGATCTACACAAATGTTTCTCAACCTGTGGGCCGGGGTGCACCAGTGGGCTGTGAAGCACAGTCAAGAGGTCCTCCAGCCCGTCCTTGGTGGGACGCAGGTCATCATAGAGGGCCATTAATGGCACTTTTAATCACATAAAAGAACAGCGTACGTAAAAACCAAGGGATCAATTGTGTTCGTTAATAGAATATATTAATATAAATATACTTTAACTAAGCGTACAACTTGAGCTGTTTTCTTGTGGGCCGTGAAAGTGGAAATTTTGAGAACCCCTGATTTAGACCAGTGTTTCTCTAAAGTGGTCCTGGAGGCACCCCTACCCCGCATGTCAGCTGTAACCCTCCCCTACCCCCCTGAAGGGCTGCATAGTTGAATCAGGCCTGAAAGCAGGGAAAGCTCTGACACATGCAGGGTAGGGGTGCCTCCAGGACCAGATTTGAGAATCACTGCATTTCTGAAACACACAGGACAATCTCCCGCACATCAGCTCGGTCCGAAATACGGGACTCATTGCCTCATTGCCTCATTGCCTGGACTGGCTTGTCTGTCACTGCCCTTCATTTCTACAGCCAGCAGAGGGGGCGGACACGTCACAACATTCCCCGGAGCTTCTGATTGGACAAACCGCAGCTCCCCGTTCTCTGATTGGCTGCCTCCGTTGAGTTGAACCGGTGTTGCGTGAGCCGTACCATTCTGTTTACAGAGGGGGGGGACTGAGATGCACGCGCTGCTTAATGTAACGAAGTGTGGGGTTTCTTTGGCTCACGTTCGGGAACTGAGTTCATGTAAATGTACTGTGTGTCGTTCCGGAGTGTTAGTACGGGATAAAATATGGGAGAGTTTGTCCAGCAGTCGCTGACCCGGCGCCCCCCCTCACTGAGCGGGAGATGGTCCTGCTCAAAATGGCTGTAGAGAAACAGTAGTGAAGATCTGTCGCTGTTGATGAGAAATGGGCGCTTTATCGCCTCCACGGTTGCGACGACACCCGTAGAGGCGCTGGACGCTGTGCAGAGGAGGTGAGGCGGGAGGTACGTGGTTTGTTTGGGGTCGGGTTTCGGGGCTTCCTGCACAAAATCAAACCCAATGGGCTTCCCGTGTAGAGTTCCGACTGTGTTCTGGACCAATGGGAGCGAGCAGTGGAGCACAGGCCACAACAACAACACAGCAGACTGTTCACCCCTCAACACCCTCCCCGCACCTCCCCTCACAGCTCAGACAGCGCGACACACAACGACACACCTTCTTCCTCCACCTAACTCTACTCCACCTAACTCTACTCCACCTAACTCTACTCCACCTAACTCTACTCCAAACTTTAAACGCTGCGGGCGCGCTGTTCTCCTTCCCCGTATCAACGCGGACAGCCTTAGAGACCGCGGTTACTCTACACGTTCAGTTACACGTTCTCTAATTATTACTGATATCTACAAGTTCTCTACACGTTCTCTAATTAGGTTTCTACACGTTCTCTACATATAACTGATATCTATATGTTATCTTATTATTACTGATATCTACAAGTTCTCTACATGTTCTCTACACGTTCTCTAATTAGGTTTCTACACGTTCTCTACATATAAATGATATCTATATGTTATCTTATTATTACTGATATCTACAAGTTCTCTACATGTTCTCTACATGTTCTCTACATGTTCTCTAATTAGGTATCTACATGTTCTCTACACGTTCTTTAATAATTACTGTAAAATATCTACCCATTCTGATCAGTATCATTACCTGTTCAGAACTGTGCAGTATTTATACTATTACACGTTGAAACTGAATATTATTGTTTCTTAATTTTTTTTTTTTTGTTTGTGTTAAAAGATGTTTATTTTTTGTTTATTGTGCATCTTTGTCCTCTTACTGCTCCTTATTTGTTTACTCTATGTTCTGCTGTAACGGTGTAAATTTCCCGCAGTGAGATCATTAAAGTCTGTCTCATCTCATCTCATCAGTCCCACAGTTGGGAAATTCAGTGTTACAGCAGCAGGAATCTCAAATAACCAACACAGTCGGTACAACTTAAACAGTATAAATAATAAAGGTTCTGAGGAATATTATTTACAGATAATTACACATTAACTTCAAATTGCACATTGTTATGCTGGACTGAAAGACCTCTATTTCCATTGTGTAGAGTTTAAGTGTGTGTCCGTCGTCTGCGGAGGGCAGTTCTGGTCGTAGAGTCTAAAAACAGCAGGAAGGAAGGACCTGCTATTTGAACATTTACTCAGAATCAGAAATACTTTCTTAATCCCAAAAGGAAATTGCAAATTATTACAGCTGCACCCATTTATATAAAATAATAAACAGAGGAATATAAAATAATAAACAGTTTGAATAAACAGTTTGGAAACATATATGTTAAAATGCTTATGAAAAGTTAGTGGTTATGATAATAAATATGAACTATGTAGTTCTATGTAGTCTAATGTAGTTATTGGACAGATAAATGAAATCAAAATGGCACAAATGGACCCTACTGGTTCGCAGTGGTCACCCGTTAAGGGAGAAGTTATAGTTTGATGGCCACAGGTGGGAATGGTCTTCTGTGGCGCTATGTAGTGCGTTTTGGTGGGAAGAGTCTCGTGTATAAATGTTTGTAGGCACCTGCTCATCTAATATTAAGGGTTATTATTTGGGAGGTTGCCCCATTTTTTGCAGGAGCTAACAGTGTTCTGGGAAGAAGGGAAGATACCATTGACATGAGATTTCCCTGCCTGCTGCAGCAACAGTTTTCTGGGAAACAGTGGGAAAAGAAGGTACCTTTGAGATTGCCCCACTTTCTGTAGTAACAGTCAGTAGTTTTCTGGGAAACAGTGGGAAAAGAAGATACCTTTGAGATGAGCTGGAGTGGTAGAACTCATCATCCAACATCAGCAGCTGACTGCAAGAATGCTCTTGTGGCTGAATGCAGTCAGATCCTTGCAGCAGTGTTGAGCAGTGGTTAGCTGTCCATGCAGCAGGATTAATTCTGGCACTCCAGCTCATCCCAGAGGAATTGGATGGAGCTGAGTAAATCTAGAGAACATGTTTTACTGCCCCACATGTCAGCGGTTTTTGTACATGTCTAGCCAATGCTTCGCATCGGGACTAGTGACTTTAGGTCAGGGATGAGGAACCCAGGGCCAGAGTCTAGTTTGCTGATGTGCTTGTTCCAGCATGCCAAGTGCACCTGGTAATTAACAGGTGAGTTTAATCAGATGTGTAGGGATCCAGCTGGAGTTCCTCACCCCTGCTTTACCCTTTTGTGTGGCCAAGGCTCTGCCTAGAATCTCGTAATATCTAAGATTGAACCTTTATCTGTGTGTGTGTGTGTGTGTGTGTGTGGTGTGTGTGTGTGTGTGTGTGTGTGTATGTGTATATATATATATTATATATATCTCAGATGAAATACTGGTCTCAGCTGATGTCTGTAACTTCAGTATTTGCGTTTTAAAACAGGATCACTCTGAAATGCGCAGTATGCTGTTTCAGTCAAAGGTTTATTATTATAATTAAGGTTTTGGAATGCATTGCATTCAGTTTCTTCACATCTCACTGGTGCACTGGTGCTGTGGTCTGCCATTGAAACTGCACAATATTCATCATAAACCACCATACCAACCATTTCTGTTTTTGCTCATTTCAAGTACTTCCATACTCTTGAATCAGCCTTGAGTATTTTTGAAACATTGAGAAGCCCGTTTCTCAACCGAGTAGGACTGTACTGTTGTTGCCATTGGCCACTTTTAAACTGCAGTTCTGAGCCGACCAATGACTGAAGCCGAAAGCAACTGACCTCAAACATTTATTATTTGAACTGACGCGTTTTAGAAATGAAAACCGTAAATTCAGGAGAAATAAAATGAAATAAAATAAAATATTGACACTCTTTTCAGCATCAACCTCATCAGTTACATTGACTAACTTTAGCAGCCCTGAACCATGTTTTGATATACTGCACCTGATTCTGATGTTAGGTGTTTGTGTAGTAAATGTCCTGAGGAAATTTACATATCTTTATTTTGCTTTAGAATTCTCTTTAAAAGGCATTTCTTCAGTTTTTATTAAATGTTAGTATATTTAAGTTAAAATGTCCATATATTTAACTATGTTAAAAAAGGACATTTGCCTTCATAAGGTTATATGGCTGGTCATGTCTTAAGACAGTTGTGGTCAGTCATTCAGATTTGTGTTATTGTGTTAATAGATCATCTATTAATGTTTCAAATTACCAACAATGTGAAATTTGAAACTCGAATACTTGTGGTGTATCTGGACACATAGCAATGCCTCTCCCACCACCTCCCCCATAATTTTGCAACACTTGTATTCCGCACTGTTGGAGCAAATCCGTTTATGGTCCCCTAAAACTGATGTATCAGCTTAAAGTTCACAGAATAGAATCTGATGGGGAATAGAAAAAGCTCTTTCAGTTGTATTGCAGTAGTGTGTGTAGATGACGATTGGTGCAAACTAGCATTGCTGGTTAAGGATATGACCTCAGCAAGCATTTCTGGTGTAGGATATGACATTAGTGGGCGAGAAAGAAAACAGACATGGGGCAAGTTTCCACAAACATGATTAAGCCTATTAACTGAGCAGCCTGCTTTGCTAAGAGTGATTCACCGTTGAATATTTTGGTGTAGGTTAGTCCAAGGCTTAATCTGTGTCTGAGAAAGCAGACCTTAATCTTCATTCAGTGTTCCGGGAGCTGCTCCTGACATATCTACTTTAATCTTCATCAAGTTGGAACACTTGGTTCTCAACCAGTGTGAATTTAGTTTGTACAAGACCCTACTGACTAATCCTAGCCAGCAAAGTCTGTTTCAGATATCGTCAGAATCTCTAAATCATATTATTCTCTGATTCTACTGATTGTAGAATTTTCCAGTCATTATAGTGTAATTTTGCCAAATTCTTCTGTGTGTGAAGGCAGTTCAAGGGTTGGCATCAACAAAACTGTGTTGAATTTGCATACAGTTGTAAATTGGCACACACACTTTAACCTATGAGTTAGGCATGTCATGGTTTGAAATAGGATAGGATTGTTAGACTTAATCAGTAAATATCAGAATTCAAAAACACACATGGTGTGAAAAGCAAAAAGTGAAATACATTAAAGGTGGTGCATTTGATTTTAATCCAATACATTTTTTGTAATTAAATTAGAAATTTTTTCATCATGGCTTTGTCTGACAGTGTGTGTTGAACTAAACATGGTCCAAGAGATTGTTGAGAAAAACCAGAAAAAGCTGAACAACATTTCTTGGATCAGATGAGCTGAAACACATGAGTGAAGGCCGATGAGTGCAGATGAGGATGTTGCTCTAGTCCTGTTTGCTGTTTATAGAAAAAAACTAATTACAGTTATGTTTTTGCTCCCTCTTAAACATTATCATGGTATTTGATCGTACACAACTTGTAGTGTTGCTCCCATGGCAACATGAATTTGGCAGGGCAGGAGGGAGCAGAGCTTTGGTTCAAATATCAACAGTCGTTTTCCAGAATTGAGCAGATTTTGAGCTTGTTTTGATTGTTTTGTTTTGATTCACCTGGAAACACCTTGTTGATGAGAGGTCAGCAGAGAACAGTCAGGATGGTTTGAACAGAGAAGCTATAGGACCTCTGCTAACCTTGCTGTATGGTTAGGTCAGTGTAAGCATCTCTAATGGGGTACAGCAGCAGAGAACCATGAGTTCTGAGGTGGCACCGGTCCCGTGCTTAATAAATGTGGATAGTTGAAGAATGGTATTTGGTCTGATGAATCCTGATTTTCTTCTCTGTTAAAGAGAAGAACGAGAGAGCCATGAAACACCTGTGTTTAATTACATTTCCAATCAGAACATTTAAGTGTTTTCAAGCAGGAGCCCGGCTTAAACAAGTCAACGACAACAATCATTATTGGAATAGTGAGGTGGGCTAAATCATGCTTATGGTGTGTTCTGTGGGGGTGAGCTTGTGTTTCATGAAGTTGCATAAAGTCATGAATACCATTACTAGTCTTTGTACTACCAGCCTTGTGACTGGAAGGTCGCCAGTTCCAACCCCTGAACTGGCAGGACATGACTGAAGTGCCCTTGAGCAAGGCACTGAACTCCCCAGCTGCTCCTCGGGCTCTGAGGATGGGGCTTCCCACCGCTCCGGGCATGTGTGCTCACTGTGTGAATGTGTGTATCACTATGTGTGTATGGGTTAAATGCGGAATATTCATTAGATTAATACGTCTGTTCCAAACTGGGGCAGAAAAATGGAGTAAAAAGAAAAACACCTACTGAAAACTCTAACATGCTGCTGGTAATTGTGGATTACTGTGTCATTTTAGATCTGGTTACTCCATTTACATGCATGGAAATTTCATCTATACTGGAGAAAATCTTTGCAAGCAAACAGCCAGGTTTCTTCCGTGGCTTTTCCAGTCAACAGACCAGAATGCCTTTGGGATGTGGTAAAACATGAGATATACAACATGAAAGTGCTCCTGAAAAATCTGCAGGAATTGTGATGCAATCATGTCAACATGGACCATAATCTTGAAGGAATAGCTTCAACATCCTGTGGAATCTGTGCCACAAAGAATTGAAGCTGTTTTGCAAGCAAAGGGAGGCTCGACCCAGTATCAGCCGAGTCTTCCTAATTTGCTGGGCGAGTGTGTGATGTATAGTGTTGTTTCAGTGCAGCTGTAAATTTGCATAGAAGAGCACATTTAAAAGGTGCATTAGCTTCTTGACTTGATAAGGCTTTTATTTAAATGTGTTTAAAATCTGGCTCAGCATCATTTTTCTTTACTGTTATAAACTGCATGTCTAATAGTATCCACTCTTCTGATTGGAGAATTTGCTTCCATAGAATGAGATGCTAAATAGCAGCTGTACATGAATCTAACATGACCATTCTCAGTGCCTAGCTTCACCAGCTCCCCACCATTGAAGTAATGAGCAGTAGAACTGGATCTGAATTCTGAAGTTTAAGGGTCCAGAGGTTCTTTTTTTGTTTATTTTCTCTGCGTTTACCTGCAGTATAGAATCATGTCAACAAATGAACACATCTGTTCAAAGCACATTGTTCCAGATGTCTAGGGGTTTTCTGGCAAACTTTAGTCCATCCTGGTAAACCTATTGCCCTGATCTTTTTTGACACCACCCTTGAAAATCAAATTTGTTTGGTGTCTTTCTAATAGTGATTGCTACAGTGGCGAGAGCTACCTGTAGGTCCCTTGATGTACTTTTAGGATTGTTGGAGGCTTACTGATCTGACCTGGCCATTTTGGCATTTGTTTTAAAAGTTCTCCACTTTATTTATTATTATTATCCAGTAATTTTCAGTGGAATGTCTGTTTTGTAATTGTTTTGAAATCTTAAATTCCTTTCTCAGTTTCATGTGCATCTACAACCTTTTTTCTGAAGGCCTTTCTGTTGGCAGTTTGGGTCTCGTCATGGAAACCACTCACTTCAACAATCAAGAGCAAACCAAACTAATGACTGAGGTTTAAATAAGACCACCTCCTCAAATCCTCTCTAATAATGCTCTAATCATTTGCAGCTGATTCTAATTTTAGGCATTTTACGTAGTAATAAATGTGTCCTGTCTTTGTCCTGCTTTTCTGATGATACACATTACAAGTGCTTTTTAAAAGACTTTTTTTGGTTTTATGTATTTAGTTAGCTCACGTTCCTTCCTCAATGTTATTCAAATAAAGATCAAATGTCCATATGTTTAAATATGTTAAACTTTTTGCACTGTATTTATTCCCACCTGCTTCGACATGTGGTCAGTGATCTGTCTGCCTGAGCTCTGCTTCTCCTAGGGAGAGATATTACCCACCTGTTTTGTTCCACAGCATGCTGGATGTTTGCCCACTATGACCATGGGTGCGGCAAATCCAACCCCTCGCCAGTTAATGCCCAGATCACATGGGACCCACAGGCACACCCTTGTTGTTGGAGTGACGATTCTGATTGAGAACTATTATCCAGTACCTGTCCTTACTTAAGCTCTAATGTTCTAATATCTTGTGTAAAGGCTTCTCAGAAGAGTAGAGGCTGTTGGTAATAGACGTTGGTCACAATTTGCTCTAATGTGACCCTTGATTTCAGAAGAAATGTTGGATAAGCGAATGCAAAAGGAAACCTTTTGACTAGAGTGTACTAATCTGGAAACTCATTGAGTTTAAGCGATGAGTCACTATCTCCCGATGGTCGGTTTTGTCCATACTGGCAATGAAACCCTGCTTGTACGATGCCTGTGCTCAAGATTATTAAATACAGTGCTGCACGGCTGTGTTGCGCTGTAGAGAAAAATACACACACTGTCGATTTGGAGGATGTTGAGGTTTGTTTTGGCAGGTGAAAAGACATTGTGTGGTTTCACATGTGGTGAGGGAGAAGGGGAGGGAGGCTCTCTTTCATAGCACAGTTGCTTATTTAACATTTCCGGTCAATCAGAACCATGTCAGCATCCCCATACACACTCTCGCACACATTTACATGTGCGCACACCATCGCTGCGATTACCTTCTCAGACGTTGTTGCTACTTTTGAAGTGGATGAGTTGGAAGTGATCAACTTCGCCAGGGCATCTGCACTCTTGTACCATGTTGAGGGTGCTAATAAGTGCCAGCGTGTTGTGCGGAGGTCAGTCATACAGAGATTGAAACTGCACACCAATCTGTGCTTTAATTACTGAGCGAGTTCCTGCACATATGCAGAACAAATGTCTTTTTGGTCTTTGTTTTAAGATCACAGCACTCTGCTGCAAGGTACAGCCTGGCCAAAATAAAGATATGAACACATAGTCTTGCATATTTTATGAACAATTCACCGCTTGTGTTGAGTGAAGCTTATTATTTTAGAATTACTGTAAAAATGGCGTTTCCTGTATGATTGTACATGTGCAGTGTTTAAGGAGGACATTCAGAATTGTCTAGAAGCATGAGCTTTGTTTTTGGTTTAGAGCTATAAGAAGTACTGGTGGTACTTGGCAGCACAGCTGAGGCCACTTTATTAGAAACAGCTAGGACTGGAACCCCAGATCAGTATATGAGTTATATCAGTGACTATGGTTGACTAGGGATTTAGCCTGGCTTGGATATCTGCTCTGTTCCTCTGGCATTAGCTACCTTTCTCACCAAGATTAAGTTTGACAAAAGCACTGGCACGAGAAAAGCCATGATCCCAGTGGTTGTTAGCTTAGTAACTGATTTCCCTTTAATTAGAACAGTCTGGCGGTGATGCCCTGCTTGTCCAAGAAAACTGACAAAGTGTCAAACAGATGGTTATATAATGAGCAGCAGTTAATGTAACATTCATGATATAGGTTCAATTATCTTGAGGTTCTCTACACCACTCATCCGTTTCCTTGATTACCATCTTATTTCTACAGGAGTCTTTTTTTTTTTTTATCAGCTCCTGACCCTATCTGACCTCTCTGACCATATAGAGGGGTTGGACAATGAAACTGAAACACCTGTCATTTTAGTGTGGGAGGTTTCATGGCTAAATTGGAGCAGCCTGGTGGCCAATCTTCATTAATTGCACCAGTAAGAGCAGAGTGTGAAGGTTCAATTAGCAGAGTAAGATCACAGTACTCTGGTATTATGGGTGACATACCAGAGTTCAAAAGAGGACAAATTGTTGATGTACGTCTTGCTGGCGCATCTTTGACCAAGACAGCAAGTCTTTGTGATGTATCAAGAGCCACAGTATCCAGGGTAATGTCAGCACCACCAAAAAGGAACGAACCACATCCAACAGGATTAACGGTGGATGCAAAAGGAAGCTGTCTGAAAGGGATGTTCGGGTGCTAACCCGGATTGTATCCAAAAATTCCCAAGATGAATTGATGCTGTATTGGCTGCAAAAGGATGCCCTAGTTCACCATACTAATGAATTATTGTGGTCTAAAATCAGGTGTTTCAGTTTCATTGTCCAACCCCTGTAGGTTTGTATGTGGTAGGTGAGGCTTTGTTTGTTGTGAAATTATAATCTGTAGTCCATCTCCTCCTCTACTGACCCTGTTTAGTGTGTGTTGGATCAGACACAGCAGTGCTGCTGGAGTTTTTAAACACTGTTTAAACCTGCTTGCGATTATAGCACTATAAAGTGCTTCTCTATGGTCAGTGAGACTGGACAGTTACTGTAGAATCAAGGACGGGGTCATGTATGTTAGGGCTGGTCCGGTGTAATGTGAATTGTTGCACAGCATCCAATTAGAGACCAGTGTCATCTATGTTGTATGTTTATCTAATCACTATCAACATGCAGACAAAGAATCTAGTCTGTGACCACTAGAGACAGACCACGTGAACAATACCTGTATAACAACAAAAGGTTAAATTTTACATTGTTTTTTTAAGTGAATGTTTTGGTGTCTCCACCATCCACTGGAGATACAAGCATCATTTCCGTGGAAGACTCCCAGCAGGCATTTGTCCTACACAAGCCACCTATCTGTTAAAAACAAACACTACAGCTCCTTGTGATGGACACACCCAGAGTCCTCTCTAGTTAAGGTTAAGTGTTTATATCCCATGTGCTCTCATGCTGTCGTGCATTCCGAACCAGTGAAACCACATCATGCTGTATGAGGGCCAGTTGTTGTTTGGGCCACTCCTAGACAAAGTAGCCCTTTTGAAAACGGACTGGGTAATCTACCTTTCTGCATCAGAAAAACAAGAGCTGGCATCTGTTTGAGCAGCGAAAGCATACCTAGATATACGTAGTAAGAAAAAACACCCACCTTGAACAAGGAAAATGCATAAAAGTGTAAATTATGAATGCTGGTGGAAACATGGGGGAGGGGACCGAGTGGATGTGGTAATGGTCTGGTGAATGCTAAATTGCACTTTGTAGAAGTGTGTTCGGAACTTCTATCTGACCAGGTTGGTCAGAGGCTTAATGAAATAATGGTCCTGAGAAGGAGAGAGGAAATTTTTGTCTTGAGTCACTGCAAGGCAGGCATTTAACACAAAGCCGGGTGGAAATGTGGAATGAGGCCACAGGAAATGCACGGAAATTAAAACGGAGTAGAGAAGAGGGGACGGACCAGCTGATGTTTATATGGGGCCGTTAAAATAACCAAACATGGTTGCCACCGAACACTGTTTCTGTCTGCTGGTCACTTTATAGTGAGCGATTAATTACAGATGGGATTTTATTCGGATAACGGTATCTCGATCTTTGATTGCACAGAAAGTGGACTGTGTTCAAGTGTGTGTGTGTGTGTGTGTGTGTGCACACGTGTGCACAAATGAGCAATTGGCATAATTGAAATGAATCTGCTGTGTGCTGTGACTTTTCTTCCTGTGAATAGTTCACCTGGTGGCACGGAGTGAAGCTGTATCAGACAGGATGGAGCTAAATACTAAGTGACTGAGGCAGGAAACTCCTAAATACCATGCTAGTGACGGCTCCATCTGCTATCCTCTTTCCTTGAGTCAGGATCAGCACTTATGTAACTATTGGGGGCAAAGTGCTTTAGCAGAGTACACCAGGTTAGTAGATGTATAGAACGCAGAAGGTCACCTGTGGTACATATCCTTATGGAAATGCTCCAGAAATGCTCCTACATTGACTTCCATTAAAATGATTGTTTTTTTCCTTCTGTAAAGTTAAACCCTATGGAGATACAAGGCTTTGTTCCCGTAGCAATAATATGTTTGCATAACCAGCCCCCATCAATCATGTGACACAATTCTTTATTTGATTTGATACAATAGTTCATATGTCTGATTGCAGTGCCATTTGATGTTGGGTATAACGCAACATGCCTGACATCTCTGAGGTTCTTAATGGTCTTCTGTGATGATCCATCCCATGCAGCTTGAATATCATCACTCAGTTCCACGTGAGAAGATAGTGTGCGGTAGGGGTGGAGTGTTGACTGCACGTCCAAGAGCATCCCGCACATTTTCAATCTGGGATAGGTCTGCTGATGCGACTGGCCATGGCATAGTATCTGCTTCTTCAAGCTAAGCTCTTGAGATGGCAGCAGTATGTCCGAGTGTTGTCCTACTGGAATAGCACACTGGAGTATATGTTCAGAAAGGGTGGGGCCACTGGTTTCTTGACCTCCTTAATGTGATATTGGGCTTTCAAAGTGCCTGGAATGAAGACCAAAGTGATCTGGCTTTGTACTAAACTGTACCGCACACCATGACACCAGGCCTTCTGGATGTGTGACAACAAACCTGCTGACCACAGTGCCTCCACGCACTTGTTTTCACCAAGACAAAAGAATCTGGCACAACACCATAACTGTCATGTTTTAATGCTTCAGTATTCAGTTGTACATTCAACATTACAAATGTATAATATTTGATATTGAAATGGGAACAAACACTATCCTGATCTAATCTCTTCACAATCTACTATACACTATATGGACAAAAGTAATTGGACACTTTCTCATTCATTATTTCTGTTGAAATCAAGGCTGTCCAGGAAGGGATTTGGCAGCAGCTGTAATTGTTTTGTTGCATCTCTAACTTTTTTCTATTGCCTATAATGGCTCTTGTCTTTTATCGCTGTACCTAGGTCTGAGTGATTATGACTAAAAAGGATAGATATTTGCTGAAAATATGATAAATGAGGTGAAAAATACAATGTGAAAAAATTAGGTCACCCTATGAAAGCCTCTGTCATTTTAGTCTTATTCCACTTCCATAGTGTGTACTTGAGAGGGCAAATGGGGCAGAGTAGAGGAGGAGCTAAGAGCAGGGGGCGGAGCAGAGCGAGAGAGCAGGAAATGTTTTCTGAAAAATTGTAACAGATTGTTATTTAAAAACTTAAACTTGATATAACCAATATTGCCTCAGCATCAATATATCGTCCATGTTTATCACATCTTTTCCCCTCTCTCTCTCTCTCTCTCTCTCTCTTTTTCTGGTCTCCCTCTTTCAGCCTGTCCCTGCTTTAAGAGGTGACTTCTGTGTGAGTCACAGAGTTGTTCACTGTGGTTGGGGTAAAGTGAGTTGAGGTGGTGTGAGCTTACTTGTAGTCCTCTGCTCACCTCAGAATGTGTCGTTTTCAGTCCATAGACGGCCCGGGGCTCGCATCAGGATCTCTTTTTGTCATGCAACACACTTCTATAAACTTGCTCATGTGCACAGTGCAGGAGTTTGCAGTCATGTCCTGCAGTAGTTTGATGGATTGAGGAGGTAGAAAGTAAGCAGCACACAGACAGTAAGAGCGAGAGGAGTCTAACCCCGCATATCTTAGGCTTAATGTTGAGTAATTGGTTTTAAGGCCTGACATTTAGTATTGACGGTTCATTATCCAGTACAATACTTCATTTGATGCAGCAGATATGAGCTGTGCCTGCATGAGATGGTGGTGTATTATGTCAGTTTGTCTATTAGTTCAGTATTCAATGTGAGAAAAATTACAATATTTGAAACGTGATACCTGCCCCATCTAACTGGTTTGTTAGCAACAATAAAACCTGTGCTTTAAAGTACCCATCTAATTTGTATGTGATGCATTTGCACAAAATAGTCAAAGTTGGTGAAGCCCACCTGTATGCAATCTAAGTGTCTTATGATCTGTCAGTATATACATACATTTCTGAAAGGCCCCAGAGGCTGCAACACCATTAAGGAAGAGAATCCATTAGAAAGCCTTCCGTAAACAGTAAACACAGTTACTCCAGTAAAAACAGGATACACTCTTTTCTTTTTTTTTTTTTTTTTTTCTTTTTTTTTTTTTAAATCAGCTGTTAGAGGGACATGTCCCCTTCTACACCAGTTGGAGTTTAAAGGGTTAACCGAGCCTAGGCTTTCAGACGTTACCATAGATGGCACTTTAAAGAGCTGGGTGTCTTTGTTCTGTGAATTTCATGGTAGAATTGAGTTTTTAAAGTTTACACATTGATAAAGTAGGCCTACTTAAGAGTTCTTCAAATCCTGCCTTTTAAGCCTCTTAAAGTTTTTTCAGGAATAAAGACTCGTGGTAGAAGTTCAGTGTTTTAACTTTGGAGATGGTGGCTCCAATATGTCTACAGTAACCCAGTTATCCCCCCTCTGTGTAATCTCTGAGTATGGCAGCTCTGTGGCGAGCTCTGTTTCCATAGAGAGTCAGCTGGCTCTGAGATTTGTAGCCTTCACCGTTTAGCAGTTATGGAATGTTGTCCCCCTCCCCAACTACTGAAAGGTCCGCTTGAGCCACACACCTCCTTCAACCCATTAAAGTGAGTGATGAGAGTTATTGACATGTTCTGGGGACCCTCTGGCCTTCTTTCTCTCTCTCTCTCTCTCACTCTCTCACTCTCTCTCTGGATATTGGGATCACATTTCTCAAAGATGACTCTTATCGATATGCTCATGATGTTATAGCCTCCGAGGATCATGGGGGTGTCCTGTGTGTCTGGGTGTGTTGCTGTATTCTGGGTATAATGATGAAGTCATTTGCATCTTAAAATCGACTGCAAAGCAACAGACAATTTCTTTTACTTTTGCTCATTTTTGCCATTTATGGCAACTCATGTTTCAGATCATCTAATAACTCCTTTTAATTTGACGTAGGAGAACACGAATAAACACCGTGCAGCTTTTAAGTGGTCATTCTTCTAATTGAAGATTACAGGGTGACTTTCTGCCACCAGTTAAAC
This sequence comes from Acestrorhynchus altus, assembly GCA_034509495.1. Lineage (NCBI taxonomy): Eukaryota > Metazoa > Chordata > Actinopteri > Characiformes > Acestrorhynchidae > Acestrorhynchus > Acestrorhynchus altus. The sequence continues at coordinate 6,672,708 of CM067510.1, read as the reverse complement.
TCCACCTACAAAATGCATCGTCTCTGTTTACAAGCACAAATATGGTCTGTAGCACCCATATCTCACAAGTTGGCTCCCCAAACTTAATGACTGGTTCTGCCACCCCTGGAGTAACAACTGCAGTCAGACATTTGCAATAACAGTTCTGGTCTGTTTTTGTACTGGCTGTAGATAACGCAGCCAGTTGCAGGCTAGAACGTGAGGCTTACATATTAAGGTGCTACAAATGGTTCTTTGAGTGATACCACAGAAGAACTACTTTTGGTTCTTTACACTATTTCAAGGTTCTTCACACATTGATTTTTGTTTATTTATTTACAGACAGACAAATCACATCAAACTAATTGGGAAAGACTACATTGGCCAGATTTCAGTTAGAGTTGTGATTGAGTATTGGGAGATGGGATGAATGCAGTTTAATGCTGTAACACGTCTAACTTGAGATGGCTTACCCTCATACTGTGAGCAGTTTTCATCCAATGGGATAGTGGAGTGATCGAGCCTTCAATAGACTTCAGTATCCATGTTGGAAAGGAAAATGAGGTCATCATCTCTAATTCCTCCTCCACCATCTCTTGGGCTGCCTACGTTTAGATATCAGTACTGTGCTAGATTGAGGAGCTTGTCGGCTTTGTCTTGTTTGAGAAGTTTTCCAAGCCTTTGGGAGCAACTATTTAGAGGCCCTGTGTTAATTTTGTATTTGTATGCAGAGAGAAGGGTGAGCTCAAACCCAGTTCAGCTCTGTATTCAGGGCTTCATTTCGGAATGCTTAACTGGAATAGGATCATAAACAGACCTGATTTATTTAGATCCAATTTCCAGTGATTTAAGATCATAGCTGAACTGGATGTCGTTCCACATGTCACATTTATTTTCCCTCTGTGTATTTGTGTTATTTCTAGCCCGATAACATCAGCAGAACATTCTGAGAGAAGGCCTAGTAAACCTTCTCTGTGGTGCTGATGCTGATTGTGTTTGAACCCGTTACAGAGCTGCGTCCATTTGAAATGATATACTGTATTCAAAACACATCCCCGTCACCACCAAATAGAATAATGAGCCTAATTGTTTCTTGATATATACGTGACGCTATGGATCCAGGAATGCCAAATGTCTGCACAACTCTGGAACTGGAATTTCCCATCCATCTGATACCTGCTATCATGTTTCGGTCAAACTTAACGATTATTCACGTTTCCTTGCCACTCTGATCAGTGTTCAGTTTCCCTCACAAGATAACACCACACTTCTAGTGGTGTGTGTGTGTTCCCAAGCCGTCCTCTGAGGTAACCGCACTTCATATTCAGTTTACATACTGTTATTCCATGATTTCTGGAATGTTGGTGTATATTATGCAGCTGTAAATGGAAGTCATGAATGCACACTGTGGATTTGTGAAGCCCTGACCATTTTGTCCACTGTTGTCCCTTCTAGCCCTTACTAATTTAGACATGCCAATTACCTATCCCTATGTTGTCTCCCATATTACGTGCCCTGCTCCCGGTGCCATGAGGGAGAGATTGTCCACGTTTCCTCCGAGTCATGTGACGATTGCCTACTGCCTCTTTTCGAACTGCAGCCATTTGCATCGTTGCCGGGCAGCCATCGCACTTGGAGGAGAACAACGGATCCCCGGATCTGACGCAATGTTCGGCAGACGACCATTTATGTAATGTGGGAAGAGAGCCATGTACCCACCTCCCGAGGAAGAGCAAGCCAATTTCTCTCCCTTTGGATCCCAGCTGCCGATGGTGAGCAGCATGAACCTGGATCCGCTCGGGGCCTTTGTCCACTGTCTTGACTTGTCATAGTTATTTTTCTAAACCTGATGTTATAGATATACTAACTCAGAGTAAATATAACCTAAAAATGTTTCAAATATGTAGCTGAGCTGAATAATGCCTATTACTGAGTATCGAATAACAGTAATTCTTCTAAATAAATGGAAATAACATAAGGGCATTGTTTTTGTGATTATAGACAGCGAACAATTCTAACATGTCTTTTCTCCTGGATTTCTAGAGCACAGCTTTCTCTCCTCATGCAGAGGCTGGATAAGCGCAGGCTGTTTAGATGGATTCTCAGTCTTGTAATCAGGACATTTACGTCACTGTGAATCAGATGCATGCATGAATAAGCAGACTGCTACTGCGTCTGAATGCATTCTGCTTCTGATTACATTATTTAACAGTATTTATGCGCTCTCTTTCTGCAGTTAGTACGACTTGTGATGACTGGATGGCCAGTTTGTAAAGAACCCTGCACTTTGCTTTGTATCTTCTGTAGAATTCCAGGTTGAAATGGGTTACAGTATGATATATATGATCCGAAACGTTCCAGGTATTCAGGTGTCTCAATTCTTTTCAGGTTTGTGATGAAAAAGAGGAAAGATATCGAAATCCACATGGCCTTCAAAGTGCGTATTCAGAACCCTGTATTGATTATATCCATAGTCTGATACTACATTCCGAGCCCTGCTGCAGTATCAGCTGGATTACACTGCGGTGTTATTACTCTATGCAGTCCGTGGGGTACTGTGGGGTGTTTTCCGTGTGTTATGGTGGGTTCTCTTTGGAAGGAATTGGTGCATTTAGCCAGGTTTCAGTTAAACCCAGCTAAATCCAGCCACGCTCAGACTTTCATAGCACACTGGAGATTTTGCCAGGACTCCTCCCAAACTGAAAACATCCCATACAAAGGTTTAACTCCCAGCTCAGTGATACCTTTTCCTCTCACACACTTCATCTGTTTCACTGCTGCTGAATAACTTTGTGTTTACTATATACTCCCTCTCCCTTCCTACCACATTTCAAAATAGGAATTCTGAATCATATGGAAATTTCAAATAATTTATTTATAGTTAAAATGCAAGTGATTGGCTATGTGTACGTGCAGCAATTTACCTGAGTTTTCAGTTGTTCATTTTTTAAATTGCTTTAAATGAAGGCAGAGGCAGGAAAATGTACTTCACATTCACTTATCAAAAACGAGGCGAGACAAAGATGTCGCGTCCTGCAACATTCCGAGCCAAATGAGCTAGGTGCCGGTCCCGCTGCCAATAACGCAAAACCTCTGGATGAAAGTGAGCAGTGAAGACTGGTGGGAAAGATTTGTGCTGAAGGTTTTTGGGGTTTTTTAAGTGGAAGAAAAATGTTGGGCACGTCATTCATTATTTTACGTGACTTTCATGCAATGGAAGATTATCACCCTGCAGATCATACCGTCCTATTCCAGGAATAACGTGTGTTGCTCTTGCCCCAAGTAAGGACTTCTCTGAAAACAGAACATGCTTAAACTTTCAGGAATTGGGACTCTTAATGGGATACAGGTGTTTACATGCCAGATATTATTTAAAGGATTTCCCACGTCATTCTATTGGATGGAAGTTGTATTCCGAATGTCCTCAGCTGGACTAGTCATTTCTGATTGAGGAATATACACGAATGTTTGTTTTTTATTCTGATAAAGCTGTTGGTTGGATTGTTAATAGATTATCAGGCCGCATGTAAGCATGGTTATTGGTTATGATCTCTGTTTTGGCTGAATAGGTAGAGAGAAGTCATTTTCAAGTCAAGAGAGCTTAGATGGAGGTGTTGGTTTTAAGAACAGGGTTGATCGATTGAACTGATGCCGGATAGCTTAAGTTTAAAGTTGAAGATATAGTCAGAATGAGCCTCAGCTCTTTTCCTGTTAGAGAGGCTTGAGTTCAGGATTCAGTTATTTGCGTAAACTAAGACACGAGAGAAGCTCAGAATTTCAGTCAACATTCTCTCTCGTTCTTTTTCATGCTCTTTTTCTTTTCCTGTCTTTATTTTTCTCTCTCTCTACCCCTCTCTCTTGCTCTGTCACTACCCCAAAAGATCAATTCTACCAAATTGTCCTAAATTCTGAATAATTCAACATTGAAACCATGGAAGGCGATTTGAGTGAAGTGCTCCGTTCTGGAGTATCTTTGAGTTCTTCACCTCTGATGTGTTTAAAGGAAAAGAAAGAAATGGACGCAAATACAAATACAGTGTTTGAAGCGAGAGACACTCGTTTTTGCAATTGTAAAAGTAAAAAAGTAAAAAAAAGTTCTCTCTCGCTCTCTTGTTCATTCTCTCCTTTTTCCTTTTCGTTCTGACACTGCACACATACTCGCTCACTGGGAGACCCTGGCAAAGATCAGTGTGTGGTGGGCTGGGAGGTTAATGCTGGCCGGCTGGGGTGCAGTATCTGCTGGGTTTTAGTGGAGAGATAGTGAGGTCCAGCATGTACCTGTCACTACTAAATGATTGCTCATTTCCTGCATGAAGGAGGAGGAGGACCAGTGCAGAGTAATAGAGCCCAGCTGCCTCATCTGGACCTTACCTTTCCCCTCACTCCCTCACTCTTCCATTCTCTTTGCCTCTCGCTCTCTCTCACTCACAGACACACAAACACACACATACACACACATACACACACAAATGTCCACACCACCTTTGAGTGGTCTCACCTGCCTATTTTGGAGTCCTTTAGTCTCTTTCAGAGTCTCGTTCTGTCCTCTTCTCTTCCCTTGACCTCTGGCCACTCCTCCTGTTCTCTGTTCTCTGGCCTGCTCTGCTCTTGCAGCTGTTTTCTTTCCCTCTCTTTCTCTTGATTTCAGGTTTTGGTCTGTAACTGCAGACCGGTGTTGAAAGGTCTCCAGTGAACAGTTTCTATGTGAAAAGGTTGGTGAAGTTGTATTAGAGCATTTTCACACCTGAAAGTCCAGATCAAGGTTCATGCTTTTCTTGCGCTGTGTAAATTTGATCCCGTTAGTTTTGGTTTTATTACTTTTTTTGGGAAACTCATACTTATGAATGCATTCATCTGCTTTAAGGTGCTTTAAGCATGGGTAGTTGGGGAGTTGGCAGTGAGACGGGGATCATCCAACATCCTAACCTCCCTAAAGCTGTTGCAGCTGAATTCAATATCTAGTAGAAAGAGATCAAACACAGGCAGGATAAACTTTTTTATACACTTTATGTCTGAAGACACTTTGAATGAGTTAATGTCCCATTACTTTTGTCCCTTTAGTGAGCCTAGGTCTCCTCATCGTCACCTATGTGGGCTGCGTCTCCCTATGCTTGGTGTTGACTGGTTTATATTAGGGTGTGTTATCCATCCATCCATTCATCTTTCCATCTTCTTATCCACTTCTTCCTCGTCTGGGTTGCAGGGGGTCTGGAGTTTACCTGGAATCATTGGGCACAAGTCAGGAATACCCTGTGTCGGGGTGCCAGACTAGTGTCACTCAACCTGCCTTTCCTGGAAAAAATATCAGATTCATTTCATTTTGAATCTAATTATGCCATTAATACCAGCATCACCAACTTCTGCTGGGTAATGGGTGTCAATACACTGCCTGAAGAAGGTGTTTTCTACAAAATAGTCATGGTTCTGTTGGATCCAGGCTGAGACCACCTATCAAAAGTGATTGGACCAAAGTTTGGTCCTTTGGTCCAGACTCTGTTTTGAGGCACCTTTCACACCTCCTGTTTTGGTTTGGATCAAACTGACAATTCCAAAGGTCTGGAACAAAGAATGTTGGGGTCAAAGCACCTTTAGTGTTCTTCAAGGGTTCTTCAGTAAATGTTAAGTTTCTGTATAGAACCATGACAGCTCAGAGAACCATTTATAGCTTAAATAGTTTTTGCTTTCTTAAATACAAGGAAAACCTTCTCGTGATGTTTTAATATCCTTTGAAACGGGTTAGATGCCAATGTTGTTTTGAGTCAGTGAACCTGTTTTGTTTGGAGTGCGTCGTCTTGTGCTTAGTGCTTTGTTTTTTCCTTGTAGGTTCATAAGGGGTCTTTAGGTGTGTGTGTGTGTGTGTGTGTGTGTGTGTGTGTGTGTGTGTGTGTGTGTGTGTGTGTGTGTGTGTGTGTGTCTCGTAGTGGGATTAGTCTGGGGAGGGTTCAGTTCCAGATTCCATTCTGAATCCAAACCAGGTCACATGACCTAGAATGGAACTTTCAACAATGACCAGCTGTGGTCAACATTCCGCTGGCAGGACCGCCGTAGCACAACCAATAGAAAATGGTCACTTCGGCTGCAAAGGTTTGTAGCCGGCTAAACCAATGATGTACGCAGTATATCAGCTCGTCACCTCTGCAATTCCATATCCTCCTGAAGCGTTCCCCAATGCTTCTGCGCTGAAGCATGTAGAGGAAAACATGTAATAAATAGTGCTTAGATGAATGTTGAACCCTGACTTGGCTGGGTAGATTACTCTGTAGACCCCTGTGAAGACCCCTGACTGAACACACTGAAAAACGATAAAGCATAAATCTGCTGAATATCTCCTTACGTCCTGGGCAGGGGAATGACCGCCTGTCTGAAGTCTCAGTAAAGCACGTGTGCCATGGAAACGCATCTGCAGAACCCTGCTGAGGTGCGTTCATCTTTCTGGAGAGGCAAACATCTGGATCTCTCGGTGTTCTCCTCACCACAAAGGCAACAACACCTCATCACGGAGAACTAACCTGTTTACATGCACTTGGACAGATTTATAAACCGTTCTTTTTCAGAGAGCTTTGTGGGCCAGTTTTGCTTTCTTTTTCCCTCTCCTCCTTTCCCTCTTTGAAGATGGTCTTGAAGAACATCTGATTCCAAACCAGCACTCTGTCTAAAGCTAATTCATTGTGAAAACAAAACATTGTAAACATTGAGTCCTGAGCCTGGGCAGCTGACATTCCCTGCTTCTTTCATGTTCAGTGTGGGAAGAGGGTGTGCTGTCCCAAATAAACTACAGAAAAGCCAAAGAGAAGTGACCCATTGATTCAGCCGACCTTTTTCTTCCATCACAAGAGGGACATCTGCTGAGAAGAGTGTGCCAATGTCACGCTACATATAATCCCCAATGTACTCTCTCTTAGCTCAGCTCATAATGCATTTGCTATACATATTTGAAGTCCTCCAAAGTTTTATTTTGGTGAATTATGTCACTCCAAGGATGGGTTTGAATCCGTCCTGTGTACTGAAGCATCACTAAAGCAGGGAAGCCCGTTTCCTTCTCTGGCCTTGTGACTGATAGATTAACAAACAGTTTTATACGCTGTCCATCAAGCACGTCTGCTGTTTTATCACCTGCTCGACCTGCCAGAGTATCTTCTCCTACATTCCTTTCCTTTCCTTCACCCATCACTCTTTCACTCACTCGCTGACTGACTGACTTCCTCCCCTCTAGCTTCTTTTATTATCTGTCTGTATGGGGATTTCCAGTGTAAAGAAAGCTTCTTTCTGCATGTTCTGCTGATTAGTGCCCCCCCCCCCCCCTCTCTCTAAATTGGCTTATAACCTTGTTGTTAACAGGAAATGGCAAAGTGCTTTGTCAGAGGAGAGCATATTTGGTTTTGATTCTTTGTTTCTTAATTCTATATTGCTGTCCTTGCTGCATTTGGGACTTATTCTTAACCCCTGACACATTTTGTCAGTCTCAAATGTTACATTAATCACATTAATGTTCAAGGGTAAAAACAAATCTGCTTTTGGTCCCTTTTTCAGTCCCAATTTATTAATCTGGTTGTTTTTATGCGTCTGAGTGTCTTTCTCCCGATTTCTGCCTCTTTCTCTTGGTGTTTAAAAGTAGATCTGCATCTCTTTAGCTGTCGAGGGTGGTCTTCTTCCACTTCAGTGCTGTTCAGGAAAGCTCTCAGAGCTCGCTGTAAGGTGTGCTCTGCAGCCTTGTTCAGACAAAACTCATTTGAAATATTTATCGAAATTGATTGAAACGCAGCCCTGCGTTTGTGTCGGGCTAGATCATGGAGTGTAGACCTCTTCCAAAGTAGAGGGCTGTCTTCATAAGTGGAAGCAGTTAGTTGGGGCCAGAGATAAAAATTGCATTGGGGTGCAAATATGAGTCTTTTCAGGAGAGATTTTAATGATGTGTTCAACTTCACTTGCCTGAAAGGAGAAAAATACATAGAAAACAGGAGCTTAAAACAGCAAAACTGGGACCCTAAGCAAGACCCCGTCTATCATATGAACAGTAATTAAAAAGAATAAAGAAGGAAAAACAAGCTGCACTCTCTCTTCAGATGTGAAAAAAAAACATGGTTGTTAGTCCATCTTTCCACTGCGAGGAGACACCTCAGAGCTGTGAGTTAGAAAGGATGTGGAACTGATCAAGCTCTTACTGAGAAAACGAGAGAGAAAATCAAATTAAACTGTAGAAACTGCTGCTGTTGTCTGACCACTGACGGCCCCAGAGCCCAGACCCCAACGTTATTGAATGTGTTTGGGATTACTAGGATTTGAGAAGCTGAAAATACTTAAACGTCTAAGACTTTGTAGGTGTGTAAAAATCTTTCTGCAGATTTCTGTGAATGCAAGACCCCAGAAAAGAATGAAAACTGCTTTTCCTCTGATGCTCAACAGTGAATTTGGCCTGGTCCTTGAACTTATTGAACATCGTGAATGGAACCTAAACAAGTGACTGGCTCTCTGCTGTGAATTCTGAGGTGTAGTAGTTGTGTTAGAGCAGGGGACCGTGAAGATTGGCTTCTTCGATAGTCTAAGCCTGACATTAAAACACTTTCTTTCAAAATTTAGAGAGGCGTTAAATGTTTGAGAGCTCACCATCAAACTCGTCCTTTCATGCCTGTGGCAAAGCCAAAGATGCTGCGGTTTAAGCTGATATTGGGCAAGTCTGTTGACTTCTATATCATTTTTTTGTTTCGTACAACCGTGCCTGAGAAGAGAAGCATTTTATCTCCTTCTCTTGGCCTGCTGTGTGTATTCTGACAGATCTCCAACTTGGCATCAATGTGGAAATAAGTCAAATCCTAATGCATTCGTTTTCCTGCTCTCTCTTTCCCCCCCCCCCTCTCTCTCTCTCTCTCTCTCACACACTATCTCAAGGCAGGAAAGGGTTACTTTCCATGTTTCCTGTCCAATTCCCACAGCTTCAGCTCCTTTCGGATCGCTTTCTTCATACTAAACATTCCCAGGCTCCCATAACCTCCTGGCTTCCTCGTACCGGCCAAGAGCGGTCCCAGGTGAGCGCGTGGGCGAACCTCCTGTTTTTAAGGATAAAAATCTCTCCATTTTGCTCTCACCCCCCCCCCCCCCTCTTCTCCTAACCGTGGTAGTGGTGAAACGTGGTTTCGTTTCTCTTTTTAAGTGAGCCCCTTGATCAGTGGGATGGGAAAAATATTTTTTCGTGAAAATGATGCCAGAGATTCGGGCCAGAAGAGGGCTACAGATGATGTGATGGGTGAACCTTGAGGTTTAGTAGCTATGAAAGTCAGCTTATGATGTCCTCCATTGCTTGTAAGCCAATATCTCTGTGTTCAGACACTGAGACCTTGACAGAAATGGTCACAGGAAGGTGTTTGCACTCTGTCCATGACCAGAGGGATTGTAAAAGTGGCACCTCCCTCTTGCCAAAGCTCATAAAAGGATGATGCATTTGAGAGCTATTCCGTTGCTCTTGAAGCCATCACTAAGTGACTCCATGGAAAGACTATGAGACAGCACAGGAAGTTTGTGATCCATTTGAGTGATGCCACATGGTCACATGACTCCTAATTCATCCTGCTACAGGTTCAACATGATGACGTTGTGGTGACTTGGGCTACTACATTAGTGTTCTTTCCACTACTGATGGACGCCGTTTTTAAATGCATTCCCTTGTAGTAATTATTTCCAGCTGAAACAATACCTGGACGAATATCCTCTGGAATCAAGGAACTGATTCGTCAGCATAAACGAGTATATTTACAGTGCATTAGTGGGGTTCCATAATCCTAGTTTCCATCCATCCCCTCTTTTTGTTCTCTGTATTTTCTTTCAACTTTCAGGCTCTCACTTACAGGAGAGCACCTGACCAAGAGGCAGAAAGCGTTTTGCTTGCTGCATGTGATCGCTCGCTTTAACCCGCGGTTGGCCTCTTTGTAAGTGGAAACCCAGGACAAAGTGGAACAAACAGAGCCGATGTTGTTTGGACCTGACCCAGAAACGGACCTGCTGAGGCAGTCTAAATTTAGGCCGGTGATGCACTGACTAATTGCCCTGTGAGCACTAATCATTACCAGCCCCTGAAGCTTCTCAAACAGCTGAGAGAGAGCCAAGACAGTGCTGCCCTCATGCTGCGCTGGAGCCAAATATCAGTGCCTCGCACACAAACAGTACATGCTAAACACATCCACATGGAGCAGGGAGACCTAGCGGTGGCTTTGCAGGTCGGTCAGGCGTCCGCTTGCCCGTTTGCACCGGACAGATGCAGCTAGGTGTTAAAAGCAAACTGTTTAATCCCACTTAACGCAAGCATGAAATAAACAACCCAATGATACTCAGACGTGTTATTATATATGATATGAATCATAGCATTTTACTTGTTGTGAGATTTTCAAAAGGTTGGACATTTATATGATTTTTAATGATTTGAGAACAGATGTTCGGGAAAGGTCTAACAGTTGGAAAAATGAGTCTATTCACATTTTGGATCATGAAAAACATTCCTTGAGCCTAAAGGGTCCAGTTGTTTGACCTGCCTCTGTACACAACTTTATTCATCCATTGTGTTGGAAAGAGTGTTGGGACAACCTTTTGTATGTTTGTAATGTAGCTGTAGAAGTGTAAGAAAGTCAATACACATTCTATTACAATTCTATCAGAGGCAGATTATACCCACACAGTATCACTTATTCTACTCCGATCTTCAAAACACAGAGCGCGTTATTTAGATGACCTGAATCAGTGACTTCTGGAGAAATCTGCAGAATATTGCTCTATTATTTAATATCACAATATACTGTGTAACAACGCAATATTGCATGTTGTTTTCCAGGTTAGACTGCTGTCAATGTATAAAACCTATCAAATACTTTGATGCTGTTGCTCAGAAAAAAAAATTAACCAAAAAATGCTGCAGTCCAGGGGATAACTGAGTTAAGTACAATATCATCATACAGGCCCAGTTAATCCCAACTCTCAATGGTGTTTTAATATTGCGTCACTATATTCATTGTGGCGCATTGTTACTGATTAGTTCCACAGCCTGTGACAATGCACCTCATGTTGCTGATTCTCTATTTTTTTTTATCTTGAAATCAAGAATACTGTGTGTGATCTGCCGATGCAATTGGCTTTCTTAAACCAGTCAACAACCTGTAGCTCTGTGTCCCACCCCCAGCACAACAAACCAGGAAGAAGAGAATGAACCGACACAATGGCAACAAGTAAAAGTTTGTGAAGTGTTTATGAAAATCTCATGTTTTGAGAAAATTATGGTGACATAACATACAGGAATGGATAAATCCATCTGCAAAAAAAGACACCATTGAAGAAAAAGAAAATTATTCACCTGCTTGGAGCGTCAAGAAAACATATTAAGCACAACAAACAGGTTTGATGTTCACATGTGGTTGAACTCCCTCTTTGGGTGCTTTGGAAGGGACTCTAATTTTGACCTGTTCAATGCATTTCCACCAACAAAAATAGGTTCTGGAAGCTGAAATGTTCACAGAAGGCACCAAAGATTGGCAGGTTTGAACTGTAGTGGGTGTGTCTCATTTAACAGGAGTGAAGAGCAATGACCTGCCATTCGTCTCACAAGGTGTAGTCTTCTACATCTTCTCATCACCAAAACTGTGTCACTGCAAGAATGATGAGAGCAAGCCAGCATGGTTGGGTAGCACTTTTGGAAATGTTGTTTGGAGCAGTAACGTGATCAAAAGCAATTGAAATCCAATTGTCTCCTAGCAGAGTAGAAGATGGTGTCGTGGATTGCACTGCGTGCTACCTGTCTTTGAACACAGCAACACAAACCCGTGGCCCAACCTAACCTGTGGTCTCACACAGGAAGCAGCCGCCACCCAGCGGATATCCTCCCAAATCTCACGGCTAAATAAAGCCTCATAGGACTACAGGCAGAGAGAGCGAGAGAGGAGATATTGTGCTATGTGGATTAGTATGGATGACTTGATGTACATTGTTCTAGATAAGTGTAAGACCAAGGTAGAGCTTTGTATTCTGCTGTGTTAATGCATCAGGATGTATTAAAGCAGGCTGTCTTAAAGTGGACCTGGCTTTGGTCTTTCCTGTGTGGTTCCTGTCCCCTTGCTCACCGCAGTGAGAGCGGACATGCTGTTATATGGGATACATGACCAGGTAGTGTTTGCTTTTAGGTATATTTCACAGAATAGGCAGAATAAACGGAAGAGTGTAACAGGTTCCTTCCTGCTGCCCATTTCTTAGTAAATCTTTTGTTCTTCTTTTCCCACCATGACTGCAGGCATTATGAAATTGTGGTCTAAATTAACCTTTAGAGCACTAGGACAATTTTGTGGGATATTTTCAAAGCTTGACATACCTTCATTTGCCAGAAGGATAAAAACATATTTATAGGACACATCCACACAGAATACATCCAACAGAATGTAAATATTTGTACCATGTACTGATAAAAATCATGTTTTGTGAGTTGAAAATGCAATGGCTTTGAGGGGTTATGTGAAATGATCAGATTGATGAGGGTATTTACAATAATAAGTTGATTAAAATACTTCAGGTGTTCCAAAGAACGTAAACGTTCTCCCTTCTCAGGACATTGTTCTCTTTCTTAGATCACACAGTGTGTAAATTTCAGAAAAAAACCGCCCATTCTTTCTCATTTTCCTTTATAACCCAATATCTGGGTCGGTGATATCAGCCCCGCCCCCTCTCACTGATCAGTCCGAGTCTGTATGCAGGTTGAGTGTGTACATGTGGACAGAGCAGTAAACATGCTTTGGCATTTAAACCATATTAGGTGCTTGAAAAACGGTGCTTCAGTCCAGGTTCCTAAGTGCGTCCTAATTCTTGGCTGTAGCCGAGGTAGGGCAGGTCTTTGGAAGGACGGTCCTATGAAGACTCCTCCTTCATAGCCTATTGGTCAAACAAATTGATCAGTCTAAAGAGGCTGTGTGGTGATGTCACTAACAAGGTCTCACCTCTTGCTGTTGTGGTGTGAAACTTTGAGGGGATAACATTTTAAAATGAAGTCCTTCTCCAGAGGTTTTGTTTTCTTTTTTTGTGGTACTGTGGGTCACTGAGGGCCTGGAAGGATGTGCCAGTTGTCCTCGAACGTTTTCAGGCTGTGTGGGGCAGCTTGTGGCCTGGTGGTTAGGGAACTAACCTTGTAACTGCTGGTGGCGAATCCCTGAACTGGCAGGACATGACTGAAGTGCCCTTGAAGTTAATTTCCGGGTGCCATGGATAGGGTTGCCCACCGCTCCAGGCATGTGTGCTCACTGCCCCCTAGTGTGTGACTTCTTCACTAGTGTGTGTGCCCCTGTCTGTGTGTGTGTGTGTGTGTGTGTGTGTGTGTGTGTGTGTGTGTGTGTGTGTGTGTGTGTGTGTGTCACTGTGTGAATGAAGAGGACTAATTCCCCTGTGTGCAGCACAGTGGATCTATGTGCACCTTTACCTTTACACTGATCTCCTGTCAGTCTGTATGAGATGCACTTGAGTTCTACATTATTCCACCCCCGTCTCCATCTGTTTAGTTAAAATAAACATGGCTGAAGATGAAAAGATCATGCTAAATGGGAGTTGGAGTTCATTTCCAAAATGGAGATTCAGCTGCAGGTAATGATCCTGACGAGCTGACACAGGCAGTGACCGATTAAAGCCATCCGAGCTTATTACACTCATTTACTCTCGCAGTAGATAAAGGTTAAAGGGGAAAAGGGTTCCAGTGTTGCGTTCACTGCCTCTTAACGTGAGGTTGCGTTTCCAAGATCGTAATTCTAATATGTCTTAAACCTCCAATGGAAGTCCGTTTCCAAATTTCATTTTGAAGCATTACTTTTGGCCGTCCACAATGAATTGTTGATGCAATGTGAAGAACAACTACAAAATTCAAAAATGTCAAAGTAGAAATTGACAAAAATGGAGACAGGGTTTTTGCATGCTGGAGTTAATGTGATTGACCGTCGTGAACGTGCTGGGAGAAGTACACCACAGCTTAGAGCTTGGAGGAAATGAGACCCTGGATCAGATTTATATGAGCACACTGCAATTAACTGCAAATGCAATTTCAGTTCGCTGCAGCTAATGACTGCAGAATGACAAATGCCTCAACCAGTTACTGAACTGCACTACCTACTGTGTATACGTGCATTTGTATAGCGCACCTCGGTCAGGAAATTGCTGTAATTCACCTCGTAGTGTCAAAACAAGGAAATAAATGTGCAGCAGGAAATGATGAGGCAGCATTTGTTCCTCAAGATCTCCACATCCTACCTGAGCATTTGTCCTTTCAGCAGAACAACCCCCCCTTTAATACTCCTCTTTCTGGTGGGTCTGGCAACCCACCCCTCTGCCTCCTCCTCTGAAGGATCAACATGCACTGTTGTCTTTTGTCATTGGTTTAAGTGCTCCGGTCAGTGAGCGGATGGGTATTGTTTTATTTCTTAAGCAGAAATAGATTTTCCTCTTTCCATCACTCCTCCCCTGCTTCTGTTCACTTGCTGCTTCTCTACTGTAGTGTCCCCCCCCCCCCCGCCCGCCCCTCATCTTCTTTCTAGACCTGAAAATTAGCTGTTATGAGGAGACCGCTTTGGCAGGAATCAATTGGCCACGCTAAGTACAGCAAGTCCCTTGGCTGTGCAACTAAGGTCACCTGTAGCTAATCGCTAACAGGAGACGTGCCCCCGGATGTCATTGCTTCACCGTATTTCCATGCAACTAATTTAATAAGTGGAACTGGGGGAGGCCTAAGCTGAAAGAAATGTCATGCATTAAACAGTTAAACGCTGATGTGAATTTATGCGCTTCCCTTTAGGCGTGAGTGAGGCGTCAGCAGAAAAGCCCTGGTTCGTCAGGGTAAGTGGGTGTGTTATTGAAAAGAGGTGGGCTGGGCTTATATTTTAATGACATTAGCTGGGATTGGATAATTCACAAAGTTGTTCTGGTTATTCATGCCCAGCAGAGGTCATCGATCACAGGTGTGTGGCAGAAAGCCTGACAGTAGCAGTTCAGTGCCAGCCTCGAGGCTGTGCTGCTGCTCAGTGCGGGGGTTTGTGTGCCAGCCTCCGGAAGCTGCCATCATCCACTGCTGAGTAAGAAGACAAGGTGCTTGGCATTTCGCAGCCTGATTCGTTTATTTTGCGGCATAACAGAATCTGAGGGGGCGGGTAGGCTGTAGGTGAGGGATTTCAGAACTGCTAATCATTTCTGTATCTCTGACACACACACACACACACACACACACACACACACACACACACACACACACACACACACAGATTTCATGTAGAGATGGACCATGTTTCTCAGTAGGAGGCAGTGCTCCACCTACAGGACCTCTGATTGAGCATGCAGCACAGTATCTTTAATTTCTTCTGCATTTAAACTCCCTTGTTGGGTTTTGTTTTCAAAGGATAGTCCCTGAACTCTCCTCATCCACGGTTCCCTTCCCTGTAGTTTCAGGAATTAATCTGGACGTCTTTTTTTAAATGTCAGTATACAGTTTAATGTCTTTTCTAAATGATTGAATTTGTATTATGAGTGTAAAAATTTAACAAAAACTAATTTCTACACAAATTGTGCTATACACCAATCAGCCATAACATTATTGTTTTTACATTTACTGTCCACTGTCAGGACCCCACTGGACCACCACAGAGCAGGTATTATGTGAGTCGTGGGTCAGATAGAAATCAAAAATAAAAAGGTGGACAGCACATGAACAAAGGATAAAACCATAAACCCCCCCTGGTGTGCAAGCCAAAGGGTGACAGTGGCAAGGAAAATGTTGGGGGGGGGGCTCATCCTCCTCTGGTCAGACTACTTATACATAGTTAGGGGACACTGGACCCCCAGACATCTGTTCTTATACGCAGCTCTACTGAAGTAATGTTAGTTTGATGGACATAATAGTAACAGTAGCATATAATTAGGGTCTGTGTAAATGTTGACATAGTCAGTGACAGCAGGTGGGAAACTAGTCCAGGTCCAGTAGCTGGAAGGTGGGCAACCAATGCAAAGTAGAGAGCTCAGGGCTCTTCTCAGATGGGGCAGGAGATCTTACGGTTAGCATTTCATCAGCACGGGCCGGTGGGTCATCATTAACTCTGAAAAGGTACAGAGATGTAATTAGTCTGGTGTTTAGATTTATAGCTGAGAATGTAAACATTACCAGTGTGGTGAGTGACTCCAAACAGATCTGAATATTAACAGCTGAACTACGGAGAGAATCAGAAGGTAACACATATGGGAGCATCCTGAAACATTGGTATTCAGCTGCTCCACCATCACAAACCTGAGCGATCACCTAAAGGAGTCAGATGGCAGCACCAACATCCCAGTTTACCATAATTGCATATGTCAATGAACCCCTGGATCTGCAGCCTATAACTAAGATAAGACATTAATGACCAAATGCTACACTGAACAAGCAAGTTTTCAGCCTAGACTTGAGAAGATTGAAACTGTGTGAGTCCCGAACATTATCTGGAAGGTTATTCCAGAGCTGGGGGAGCTTTGAGAGAAAAGGCTCTTCCCCCTGCTGAAGCCTTCTGAATTCTGGGAGCTAATAGGAACCCAGCACCCTGTGATCTGAGTGATCATGATGGCTCATAATTAGAGATTAGATCTTGCAAATGCTCAGGAGCAAGCCCATGTATGGCTTTATATGCAAGTAAAAGAATTTAATAATCAATACGGAATTTTTCAGCGTTGTGCAAGGATAAGGTCTTTCTTAACTTACGATATTTTATGAAGATGAAGAAAAGCTTTCCTAGTAGTGTTGTGTTGGTCAAAGGATAAATCTCATCGCATCAATTATAATGGCAAGATTATTTGCTGGTTAAGTAAGATCTGCACCATGAAAATGTTATTCCTGTGATTCTAACCACACTTTCTAATCGTTCGAGGAGAATAGTCTGATCTATTGTATCAAATGCTGCACTTAAATCTAGCAGCACAAGCAGGGACGCACAGCCTTGATCAGTGGTTTAATAAAGGCTAGTTTAAAAGCTTTAGGTATGTGACCTAAACTAAGAGAAGAGTTTAATATTGCTGTGAGGTTTGATTATAATTAGCAGCACTTCTTTAAGTAGGTGTGATGGGATTGCATCTAGACAGCAGGTGGAGTAAATCATTTTCTCTAATTCTAACTGTGAACGTGGGTGAAAGATTTCCAGTTTTGCTTCTATAGTTATATAATGTTCTAAATCAGCCACACCACATGACATTTCGAGATCGCACTGAAGAGTACTCCGGGATTGTGTTTTTTTTTTGTTTGTTTTTTTTTTTTTTCCGTCAGTGAGGATAAAAAATCTATGCGAGCTCTAGTGAGAAACTTTCTATACTCAGTAAGGCTGTCCTTCCAAACTGAGTGGAATACTTCCAGCTTGGTCAATCGCCAATTCCCGTTCTAATCTCCATGCTGACTGTTTTAAGGTACGAGTCTTGATTGTCATACCATGGGTTTCAAATTTTATACTTAAGTGGTGCTGCAATGTCTAAAGCTGATCCAAGGTTATTCTGTAAACAGTCGGTTAATCTGGCTAACTGCACTGGATCTGATGGACAGTAATCTGGGGTCAATAAATCTGGGAGGTTTTCAATAGTTTGTTGGGCTGCAGTTGATCTTATTGTATATGCTTCATTCTAAGCTGTAGCTCAAAAGAAGTTAAATAATGATCTGAGATTCCTGAGCTTTTGGGAAGAATATTTGTTATTTATGCCAACACTCAGGGTCAGAACCAAATCCAGAGTGTGATCACAGTACTGTGATGGCCCGGTTACATTCTGGATAATACACACAGAGCCTAAATGCCTTTTGGAATGGATCTTCTACCTTTTCAAAGTAAGTGAAATTAAGTGTTTATAGATTGTGTGTTCACAAGAACAAAGACAACATCTGCATAAGGTCAAATGAACTTTTTTATTGGTTTGAACTGAAACAAGAAAAAAATGCTGTAGTCAAAATTATTAGCGCTCTGACAACTAATAGTAAATACTGTAGTTTTCTGATGCAAAACTGACAGCAGCCTCTTCTGGTAGTTTCGAACCAAGTTGGCACATGTTACCTGAGCGATTTTAGCCCGTCCTTCCATACCTGTTATTCCATAATTGTTCAAGATCATGCAAACTGCTTGATCTCTGAGCATGGACCCGAACCTTGAGCTCTCTCCACAGATTCTCGATGAGATTGAGATCAAGGCTCTTGATTTTGGTGTCTTTCAAAAAGTTTTTGACTAACTTTGATGTATGCTTCGGGTCATTGTCTTGTTGGAAGACCCAGTGACAACCAAACCCTAGACTGGCATCAGATGTCATGATGTTATTGTTCAAAATATCCACATAATCCTCTTTTCTCATGGTCCCATGCACCCAAACAAGGATTCCTGTCCCTGAAACAGCAAAACAGCATTATGTTTCCACCAGCATGCATCCCAGTATTGTAAGGGTTGAAGACCTTGCCCTTCTTATGCCAAACAAAAGCAGCATCCATATGCCCAAACAGCTCAAGTTTGGTTTCGTCAGACCAAAGGACAGACTTCCAAAACTCACCCTTATGTTTCAGATTGTCTCAGGCAAAGTTCAGTCAAACTTTAATGTGCCGCTGGGAGAGCGACAAGGTTTTTCTTGGATGATGACCACAAAGTCCTCCACAGTCTTGCGTAAAACATCAAGTCCAGAGGAAGCCAGTTCAGCAGCAATCATCTCTGCAGAGGTTCAGGGATTCTCTTGTTGACATCTCAAATTATTTTTTGCTGCAAAGACATCTTGGACATCTTTTTTGACCATGGTTTATTTTTAACAGACTTTGTTTCTGTGTGCTTTGTGATGATGCAATGCACAGCTCGTCTAGAAACCATGAAATGCTTGGAAATGGTAATATATCCTTCTGCCTGTAAATGAAGGTCCAGTATCTTCTGTCTGTGGTCCAGACTGATTTCTTTGCTTTTTGGCATGATGATATTGCTTTTCACAAAGATTATAGAGAAACCCTAGTGCATCCCTTTCATTCAGTTGGTCAAGTGATGCTAGCTTTGCTTATTGGACTCAAAAAAAGATGCTGATTGATTGCTCAGGTGTATTTTCCAACCTAAGTGACTACTCAGTGTGAATTTCAAACCTAGTTCATTTGTTTTGAAAGCACAAAATCACATGCAGGCTAATCATTTTGACCATCTCAGTTTTCACCGGATTTTTCATAAAGAAATCAAAAATAATTATTTATACGTCTATGATGAAATTTAATGAATAATGGGCACATTGGACAGTATTTTAGGGAAATATTCAAAGGTCCTGAGGGGGCTAATAATTTGGCCTTAACTGCAGGTAGTAGTTTCTAATAAAGTCAGAGACAGAAGCTCATCTGTTTGTATTGGTCATCCTCTAATTCAGGGGTGTCCGACCGGGTCAGAATTGGGCTGACGTTTTCATTTTTAACGTTCAGCAGCAACAGCTGATCCACTCACTCAGTCTTCAAACAACTGATCACATGAACTTCTGTAGAAACACCACCTCCTTTCTGACCCAGTTCGACACCTCTGCTCTAGTCCTTCATCATTGGTCACAGGACGCTGCCCACAGGATTCTGTCAGCTTGAAATTTCTGGTTTGTGGACTACGCTCAGTGCAGCAGTGAAGGTTTAAGCCCTCCAGCAGCATCCACAGATAGCACATCACGGAATGCTGGGTGTAAGACTTACTGATTCACTAAGTTCATCAAAAATATTTCACGGTTTATGATCAGGCTGGGCGATATTTCAATAATTCTATCTATATCAGCATATAAACAGAGCACGATATGGGCTGAGGTGGTAGTTTATATTCAGTTTTTCATTTTTTAACTAAAACCCTTTTTTCTCCTTTCTCTGCTCCACCCTCTGCTCTCAGCTTCTACTCTGCTTTGCTCCCCTCCACCCTCACTCACCTCACATTCTCTCACAGGCTCTATGGAGGGTGCCTAAGATGATTGTGTGTATAATGAAGAAATGAAGATCAAATTTCAATAGAGTTAAAGCGATACATGATGAATTGATTTCATGGGGGTGTCCTAATTTTTTCCTATATTAATTTTCACATCATAAATTATCACCATTCGAATAAAAATATATTGGAATGTATTTTTTTTTTTTGTCTTTCATCCAGTCCTACTTTTTGATAAATCTCCTGCCTAGTTCTCGAACAAAACATGTTTTTTTGCTTGGCAGTGACTCCAACTGTTACCCTGAAGAAGAACGAACATCTCTTTAAACTTTTCAAAGTCTTGGATGATTTTCAACATTGATGAAGTTATAACCTAGTTTTCCTCGGTAGGCAAGTTCCCTGGCCAGAGGGCATCTTTCTTTCTTCCTTCCTTACTTCTTTCTTTCTTTATTTCTTCCTTCCATCTTTCTTTTTCTTTCTTCCTTTCCTTGTTTCTCCCTGTCCTTGTTTCTCTCTCTCTCTCTCTCTCTCTCTCTCTCTCTCTCTCTCTCAGCTCACGTCCTGTGATTTGTTGGGAGCTTAATCCAGATTCCTACATGAAACCTTGAGGGTCTCTGTGGGATCAATTTAGAAAGAAGCTCTCCTCCCTGCTCTGCTCTCATCCACCCCTTTCATGCAGTCCTCTCCTGTCTTCCTTTGGCCTCCTGGCTGAATGTGGTGTACTCCGCGCCAGCCAATCTTGATCCATAACTGGCCCTCTCTCTGTTGGTTGGCTGATGTTTCTTGGCTTGGGTTGGCTCATTTGCAGGGCTTCTCTTCAGTTACTGGCTCACTCTTCGTCTTGCCGCTCTCTGGGAGGAGGGGGAAATGAAAATGAAGGTGCTGTGGAGGGTTGCATATTTTTAAAGATGGATTAATCAAATGTTGGTGTTTTTGACCAGCCCTATTCAAATGCAGTCTCTAAGGGCATTTGCGGTGTAGTTTACTTCAAGATCTAATTTGACTAATTAGGCTGTGTCCCCTCAGGTGTGGCGCTTCGTAGGAAGATATGCTTGAGATACGCACTTCCATGTGAAATGCTATAGTTATATTTTCTGTGCTTTTCCTTTTTCAAAATGTTTACGGTATTGTTTACATGTATTTTAGGATGCTACTTTTCCCTTTTTTGTACTGGAGTCTTCTGTCTCTACTAAGCTCTAAAATTAGCCATTTTGACTTGAAGCAGTTCACTTACGAAGAGTATTTTTGAGACACCTGTTTACACCTGGTATTAACAGGTTTTTGGTGATCGGATCACTTGTCTGCATGACAAATCGGGTGTAAACACTTCCCAGATGCATTGAATTATGATAGGCTCACTCCAAGCACATTTGAAGGTGGTCAGATACGGATCTTATCCACATTTAATACAAGTGTAAAGGGAACGTGTGTTTCTTGGTAGACGACAGTGGTATTACAGTTTGTCAGTCACCGTTTCTGACATGGCTCCTACTGCAGAACTCGCCAATTGTTCCTCTGAGAATCCATCCAGTTACTCTAAACCAGTGTTTCTCAAGCTTGTTCCTGGAGGCACCCCTGCCAAATCATATCAAGTTTGTCACATCACATTACCCAGGTGTAGGGGTGAGTGGAAAAACTTGGGTGCAAGTCCCTCGCAGTAGAAAAACCATGCATAAAAACCACAGAAGAAGAAACCTATATCTATGTATCTACCTATATGTCATGTAAATAGTATTTACACTAACACACTATACACACATTATATACACATTATTGCACTGTAGAAGTTCTGTGTTTATAGAAACTATAACAAGAATTTATTATATTTACATCTTCACTGGGTATAGAATTCAAAGAGACAGTAGTGGGAGACGGTCCATGTGATCTAAACAGCCCTGGAGTCTGATCGGTCCAACCAACAGTGAACCTTCTTGAGAGTGGGCGGTTCCTGTTTCCATTTCGGCCAATAAGTGGGCAGGAAGAGTGATCTGATATGCTGAACGGAGGTTGGGAAAGGCCTTTCTATGCCTCCTGGAAGGTGGTGTAACAGTGGTCCAGCGTTCGTGTTCTCCATGTTGTACACGTGTTGGAAGTACTTTGGAGTGACTTTCTTCGTTAAAGTCTCCAACGACAAGCAAAACAGCCTCCAGGCACATGGTTTCACCTCATACAGTTTCCCGAGTGCCAGGTCTGTGTCAGCCTGTGGGTTTATATGCACAGCGGCAGCTACAGCCTCCGAAATCTCCCAGGGAATCTAGACTGGTCTGCACCAGGAGATGAGATATTCCAGGTCTTGCATGTTTTTGAGGATCCCCTAATTTAACACACCTCTGCAACTCCAAGGGCTTGTTAATGAGCTAATTAGTTGAATCAGGTGTGTTGGGAGTAAAGGAAGCTGTGAAATATGCAGGGCAGGAGTGCCTCCAGGACCAGGGTTTAGAAACAGTGCTCTAATCTATTCACTGTCTCCAAGAGCAGGACAATTATGAAGAGAAAACCTTCTTTACAGGATATAAAACAAATATGATGTACGTAATTTGTGCTTTAAGGTGGCCAAGTATAGATCCAGATACTTTCCAGATACAAAATGCATGTTAATGCTATGTGTAAATTTGCCTTTGAAGTTTAAAAATAACTGATTTCTTATTTGAAATCATGGCATTTTGGCACACACACACACACACACACACACATACATATATATGTTCGAAATTCATCAGCAAGATCCAGTTAATATGTTGAAATCAGAGTGGTTGGTGTGGCTCAACAGTAACATTCTGGCATGTGTATCTTCTGCAGTATTTAAGGTGACGTGATTAAATCCAAGAGCTAATCCCACCCAATATGAATCCAACAGATGGGGTGTTCCTCGTGTTCTTACCACTGCCAAAGTTACATTCCCATACTCAAGAATGCAGTTACCAAGAATGTTTAAGCTCCTGGATGTTTTCTTGTGAAGCCCCAAAAACCAAGGGTTCATCGATTGGCGACTTGCCGGCATTCAGGGCTGACGGCATGTCCGAAAACGCTGGTCAGACCCACCATTGTACCTTTTAAGTGCTCATATCTTAAATAAATGGCACACTTGGGACTACTTTTAAAAACGAGGCAAGAAACAGCGATTGGTTACTCTTATGCCGTGAGGCTCAGGAGGTACACAGCACATCTCAACAGTGTTGTGTTCTGGTGAGTTTGTTCTTGCAAGGTGTCTAGAATGTTCTCCCTAAGAACAGAAGACCACCTTAGTGTTCCTGGTTTTGAGAAACACCCATCAACTCTAAAGAAACAAGTTATATGAAAAAGAAAAGAACCACATATGCGTCTCTGCCAGATCAGTAAACTCTTCACTGAGCTGACGAGCTGGCTTTAAGAGCATGATAGGTTTTGGGACGTGACGGAATCTTATTTCAATCAGAAGTTCTACGGGGTAATACAGTGATGATGATGTGATCTTGAGGCCTGGAGTGGTAAAGGCTGTTTGTGAGAGAGAGAGAGAGAGAGACAGAAAGAGACAGGAGAGAGTGAATATCTCTTCAGGTTGTTCTTTTTGACAGGCAATGCCATGCTAAAGGGAACCCTCAGGCTTGAATCTATTATTCACGGGGAGTGCTGTAGATCCTCTCTCTCTCTCTCGCTCTCTCTCTCTCGCGCTCTCTCTCTCATAGGTGCACATAGGTGAAAGCTTCGCTCTTAGAGCAAATGGACACAGCAAAGCTCTTTTGTTAAGATATGAATCATCAGCTACCCCACAAAGAGCTACGAGCAGACGTTTGTTTAATGCAGAGAGAAGCATGCTTTACTGTATCTGTACAGAGGTGAACACGATCAATACGAGGTGCTGACTGCTAACTGCAGGAATATTAGTTATTAACCCGACATCCGCACTTCGCAGGCAGTTGCGTTCTGTTTTCTAGACTTAATATCTCAGGATCATAACACACTATACACAACAAACTATAATACTTACCTTCTAACCATCGCAGCATTGTGTGATGAATTAGCAGTGAATATTCCAGCTTGGAAAACCATAAAATCCATTTGAACTTGAACCTCCAACTGAGTTCAGTCCTAGTTTAAAGGAACTTGCTACCTGCTCTGTCCATATGTACATACTCTACCTGCATGCAGACTCCAACTGATCAGCGAGAGGGGGTGGGGCTGATGTCGCTAACCCAGATATTGGGCTATAGAGGAAAATGAAAAGGAAAGGGCTGTTTGCTTTTTGTCTTTGTTCACACAGTGTTCAAATTACCGAATAAAAGTCTTGAGAAAGAATAATACTGAGAGAGACGTGAATAACAAAAATAATAAAGGATATTTAGGTTGCGTTTTTAATTTTATTTACTACTTTACTACTTTTACTTTATTTTTTTTACTGCTGTCTGGTATTTTAAAGGATGTGTTATAAATTCAATTATTACAAAGCAAATAAATCTGAAGGAAGTAGCTGAATTTGAAGGTGTGTCAGCTCTGGTAATATGGGTCTACCAGCAGTGGCAAAAATCCCAGTTGATAAGAAATTCTTGTCGGAATTCTGTTTGAAAGACAAAACTAATGGACAAAGATCACCAGCATGTTCTTCTAGAAGCAATTCTTGCTTGGAAGCAATCATGTCATCTGCAGGAGCTTGAATTTACTACCACTTCAAACTGCAAAGTGACTGTTTTTTTTTTTTTTTTTTTTCAATGACATTAGCTGGCGTGATACTGCCTGCATTGTGTATCTAAATCTTTATCCTTCGAGTCTACAAAAGAATTCTGTATCTAGACCCTTATTTCAGGTAGTGCTGAAGACTGGTGCACAGGTTAAATGCAATTTCTGCTTTCTTGCTTTCACAGAACCAGCCCCTGTTAAGGTCAGCACTGACCGTGGACAGAAAAGTAACAACCAGAAGAAACCGGCTTGGCTAAAGTTGAACTTCCCTGGTGGAGTTTCCATTATTCAGAGTCTTCTGCATGCTGGGAGTATTTGACTAGACAAGTCACAGAGTAAGTAAATATGCATTAGATGATGGGAACTTTCTAGAACTTTATATTTCACAAAATATACAGCACTTAAGACAGCCGTTGGTATCTTGAAAGATGCTCTGGATGGCCGGTTTGGTTCTCAGCATCTCTTGGTTGGCAGAACATGTTCATATTCCATTAACAGCTGGATTAACTTGTAGAACTGTAGAAATTCTTGTTAATTATGGAATATTTTTAAAGCTGCATCACAAAGTTAATACATGAAATGTTCATGAGTAAATTTCTTGATGTCTGATTTATTCCTGGGCAATATGAATATAAATCAGTGTCACGATTACTTGAACATTTTACCTCGATTCTGATTATTGAATGATTATTTTAATGGACCAGAGCATTTTTCTTTGGAACAAGTTGCTCAAGTTCATAACTTCTGTGAATGTTGCCAAACTTGTGGATGGAACGGCCAAGCTCAAAGCGGCGGAGCGTATAATCTGGTTCATACAGTCCACATTGAGTGTAGCTTAGTCATTTTCAAACTAAATTTATCAGCACTAGTGGCTCATAAGTTTATCATCCTGTAATGATCATGTTATTTGGAGAAGGTGGCAGTTAAAGTGAACTTTCTTATCCCGTGTGAATTGGTCATAAATTTTCATAGATGTCCTGTAGTGAAATTACGTCGCTCCACCTCCTCAGGCAAAACTAATCCCGTCCAAATATGGCTTTAGTCTGAAATGCATTCTTTGGCGAAGTGGGACCCAAACAAAGCGTAGCTTTTCATTTAACACTAGATCATCATCAGCATTTGTTTATAGATGTATTACACTTTTGAACCACTTTGTATCGTAACAAAAGTCTACATCTTAACCCAGGTCACGATAATTAAATCATCATCTTAGTGTAGAACATGTGCACATAACCTTGATTGTTAATGCTGACCTCGATATGTCCCATTAATGTGAACGAACTGGTGTGTCGAGATTAAAAGCAGTGCTTTTGTTTTAGGATATTTGTATTTAGGTTTTATAGTCTTGTTCCAAATGTCTAAATATTCTTATTTAACAAAGTTAAATGGACTTAAAATCACAATTATATAATTTATCATCATAGTTTTTTGGACAGTATATCCAAAAAAATAGTGACAGTCTTATCTGAACTACAAAATGATGGGGATTTTTTTTGTTAAATTGGAGGAAATTCAATTTAACCAAGTAATAATGAGCTGAACCATGTTGAACTGAAAATACTCTGTTTGGAAATAACTAAGATAACTCGACAACAGACAAATCACTGAATAATACACAGTAAACTATGTATTCAGATTTATCATCAGGTTATATAAGCTCAGTGTGTGGTTAGTGGTCTTCATTGGGCTCTTTAGTAAAAGTCCAGCTCTGCTAGTTTAGGCTGGGTTTTGTTGGAATTTGAAGGGCTAAAAATAAGCCAAACTATGTAAATTTAGATCAGAATGCTGAGGCCTGGGCAGGAGACTGGCTTTCGCTAAAGATGGCAGTCTGCTCAGTGTGAAACTATGCTGACAGTATGTCCTAACACACACCTCCCTAAATACAGCTGTACTGTAATAAAGCACAAGCCTTCACTCACAGCCAGGTGAGGTGTCAGTAGGAAGAAAGCGCTCAGAGAACATGGGATTGTGTTGCATCTAGGTTTGGATATTCAGATCTCCGTCTCCTTCGCTGTTGGTTTGCTGAAACTATAAAGCATTAATTGCTTCAGTTGTAAACTTTCACCTGCTTCACCGCCCTGCTGCTACATATTACAAACATCACGTCATTAAGCTTAATCAGCTGCGCTGTATCTGTGGCGGGCTAGACGTCGGGCTTTATTTTGATGGTGGTTTGTGGGATCGGACTGTTTTGGGAGAGGAACTTGCATCAGAATATTGGGCCTCTTGGTTCCTCTTGGTCACGTGTCTTTATAATGATGACATCAGTGTGGCTCTCTAATTGAGGTTTAATGCCAGAGTGTAAAGCTGAAGGGTGTAATTTCGCTCTCCTCCCCTGACGCCGCGCTGCTCAGGGCTAATTTAAGCCAGGGCACAGCTGTGTGTGATTTTAACCAAGCCCCGTCAGCTTTGTTTGCGTCTGTCACTAAACGAGCATTTGAAAAAGACAGCAAAGACACCTGGTGGTTATTTTTATCGAGACTTTAACCGGGCAACGTTTCCTTAGTGCACGGGTATCGGAGCGTTTTTTTTCTAACGAGCATCAGGCCTGAATCCAGTAACTGATTACATCGGTCAGTCTGTGATCAAATCAGTATTAAAGTTGATCATCCTTTGCATACAAAATGCTGTCTTCCTGCGCGTGCACTGTGGTTTGATTGAATGAGGCCTTCTAGAGTCATTCAGTCGAGATGGGATAGGTGAGGTGTGAATGAACCTCTTAATGATCCTCAGTAATTAATAGGCATCTCAAAAAAGAGCTTGAGTTACTGGAAAACATACATTTTATCTTCAGCCACATTTGGATGCTTGTAATTAAAGACCTTGCAGTTTGGAGTACTTTTTAAAAGTCTGATAAAGTAGATTTCTGCACATGTTCTCTTTGAATTTATTCACAACCCATTATTATAACAGTTTGTTTGTTATCAACGAGTAACAGTTGAGTAATGTTAAATGTTTTGGCATTTGTTTGATGCTCCTATTCAGAGTGAGTTACATTAGAACCATGTTACGCAGATTGGTGAACATTGTATTAAGAGTCTTGCCCAAGGACTCTTATTGGTGTAGCATGGTGTGCTTGCCTGGCTGGTGAATAAGACCCCAGGCTGCCAGTGGGAGGGCGGTGTTCTTACCCACTACGCTACACCAACCGCACAATTAGTCCCCATGTCTTTTATCAGACAGGTCTATTTGTGTGCATTGCAATGACAGACAATTAGTCTAATTGCTGGTTCGATCCTGAAACGTACCCAGTACAAACACGGATTCAAAAGCTAAATGTTTATTAATTTTAATATAATGTGTTTGAGTTTCTTATCCATTATTCATTGGTAGAGAAGCACTCAGCAATGCTTTATGAATAATCTATAAGCAGGCCTTTAATAATAGGCCTATGGTTTCAAAAGAGCTAATTCTTCTCCGGGTTCTGCTTGGGACTCCAGCTTATTGAGGACTAATGCTGTGGTTCATATGGGCTGCTGCTGATGTCTGCAGTCTAAAGGCAAGTGCACCTAGATCCAACACGGACTCGTCAAACAGCAACAATCCCAAACCTTGGATTTTGGTCCGTTCCTGTGCCTTCCCTGAGGATAAGAGCCCTGCATTCATACAGAATATTGTGGCCCTTGGTCTAGAACGTTCTCCCCTGCCTTTTGGGAGCAGCATAAATCCAATTTGGCCCTTCCATGTCAGGTATTATTTTTTATTCAGTACAAATTTGGGAGGAAATAGGATTGGGTCCAAAAGGCCTACAAATTGGATTTATAGTGGGGATGCCTGATCTGATCCAGAGGATACAGGCATATTTTATGATGAAATACAGAGGATCTTCCCTCTAATACTTAGTGGTCGGTCTGAATGATTACTCTCCCACTGGTTGTTGTGGCCACATCTGAAGCAGAAAAGCCACTGATTGGCTTCTTTTGAACCTGCTTGCTGCTTACTAAATGCTGCCTCTGCACCCTTGTTTTTGACCCTTTTGACATGCATGTTTGAAACCCACTGAAAAAGCCAAGACTCGCTGATAAGAGATTAATTTATATATTAAAGAGTACATTCAATTATTCAGTTTATAGTGTCCAAGATAAAATATTGCACAGTGGGACTTAGAAAGTACAGAGAAATGATTACATCTGGTGAGAAAGCTGATCAGGAGGTTTGAAGATGAGGTGAGGGTGAAAACATTGGTGAGGTTTTTGGATGGTGGAAAGACCTCTGAACGCTGAAAGGCGTCTGGAGGAGCACTGAATGTAGGAGAGTGTCTCAGTTAAAATATGAAGTGGTTCTCCTGAATTGCTTATTTAAACTGAAGTTTCTGCTTGAGGTTGTAATGGACCAGACAAGGCCTTAGGTGTGTTGGTTTGGAAAGACCCGACTGCCAGTGTTGAGCCCTTTTTTTGATGGTGTTGTTGATGTGACCTGACTCTAAAGGGTATGTTTTAGGAACACCTGCTTGTTGTCTGATCTATGGCATTAGATCTCCAGGGTTCTCTTTAGCAGGTAAATACTGAAAGCCTTCTCTGATTCACCTTTTTACCTGAAAGCATCGTTTATTCATTTCAGAGACCCACAGAGATAATACTGTGTTTGCACAATGGAAGCTTGTCCTGTGTGTGGGTGTGTGTGTGTGTGTGCGTGGGTGTGTGTGTGTGTGTGTGGGTGGGTGTGTTTGAAACTGCAGCATGGCTTTGCATGCAGAGTGTTCGAATGTGCCTGTAGGTGTTTGCGAACAAATGTCAGAGTGTTACTCTGTGCATGTTTGGGTCGAAGTGTGTGTGTGTGCGTTTGTGTGTGTTAGTGTGTGGTGTTCTACCCTGTTCTGAATGAATGAATAGACGTGTCTGACTGCATTATCCCTGCTGTCTGAGCTGATGCTCACAGGGGCTGAAGATGTAGCTTTAGTTCTGCTGAGTGAGCGGGCGAACAAACGCTCTCTCTTTCTCTCTCTCTCTCTCTCTCTCTCTCTCTCTCTCTCTCTCTCTCTCTCTCTCAAAGCTCCAACAGAGGTGGTCTGTGTTCAGTGTGGATCAGCCATGTCAAATGAATAATTCACCCCAAGATACATGAAGTAGGCCCAGTGCCTGCCTTTGGCCTTTATTTAAACTCCTATATAATGCTTCGCTTATCTAAATGTCAGATGTGCTGCACAGACTGAACTCTGTTAAACAGGAGGCATCTTTACCATCATGTGGCCAGAATGGTGGTGCTTTCATGAATCAGGTCTTCACAAATACCAGAAGGTCTATAACAGAGGTGTTGCACTTGATTATACAGAATTAGGTGCCGTTGCAATGCATGTGGAGGCTGGTAGGAGAGCCGGACTGTCTTGGTAGCGCTGCTCTGTGAAATGACGTGATTTACGTTATCACGATTAGTGGCCCTTCCTCCAGAACCCCAAGGATTGCGGAGGTGATGCCAAAAGGTGCTGCTCTTGAAATAAAAACAGACTTTTGGCAAGGCAGATTTTTAGGTTTGTACATTTTGGTCATCAACTCCCACCTACTAGTTGGGTCTCCTTTGATCACTCGATGCCACCAGCACTGGAGGACGAAGGATAGCACGTGTTTCTTCTTCTGCTAACACCCGTGTTTGCTACTATTGTGCTGAGTGATTGTAGGAGTGGGAGGGGTATCATTTTCGTCTAGTGAGAATATATATTTGGGTCTTGGCATAGTTGTGGCATCATCAAGAATTCAACTTGCAATCTTCTACAGAAATGGACTAACACTTAGACATTTGCACCACTCAGGAGCCCTGAATAAAAGTGATTTAAGTACAGAGTAACAAATCATGCATAGCTTTCCAAAGACATGCTACTGGTCAAAGGTGTGAGCTTTAAACATGATGAGTAACATTGTATGGATAAATCCATTGAATGTAATCCATTTCTTAATTTAGAAGCAACTTGTTAATGATGTGAAATGTCTTGAAATTATTATATTTTTATTATATTTTTACCCCGTCAAGAACCCGTAGCTTTAGACTCAGTGTCTCACCGCTTGCTGCAATGACGGCATCTGCATGAATGTGGTCCATATTGGAAATGGAAACATCTGGTTGTATCTTTGCTGTTTAGACTTCATGGAAAGGATCAGATGTGTCTCACATTTATAACCGACTAAACAACGTCTAAAGCAATAAGAACGATTGTATTGGAACACCTGTTGCCTCCCAGTGAAACCGTGTGACCCAGTGAAAGGACGGTGTGTCATCAGTGACTCTGCTGTTGATTGAACACTGGTGACTGCATGTTCAATGTGCATCGTGGAGCAGCGAGCACAGGATCCAGCTGTATTTTTCCTCTGTTTACCGTCGCTGGGAGACTGAGAGTGATACATCCCTCTGCAGCATCAGGCTCTCAGGAGAAATGTGAACTCCCTCTCCTGCCATTGACCTCATTATAAAAATAGACAGCTGTTTCAGTCACTGCTTTGCCCTCGCTCATGTCACGCTTCACACTTGAGCCTCACTTGAGTTATATTCCAAACATTCGTGGGAATTTCAGGAAATGGCACTGAATAGCTCTATGTCTAAATAAAAGTCTTTCCTCTGAAATGATATTTGTTTTGTGGTATGGGGTGTAATTATACTTGGAATTAGAAGTATGATGTTGAGTTTTAACTTTTATTTAATGTTGTTTTGAATAAAATTTGAATAATAATGTATCATGGTAATGTCATTAACACGTTTACATCACATTGTTTTGCTGATTTTTCACACTTTTTGGCAGTTTGTCTTGAATGCATTGTTTTGATCGATCAAGATATATTGTGACACCATTGTATCCAACAATTTTTTTTATTTTTTTATTTTTATTTTTTTATTTGTGCATAATTACTCCTGTTTTCTTTCCATGTTTTCATGCTCTGTTTGTTTCTCCCAAAAATGAAGCAGTGTAATGCTGCAGTTGGTATTTTGGGGCTTCATTTCTTTTTTAATTCCCTTTTACACCACTGTTTTAATATCATGCTTTGAGCACCCCCTGATGATCACATGCATTTGTTGAGAAGCTAAATGATAAAGATCTGACAAAGACATAATCAGAAGTTAAACTAAATGCACCTTACAAAACTTCAACTGAAGCTAGCCAATGCAGCTAGACAACAGCCTGTGTATCTATTACAAGTGCCTGGATGTATACAATATAGCTAGACTTGGTTTATGATCAAAAATGCAATAAGAAAAGTAAATTGCTGGTGGTACTATTGACCACTCCAGCATCCTTTTAGCTCTTGCCAAAGAGTTAAAGCCAAGCGAGATTCCCTTATGTCCAGTCTGTTCTTCACTTCCACTGATAACATCGTTTTAGTCTTTTGGCAGCATCTGCCTTGATGTCCATACTGGGAATACCAATCTAGCTGCTCCTTATATCTAGATGGAGACCTCTAGATGTTGAGGTATGGTGAGTGTTGAGAAGTGTTGTGCAGCTCCACCAAAGTTCCATAGTGCAGTAGCAGGTTTTTCAGGAGTTCTCCTTTCATATTAATACCACCTATATGCACCTCAGTCTGAGTGGAAGCACCTTCTCAAATCACTCTGCTGATACTGATCTGTGATCATTTTCACTACAGTAATCGTGAACTTTTCATCCCGTTTGATTTCTGTTTGCACACTTCTCTCTCACCCTGTTCATTCAATGACCATTTGAGGATGATGAGAATGATAGAGTGTAAGTGCTCTCAATCAATACATAATGTCTGAAAGCTGGAGTCCTGGATCAGACTGGTCTCATAAATAGCTCTTCAAACAAGAAGACGGAGAGAAATTCCTCATTAAAGCTCCAAGGTTGAGCCTGCTTAATTTAACAGCTTTACTGTTGGTTAGTGCAGTAATTACAGTGTGACTTAACTTTGATCTCACCAGACAATGTTTCCCAGATTCTCCAACTCCTCAGAGATGGAAGAACAGCTGCCAAATTAGAGAGGGTCTCGCTCTCTCGTTCTCGTTCTCGCTCTCGCTCTCTCTCTCGCTCTCTCTCTCTGGCTGTTGGGAAATGAGATTACTGTGGAAATGGGTGTTTGGTTAGAGACTATTGATGTTGGATTACTTTCCTGAGGTCCCCACCTCCTTCCCAACAGTTTAATAACACCCATCTCAATTTGCTCCTTCATTTACACAAATGCTACTGTAGGAGTGTGTGAGAAGCAGACACTCCTCTAACGGTCACGATCAATTGTCTGTGACTTTTTCGTATGAAGCAGTTTCAATTGGTTGATCGGGAGGAAAAAGCTCGGTTGCATGTTTAAGACCAGCATGCACTACCTACTGGTGAAAGTTTAAACTAGCACAGACACTCCATTCACTCTACTAGATACCAGTTCCTCTAGCGCTTCTTAAAGCAGCCTGAGTTCACCATTAAATCCCTAAAGTCCCCAACCTTGAGTCGTAAGGACAAGAAGAGGTATCTGCATACGCTTTGATGTTGGATCTAATATTCTCTCTAGCATTAAAAATGTGCATATGAGAACAGGCTGTTTTCTTGTGCTTCACTGTTCTGATGTTATGTGAGAGATAAAGGCACAGAGTTTGAGCAAAGAGGAATCTAACCTTACATCTCCTCTCGTGAAACTAGACATCATTTTTATAGTGTACCCTTTCAACTCCATCCTGCTCCTCTTTGCAGGGAAACTTGACAGGACTTTTTACCTCTATTGCTGTATCTTCAGTCAGGATGGGGTGATGTCTGCACATTTTAGTCATTTTTTTGTGTTTTTTCTGCTGTTGCAGTCTGTTCTTCAGGCCTCTTGACTGATTAATCTGATGTATTTGGTATGATTACAGTGTAAGTTGCACTTTATTTCTGAAAATGAATGTTTTTACATATGATTAATCAGTTATTCTTCCCTAAGAAAATTCATTTAACATACAGGGGTTGGACAATGAAACTGAAACACCTGGTTTTTACGACCACAATAATTCATTAGTATGGTGAACTAGGGCGTCCTTTTACGGCCAATACAGCGTCAATTCGTCTTGGGAATGACATTTTTTGGATACATTCCGGGTTAGCACCTGAACATCCCTTTCAGACAGCTTCCTCTTGCATCCACAGTTAATCCTTTTGGATGTGGTTGGTCCTTCTTGGTGGTGCTGACATCACCCTGGATACCGTGGCCCTTGATACATCACAAAGACTTGCTGTCTTGGTCACAGATGCGCCAGCAAGACGTGCACCAACAATTTGTCCTCTTTTGAACTCTGCGATGTCACCCATAATGTTGTGTGCATTGCAATATTTAGAGCAAAACTGTGCTCTTACCTGCTAATTGAACCTTCACACTCTGCTCTTACTGGTGCAATGAGCAATTAATGAAGATTGGCCACAAGGCTGCTCCAATTTACCCATCAAACCTCCCACAATAAAATGACAGGTGTTTCAGTTTCATTGTCTAACCCCTGTATTGCTGCTGTCACATACAGTCTTCAAAATGACATGTTTACAGAAGAAGGACAAACTTGAAGTGGTTTTGGCCTTTATGAGGTGTTTTCCGGGTATGTCTATTCGGGATGAGGCCCCAGTGAAGACCCAGGACACGTCTGAACGATGTGGAAGAGGTGGCTGGGGAGATGGAGGCCTGGGACTCTTTGGTAATGCTGCGCCCCCTGATAGATGGAAGAATGGATGGAAGGAAACCTGCCTTATATTTTAATCTAGATCTGTAAAGTCAAGAGAGATTTCTTAGGTTTCTTGTGCCAATCATAAATCAAATTATTAGAATATTTCATAAGATCATGTAAAAAGAAATGTCCAACTTCTGGAGTATGCTTACATAACTCAATACATGGTTGGAACCCCTTTACAATTAATTACTGAATCAGTAATTCTTGATATTACTAAAACTTAGGTTGCTTTGATGGTGGAGGTCAGCTGATCTGTAATGCTGGGTTGGGTCTACAATACCCTATAGATTCAGTATTCATACATATGCATAGTAAACATGAATTAAAATGCCTTCTAGATTATATGTGTTGTAATTTTTGTCCATAGTTTTATTTTATTAGAAGGCATCTGTGTTCAGTGCTTGAATAAACCTATTGTTTAGTTTTAGTTTCCCCCTTAAATATGGAGTTAAACATATATCCCACTTGAAATTAGGAGATAATGAGCTGTGGACTGGTTTTGAGACATAACTGCTGATAGGTGAGGATACGGTGGAAAGCATAGACTCAGAAAAGTTTGAGATAGAGGACAAAGGGTGTCTTAACATACTCGTGCTTGGACTGACCCACTTAATGACTACAAATGTCACACAGCACAATGAAAGGTCACTTAAAGGTTCGGGAAGGTGACTCACACACACATACTCACACCTCTCCTCTGGCCACAATGCTCAGGTATTTAACTCACATGGTGCATCAAATAGCCTACAGCATTTTCTTGATTCATTTCTTTTAGTTTTTATACAAAAATGCTTGCAAAAATATTAAGCGCTTTCATTGCAGGCTTCAGAATTCTGTTTTAATTAAATGTATCATGAAATGTCCACATTCATTTTAAACTATTTCTAGTGCTGTTCTCTGGAAATGCTATTTCCTCTTAACTTTATTTTGTAAATGTTACTGAAAAAGACTAAGATGTTCTGTTCCTGAAGGTGCTTTGACCTTCTTGAAGTTTTTAATACCCACAAATGCAGTTTTGGTTGAGTCACCCATTTAAAATGTTCTTCAGGGAACCAAAAGTGGCTCTCCTGTGGCAGTGGTTCTCAAACCAGTCCCCAGAGCCCACCATATGGTTCACATTTTGCTCAATCCATATGTGTAAGGATTTGGGATTGAGCAAGATGAGTATGGTCTGGGGGGGCTGAGGACTGGAGAAGCACCACTGTTCTGTAGCATTAAACTCCATAAACACCTTCATGATCGAGTGTTTGGTGTAGGTGTTTGTGGTGTAGGATACCTTCTGCTCTGTACAGTCACATGCCATGTATGTGTTTATTTCATGAAATATTTGGTATGGGACTGTATGTCTGATCCTCTCTGTGCTTATTTTTTGGAGAGTTGACAGCAGACACAGTCAGGGACCATCTTAAAGCCAACTCCTGACCCGGAAGTGCTTGTGGTTTGTGGTTGTGTGCTGACGGACCATTACTTTGGGCTTTTGCATTCTCCACGTCCTGTCTCGTGCTGCACGACATTGGTGGCACACATTATATGGCTCTCGGCAACTGCATTCCAGAGGTCAAAGTTTAACGCTTGGATTTATAGCATCCTGTCGGCCTGGGCTGCGGAAATGAGGCTCCTCGCCATGGAATCTTCCAGAAAAAAAGAAATCACTGCCTAGAGCAGTTATTAAACATTATCTCTGGATTCTCCTGCAGTGTTCCACAAATATCCCACCGTGCTGTCATCACAGCTTTCACTATATCCAGCCACACACTTCCACATTATAGTGAGGAGCAGCATTACACAGCACTGAGCTTGGCAGAAAAAGTGACCTGGAAATGTAGCGTGAATTTAACATCACTTATTAATGGAGAAAATAGCAGTGCACGGTTGTGCTCACCATGATGAATATTCAAATATTGCGTCAGTGCAAAAGCGTGTTGAATGGGGTTGAATCTGCTCAGTCAGTGGTTACATTTTTGCTCTATTTTTCTCTCCTTTCAGATGCAGCAAGATTTACTTATTGATTCGTTCACATCCTGCAAGCCCAGGCAAGCCTGTAGTTTTGAAATTGGAATAGATTTTTCCTTTTACATTGATTGGCTCAGGTGACAGCTAATGACTCAGAGTGTGTGCATGTGCGTGTGCGCGAGTGTGTGTGTGTGTGTGTGTGTGAGGGAACTGCTACTCATGCAGAGTCAGGGCTTGGTTTGCCAGTGCTTTACTTCATTTTGATAGACAATGAGATTGGATTCTATAATATTCCAGCATTATTGTTCACCTTCTTTGATGCGACTTAGAATAGAAGCTGAAAGTATTCTCAATAGACAGACATTACATGCTTAGATAAGATAAAAAAAACTCAGGAGGCTAATGACAGTGGAAATGTTATTTCATCTTTATTTTCCTCAGGAAAGGGGTTTATGGTCCTGCAAACCATTTGCAGAACACTACAAACAATAGCAGAACACGTTTGGTCTACAGAACAACTTAAAAACACATTCACATTTTATGGTAATATAGAAGTGCTTTTCAAACAGTATAACACGAAGCTTTTCTTTTTTCAGAATTTATTTTGGAAAAATTAAAGCAGGTACTATGTCCTGTTGGAAAAGGAAATCAGAATCTCTATCTCTTGTCAGCAAATGGAAGCATGAAATGATCTAAAATTTCCTGGTAGCCACTGCATTGACTCTGCACTTTATAAAACACAGTGGACCAACACCAGCAGATGACATGATTCCACAAACCATAGCAGGCTACAGAAACTTCACTCTGGACTTCAGACACCTTGGATTCTTAATTTTATCTGAAAAGAGGACTTTGGAGCACTGAGCAGCAGTCCAGTTCTTTTTCTCCTTAGCCTTGGTAGGACACTTTTGCTGATGTATCTGGTTCAGCAATGGTTTGATATTTGGAGCGTGGCAGTTGTAGCCCCTTTCCTGTGGTGGCTCTTAATGCCCCTGCATCAGCCTGCGTCAACTCCTTGTGAAGGTTTACTATGTTCTTGAATTGACTGACAGTCTTCTCAAGTAGGTGCCCAGTCGCTCGTACATCTTTTCCCCTCAAATTTTCCTCCTTCCTGGCAACTTTTCACTAATATGATTTGATACAGCATTCCAAGAACAGCCTGGATCATCCTTTTAGTGGAGGATGTCCATCATCTTTTGGACAACTGTCAGGTCAAAAATGGCAAAACCTACCAACACACTATCACCCCGAGGTTCCTTGTTAAGAGAAGCTCCTTTGGAGCCCAAACTGGCAGAAGGGCAACTGACAAGCCAGTGAAGGCTGTGTGATACTCTGGACAGTGTATAGCTGGGAGGTCAGTTTGACACAGTTTGATATATCGCACAGACCTAGTATGACATCTACCTTAGTTTATAAGTCAACCTGTATTTGAAATCTGAAGTGTGGGTGGGTGGGTAGTTGAATGTGATTTTTAAGGTAACACTCCGTAGCTTTAGCCTGACAGAGCCCCCACCTGTCTCTCTTGAAGAAAATATAAAAATGAAGAGATTTTCAGACACTGATCTCATTTTCTCCTTGAGTAGTCCTGCTACTGAGAGAGGCAACAGAGTTTACACACCCAACACACACTCATTCCTGCACAATGCTATGATACACACACTACAGCTCAGGAAAGAGAGTTGTATTAGATCAGAAGAATATGCATGAAGGTATAAAAACAAAATAAAAAATAAAAAAAGAATAAATAAATGATTCCGATTTTAAATGATTCAGTTGTATATGTTTTTGTGTTGCTTCTTGATCATTTTTACTGCTTTGATGGTTCGCTAATGTTGACTTCAGAGCCGATCATCGTGGATGTTAATGGATTTGGAAGTAGGTGGTGAAGAAAGTGTAGGGTGATGGGGGTGTAGTCACTTAACCTCTGGATCCAGACTCCGTGCGCAGACCCCCTGTGTGTGTCTGTGTCTCTTTATCTATCGTTGATCCACTCCTTTCATCCTCCACCCCAAAGGCCATGGACCTCTCCGCCCCAAAATACTGGCATGAACGCACACACTTCAGAGTTGCTATCTCACTTCTACAGCTGAAGAATAAAAAACAAATGCCTCTACTAGATTATGGAGCTTTGCTGGGAGGATCTGATTCCATGCAGTGCCAGTGAGGTCAGATGATCCCATAACCCCATCCCCCACCCATTCCCACTTAAAAAATAGGGTTCTTCAAGGGCTTCAGTAAAGAAATTGGTTCTGTGTCGAACCATTAACACTCTTTTGGCATGAATAAAGGGTTCTTTGCACCTTGACATATTTTCATATTGATGGAGAATGTTCTGTAGATGTTTCTTTACATAGCCTTTCTGACAAGGGTTCTATTTAGTACCAGAGGCATTTTTTTACTGACAATCCCAACTTTTTGAGTGTCTACTCATCCTATAAATACTGCATGGAGCACCATCATTTCAGTGAACACAGTTCCAGTGCCTCACAGCTCAGTGCTGGGGGCTTTAGACCCCTTAACCCATGTATTAGGCACGGTGCCAATAACTTTGTCGTCTGCTCAAGAGAGATCTGTTCTATTGGCAGTGCTTATCTACAGGGACTAGACAATGTGTGTGTGCATGCATTTTCATGTGCGTCAGCAATAGGTGCAACTTAAAATGGCATTCATTTGAAGAGGTGTCCAAACATTTGGACATAGTGAATATACACACTCGCACCTCAGTTTGTGCTGGTCTTAATCACCCTGCTACCCCCAAACTCATTTTCCTTTTCTCTATCTTTATCCTGCTGTTGTTTTTCTACCTTTGAGTCCACGCTAATCTTCAGCCCCGTGACATCTGGAATGTCCTCTGGCTGTGTGTGTGTGTGTGTGTGTGTGTGTGTGTGTGTGTGTGTGTGTGTGTGTGTGTGTGTGTGTGTGAGATAAAGAGTGTTGCCGATGGAGAGACTGACAAACTACACTAAACAAAAACAGACGCAACCAACTCCTGTCAATCAAGGCCTGTGTTACGTTAATTATATCCCACACACTGAATTCCTTTGTTCTGTTTGGAATTGCAGTGACAACGGCTGCCATGAAAACTCAGGAGCAGCGATCCAGTCCCCTGAAATCACACATACAAAGTGAGTATGAAGATTATATCCTTCGTGTATGTGCTCTCCTCTGAATTATAACTCACAATGGTCCGGCATGCATCTGCAAATTCAGGGAAACTCTTTGTTTGAAAGAGAACATGACCTGAAAAAAAACCACACATCATGAATATGAATAATACAATGGCTTTGAACTGTGAATTACTTTCACAAGTCTAATGCGCAAATATGCTCAAATCTTCCTGAGGCAGTGTAAATGGGAAGTAGCAACAGGAATTGTCTGAAGAAGCATAGTGGGAGGAAAAAGCTCATTTATTATTATATGTGATGTACTGCTGATGCCACAAACAGCTCTTTTTTTGTTTTAAAAGTTGACCTTAAAAAGCCGTGTGCAGTTCTGGGTATTATAGACTAGTAAAGGAGTAGTACTATCACAGTTGCTGGTCAAAAACTGAAGAACACCACAATTTCCCCCTTTTTATTTAAAATATAAGCATTTCAAGCCCAATTAACAACCTGTAGCTGTAGAAAGTCTAATGAGCTCAAATGATCAGCAGTAAACTTACAGGGTTCATTGGATTGTATAAGGTTTTAGGTAGAAAATCTCAGAATAAAGTCTCTGGATAGTGTAAATAATATGACATCAGCAGGGATGTGGGCCCACCTTTTTTGACAATTTATGCAAACAACGATGTCTGAATGTTTGCTGAACGATAAAGCCCTTTGAACACTGAAGAAAACTGACAGGTCTGGCAGACTCAACTCTATCACAGCATCAGAAGACAACTTTCTAAGAGTCAACATCTTGTGTGATGGGCTACTCACATGACGACACTTGTTTGGCAAAGCATAAGTCTCAGTTTAGCTGTGAGGACTAGCTGTGGTGCTGCAGGTTGTGGCACGAAGCCATTGCTAAGATGTGAAAATGCAGTTTAAAATATTGGGTACGTTGTAAAATATTGGGTACGTTGTAAAACCTTTTGGCTGGTACTGCATATACAGCAGAACAGCGTGTTGCTTTTTGAGATCTGGAACTTTAACGTTGGTGAAGCTCTCCTGACCCAGTGGCCATCAACTAACCAAGTCAGCACATTCTTTTACACTTGGCTGAGAAACACACACACGTGCGCACACACATTTACAGAACAAACACCTACACACACATACACACACACACACGTGTTCTGACCATTTCTCCTCCACTAATATAAACAGCAGACTGTCACCTTTGAACTCCTCACCTCTCACCTGCTAATCTATCTAGCTGCTCTGGCTCATTGCATATCTGACTGCAGCTAAAAATAAATCTGTATGTCGTTCTCTTTATATAATCTGCAGCACTTCTGCTCCCCTTTCAAGTCTTGCCCTGTTCTTAATCTCAAAACCAACTCCTACAGAGAGCCTGCTCTTGTTTTTATCATTGCTGTTCCTCTCTTTTCTAGGCCTATTTTCCTCCCCATTATTTTGCGTCACAAACACGCTGTTTTGGCCTTTTATTGTGGACCAGTGGGGGAAAAATGATCAGATGCTTTTTTTATTAGCTGGTTTATCATCACTGGGGTGGCTGAACCTAACTGAGCATAGATTTTAACACTGAAAAAAGCATAAAAAGAATTGTAAAAAATTATTCTTACCTGTTAGAGTTTCTGTCCTCACTGGGTCTTGTTGATATTTTTGTAGTATCATTGTTAGGACACTCATCGTCAAACAGTAATCGTACCCAGAAGAAAGTGTCGGATTCCATTTAAATTCATGGCATTTAACTGATGCTCTTATTCAGAGTGACTTAAATGTTGGTTATATTACAGAGGAGGTCAGAGAAGTGTTAGGAGTCTTGCCCAAGGACTCTTATTGGTGTAGCACTGCATAGTTGCCCAGACTGGGAATCGAACCCTGGTCTCCCACATGGTGTGGTGGCTCGCTGGTGCTGTTATCTCTTGCACCACACCAACCATAGAGGAAAGGTTACCAGCAACAATACATGATTAAAAATGTTCATCCCATGCAGCTTGAATATTTAATGCATATGGTGGTTTTTTTTTTTAGTTTTCCTAAAATTAAATTCACAAAAAGGTGAAAAGTGAAATCTAACCCCTATATAGTGATATTTCATATTGTCAAATTGTGTGAAAATGATCATGGTAAATATATCTATGGTCACATCACCCACCCATAACTAGTTGTAAGATTTACTAAATAATAATAAGGCCTTTGGGGTTCATCTGAAGTATCACTTCTTGGTTACCACTCAGAGTAAACACTGTGATGCTGCATAGATCCTCTCTGGTCCAAGTCACAGCTGAGATGGAATCAACTGCCCAAATACAATTGAAGTATTCCACAGCATGTGTGAGAGGGAAAGTGCCAAGTGGGCATGCACTGTCAAAATAATCCTATCTAACCAAGCTCCAGGTGTGGACCCTAAAAGCTGAACAGAGGGAGAGAGTTTGTATGTGATTTATAGTTACTCTCTTTGACAGTTACGTAATGTGCTTGTTCAATTTCACACAAAATACAGTGCATGTATTTACAGCTCTTCACTTTATGCACATTTTGTAGTTACAGCCTTCAAATGTCTACCCACAATAGAAGTTAAGTAACATCTTTCACTGGGCCACTCACGGACATTTACAGAGTTGTCCCGAAGCCACTCCTTTGTTATCTTGCCACTGTGTTTAGGGTCGTTGTCCTGTTGGAAGACAAACCTTCATCCCAGTCTGAGGTCCAGAGTACTCTGGAGCAGGTTATCATCAAGGATGTCTCTGTGCATCACTGCAGTCATCTTTCCCTTGACCCTGACTGGTCTCCCAGTTCCTGCTGCAGAAAAACATCCCCACAGCATGAAGCGGCCACCACCGTGCTTCATTGTAGGAATGGTATTGGCTAGATGTTTGGCATTCAGTCCAAAAAGTTCAATCTTTTTGTTTCTCATGGTCTCAAAGGTGCCTTTTGGCAAACTTCAGACAGGCAAACATGTACCTTTAACTGAGGAGTAGCCTGATTGTTGGAGTGCTGCAGAAATGGTTGACTTTCTGTAAGGTTCTTCTCTCTCCACAGAGCAACGTTGGAGCTCTGTCAGAGTGACCACTGGGGTTTTGGTCATCTCCCCAAATAAGGCCCTCCTACCACAATAACTC
The DNA here is from genome assembly GCA_034509495.1 of Acestrorhynchus altus. Classification (NCBI taxonomy): domain Eukaryota; kingdom Metazoa; phylum Chordata; class Actinopteri; order Characiformes; family Acestrorhynchidae; genus Acestrorhynchus; species Acestrorhynchus altus. Next base: position 6,630,375 of record CM067510.1, on the reverse strand, counting down.
AGTTTGTCCACACGGCCAGCTCTATGAAGAGTCCTGGTGTAAAATGTCTTCCATTTGTGGATGATTGAGGCCACTGTGCTCATTGGGAACTACAATGAAGCAGAACGTTTCTGTACCCTTCCCCAGATCTGTGTCTCAGAGGTCTACAGACAATTCCTTAGACTTCATGGCCGGTTTGTGCTCTGACCTGCACTGTCTACTATGGGACCTTTATATAAACAGGTGTGTCCAAATCGTGTCCAATCGATCCAAAGGAATTTACCAGAGGTGTCCAGTCAAGCTGTAGAAACGTCTGAAGGATAATGAGGTGAAACAAGATGCACCTGAGCTCAAATTTGAGTGTCATGGTAAAGGCTGTGAATACTTATGTACAATATATTTTTATGTTTTTATTTTTAATAACAAATTTGCAAATTGCATGAATTAAATGAATTTAATTAATTTTGGAATAACACAAGCAAAAAGTGAAGCTCTGTCAATACTTTCTGGGTGCACTGTATGTGCTTACTGATAAAGAATCAGTACAAAGATAATCTTCCAAGAAGATAATGTGCTGTTGCACCCAAGTTCTCCTACCTGTCATCCATTACAGCAGAGTTTGTAGTCAGTTTTCTACTCTGTTTGTGTGAGTAGCTGTGTGGGAGCACAGGTCTGACTACTTTTCGTATTAGAAGGGTACCGCCTTTGGGCAGCTTTCATGCTCTGATGGACGTTTATCCCCATAGGAACTGTATGATTGTGTGTTTGTGTGAACACAGGGAGTTTGCCTCTTACTGAGCAACAGCATGAATGAGAAATGTGTAGCGAGTCCAAATCAAAGGGCCTCAGCTTGTGGCCCAAGGTAATGTTAGTATATGTGTGGCAGAGAATGGTGAATTGCACTGACAGTCAAAAAGAATCGCACGGATATGCATGTGCACGTTTGAAGTTGTGTTGAGTGTATTTTAAAGACATACATCCTTTTTATTTTGGTGGGCAAGTAGAATAATGACCTCACATGCCAACTAGATGATGCAAGATGCCATATCACTCATCAAAGTGATCAGCTGAGTTGTGGAGACGTTCAGGTTGCAATACAGTCACCAAATTTAAATACCATTCAGAGCTTGTGGGAAATGTGTGGAGAGGACTCTCTGACTTGGAGGTATAGAGAAGGTATAGAGGACTGGGGGACAGTAGTGCAGAATCTGGGAAGTACTTTTTTGACATTATAAAAAAGTATAATTAACTCTTAGAACTTGAGGCATTCATGTTGTGGGTTTTCTAGACTTTATAACTCAGGATCGGAGTAACCTACAGATATGATACACTTCAGAACAAACAAACCTTACCATAGTTAACTGAAGCCTCAAATATCAGTGTGTAATCCAACTAATAAAAACAGCTCAAATCCTCTTCTTTCCAACCCAGTTTAAATGCCATAGCAGCCATCTAGTGCATGTACACATTTATGTGTATAAGTATCTAAATTCTGTCTAAACATTTGCATCTCAAATAAAGACATTTGATTAGCATAGGATCTCCTGAAAATATGATCAGGCATGTGTCTCCTATAAACAATTTGTAATTTTTAGATAAATAATGGTAGCGTTCAAACTATTAAAACCTCCAGCAAAATGTGCTGTAGGTTCCAAAAAGTTGTTAAAATGGCAATTTTGTCTCTTTCTATCATCTTAATTTACTGTTTTTTGATGACCCGCAATTTTTTTTTTTTGACAGGCGATCCCCGTCCCATTGCACAGATGAAGACTCTTCAGTTTCGCAGCATTGCACCTAAAGCCCCAACAGTGAGTTCACCTCCAGCAGTGCTTTCGTGCCAACCACCCCCTGCCCTTACAGAACCTTCGACAGCTGTAACCCCCAAATCGATCCTTGTACCCACACAGAAATATGCGCTCATGCAGGTAGCAGGACAAGGAGGGACTTTCTCATTGGTGGCCGTACCTCAGACACCACCACAACAGCAAGTTCAGAAGAACCTAAAGCTACCCATTCCTAGATACCAGCCAATTAGAAGCAAAAGAACTCCAGAAAAACCCAGTAGAACAACACAGACCACAACATCAACTGCAGTGAAAGTGAAATCTGAGTGTGTAGAACAGTCACCTGAACAGGTTATGAGGACGGACTCTGTCACACAGTCTAAAGTCTTGTTACCAGAGAGTGCTGTCCTCTATTCAGCATCACAGACAGAGAAACCTGTTGAAAGACTTGTGGATTCTCTTAGCAACCTCAGTTATCCCTCTAAAGCCACCACAGCTACACTTGTTGCTCCAGTTAATAACAGCTCTCCCATCAAAGCCCAGGTAGAATGTCCAGTCTCTGCAGCGAGTGCTATTACTGTCCTCTCCCCCACTATCTTCAGTAAAGCAGTGCAGATTATTCCCTCTCCCCCAAAGGGTAAGCTCCCAATCCTGCCTTATGCCAAGGTAAAGAACTCCCTCTTGCCATCTACTGGCCGTGTCAGCACCCAGTCCCCAGGGAAGAGTGCCTCTATTCAGGCCAAAAACAGCCTGAAAATCCCCCTGGACATCAAAGCCAAGACCCTGGACAATAGCAGCAGGAGTAATTTCATCAGCCAAGAGTCAGATGCCACCCAGTGCAAGAAACCTCCGGACAAGCGACGGGGAAGGAAGAGGAAAACCATGGAGGATGTTCTAGCCTTTGAGGCGAGGAAGAAGAGATCACTGACCTTTTTCCGCAGGAGGGTACCTGATAAACCACTACCTGGCACCCAATCCACTTCCTGCCAGAGCAAGGTGGTGGACATTTCAAAGAAGTACCGCAGCATTCGTCCAAAGCCTGTTTTAGTGATGGAAACTACTGTTCCTCAACTTTTACCTCTACCTTCTTTCTCAGCCTCTGAGAACATTGACAAGGAGATCATCCTGAGGCAGCAGATGCCAGGAAAGCCTTTTGGTATTACTCGACCAAGCTTGGTGTCTATACAACCCCCTGGCCAGCATTCTGTGGCTGATGTTGGAAGTAGTAGTAAGTCCACAAACAGCCGTCCACGCAAACTCCACCGGTGCCCTACCTGCAGCAGGTGTTTCCAGTTTAAGCATCACCTGCAGAGTCATCTGAACAGCCACAATAATCTGAGACCATATGGTTGCCCGGTATGCAGGAAGGCCTATGCTCACTCTGGAAGCCTGAGTACACATATGAAGCTACACCATGCAGAAGGGAGGCCAAGGAAGAGCCTTCGCTGTGAATTTTGCGAGAAGGCATTCGGCTATGTTGGTGTCTACTTCAGCCACCTCAGAGAAGTGCATAGGGTTGTACTCACCGTAGAGCCGTCCATCAGTCAGCACGAGGAGAATACCCCCATAGAAGGGTAAGTGATGAACATGTTCCAACACAGCGTAGTTACTTAATTATACCTTCCATGTTTCTACCACCATTGGCCTGTTGACCCAAACAAATGGGCTGTTTTCAGTAAAACAAAGTTCATCAATGTAGGAGTCCAGTGAGTATACAAGGTACAATCTGATCATCCTATATAACACCATTATTTTCTCATGTTTTTGTTTTTGGTGTTCAGGTGTTCAGATACGGATGAGCAGTCTTCTGAGCAGCATGTGGACCCGGTGGAGCTGCAAATCAAATGCGGTCGCTGTCAGGCCATCACACCAACCTTTGCTGACATGAAACTGCACTTGCTCTATGTCCACGGAGAGGAAGTGCAGGTACGTCTGAAGGAAGGAGCCATGCATGGGGGCCGCGAGGCAGAGGACGAGCTGGTCAAGCACGCGGCCCACTATTGGAGGCAACTCAACGAGCGGCGTAACCTGGTGCGCTGCGGAAACTGTGACGAGGAGTTTTTCTCATTCTCCAAACTCAAGCGCCACCTGCACTCCCACCATCAAGGGGCTACAGAGAGTCCAAAGGAACAGGACAAAGTAGATAAAGAGCACACTTCGGAGGGAACAGCCAAGAGCGTGAACCTTAGAGTAGGTTTACAGTTTAACTGCATCCTGTGCACTGAGGTTTTGGACACGAAGCAGGATGTTCTGGATCACTGGAGGGGACATCACAACTGTGAAAACCCAGCAGTTCTGTGGGAGATACTGGACTTTAGGGGAGGTGAAACCTGCTTGCAAGCCAAGGTAGCATCCTAAGAAAAGTATTTTAAGTGGCAGCACAGAAAACCAGCAAATGATCAGTGGGTTTTATTTCCATTATGTTGCTTTTGGTGTTGTGTTGATTTGGTTGTTTTTTGTACTTAATTTATAATGTTTTTCTTTTTTGTATAAGTTAAGACTTTATGATTTTTTTAAACTTGTTTAATTTGTTTCTCTGTGTAAGATCATTAGAGGATATCTTCTGAAGCAGTGCTAGTGCATTTTTATACAATTGTAAAAGTTCATTCTTGTTCATAATTTCATTTCAAAAAGGTAAACTGACATGCTTTGTTTTACATGTTATGACAGTTGTCAATCTTTTTGTTTTGTTTTACTGCTGATCACTAAGGCTTATAGCTCAAGAAACATGAAAGATATCCAGAATCTCAGCTTACTAAAATAATGAATTTCATGTTAGAATAAATAACTAAACAGCATCAACATTAAAATAAATACAAGGTCTGAGATGTCATTTTAAATGTAATGAATATAAAATACAAAAATGACAGCTTCTTTTTTTGAAGAAGACAACTAACCTTCAGTATGAACCTGTGATCCTCGGTTCATAGTGCATTAAAACCTCGGAGCCCACAGTTCACCTTTTGGAATTAAATTAGGAACACAAATGAACTTTTCACAATTTTCTCATTTTTGAAGATGCACTGATATGTTAGGATAACAGTTTTGAGCTTCATTATATTGCATTATATTCATTCACATGAGGACATTGTTGGGTTTTCAGAGAATCGCCACTAAATGAACAACGCTTACATGGAAAACACCACATCTGCTTATCATCTAGCAACCATTTATGTTGCACAATGATTGTATTACGGTGCTGATTTAACACTGATTTGCCACTTCAATGTATGTTCATTTGAAGCTTCATCCCATGCCTCAACTCTAGTGCTGCCACCGTTGCTGAAAATTGGACTTGGTTGGTGAACGTCTTCAGAAGATGTTACTCGAAAGCATTCTTTAAAAAAAAAAAAAAAAAAGTTCTTAAGCAACACATTTTTGTGTGCTTTTATGAGCAAAAAGTGTGTTATAGGTGTTTGTTGTGTTTTGGCTTTGGAAAACATTTTTCTCAGTGAAATGTGTGCGTTTATTGTAATAGTCTTGTGTTCAAATTCTGAAGAAATTATAACAGGGTGACTGAATGTACCTTGAATGTTTCAAAGGTCTACCAAAAGCTATATATGAAATAGAGTATAGATTATATTTCTCTCACTACATATATGGACATAAATATATTAAGAATTTATCTTTACATAGAAGATAACGGTCACCATGCTGCTGTTATATCTCAACCGGAGAACATCATTTTAAAGAGTACAAATTTAATGTCACATTTTTATTTTCAGCCCTCGATGTGTCCTTTAAATATCTCCTTGCTTCTAATGAAAGTCGTGGACCATGTTTACTGGGCATGGATCAGGTCGAAACCCTTTACCCTTTAGACGCATTGAACATGTAAAACTATATCCTTCAGAAATGCCCTGGGGTGAAATCTTTCACCAGCGTTTGTATTCTTGAGAGAGCACGATAAATACCTGAAAACATCTCAAAAGGATTTTTGTACTGAACCACTGGTGGAAATATGAGGAAATATGTATGAAAGCTAGCACTTAAATTGATAGAATATGCTATATGGTCTTCTTAGGTAGAAATCTGACTGATAACTGAACTTATTTATAATTGAAGTGAATGATGCTTCATAACTGTGTTGTATGTCAAATAAGTTTACTTATGTTAAGGTCAATATACTTTCAATCAACTTACAAATACTGATATATAAGCTCATCTCCAACACCTATGAAATATGTTCAGCATATCAAACTATCAACTCTGAGTGACCCTATTAGAGGTTACTTTGAATTATTTGACAATCAGAAATTGGAGAATTGTTTTGAGTCAATGTCTGATAAGTTGATCACATTAGAAAAGCTTTCATGTTCATTTCGCCCTTTGGTTGAGAGGTTGAAGTTTTCTTCTTGTTGAATGAAACCCCTTATTTCCCCTTTCAATGGAACAAAATCTAGTTTATAAATTTCATACATTTTTGTGTGAAAAATGTGGGAATGTACAAACATTTTTGTCTAAAAATGACAAGACGATGATCTTTTCCATGGTACTGAAGATCACGTCCTCTTGTCCACTGTGATGATTTCATAAGCTTGTTGTGTGGCCTAACTCAGCCGTGGCGAGGCTCTGCTCTTGTCCCAAACTAGTGAAGAGAACCCATATAACTGAACAGTGCCTAAATAAAAAAGCAGTGACTAAAACTCTACCTCTGCTGGATTTATGGATCTGCCCTCGCTTTCTTCTCAAGATCATGTTGGGAATTAGGTAGGTTTATTTATTGCAGTAGCCAATTTTGGGAGGATTGATGATGCCTTCAGTTGATAATTGAGGCTATGAGGTGTGATTTGTGGGACTGTGGACAGAAAAAAAACAACTCAGAGAATGTGTTATTACAGAAGGCCAGCATTTTCTGTTGGAAGTCTGAACATTGTATAAATGGTCCAAATTAGTGTGTCCCAGTTGAGGATCATGTGGCCTTATGAAGGTAAGTAGTTATGGATCAAGTGTACTCCTCTGAAGAGTTTATTTCAGGAATCTCATGAGAAAGATGGCCTTGATTTTATGGTAATTTCTGAGAAGATGGAAGGTAATGGAACAGATTTAAGGTTGTGGAAAAACAGTGAAGGTGTATTACTTTTAGAAGGAGAGTCACCTGAGGATATTGATAAAGATGTGATTAGAAACGTGTTCAGTTCTGACTATACAAAGAGTGCAGTTTTACATCGGTGTGGTTAAAGTGGAAATGGCAATAGTGTTATCTAAAAGAAGAGGGAAAAAACTGATCTTCAATTCTGACTTGGTCTGAACACAGTGTGCCAAATAGAAGAGAAAACAGACAACATTCAATTTTCAGTGGTTGGAAATCTGGGTAACAGATCTCAGGGTTTCTGTTCAAACTAATTTAGAAGACATATTACAGACATTCCGTGGATTAAAGAAATGGACAGGACGATGAGGCTGCAGTGTTGGAAGAAAATAAAAAGCTTAAAGTTTGAAGAGCACAAATCAAAGTGGCTGACGCTGACTAAAGGGACCTTTTTACAATGAGCTCATTATAGTCCAGCTGTCAGCCACTGGAACACCTTAATAGCTCCTGTGATGCTGGCCAAAATCAAACAAAACCTCAGAGAACAGCCTTTTTGCACCTGCATGTCAGTTTAGGAGTGCAAACCTTCTGATGAATGTGGGATCTAGGTCACGTTTAAAAGATACTGTGATCAAAAATTTAAAAAAGATTTAATTTGGTGTGAAAATTGGCTGTATAAACAGAGACCTAGTACGGTTTCCTGTGTTTGTAGAGTCAGGTTACAGAGCTGAGGGTTTAAATCTCTGAATAAGATTCGGAAGATGTACTAAATATCATACGGAGATGATTTTGTAAATTAAAAATGAGGAGGAAATGGTTTGGGGTGACCTTGCGCTTATGTGGCACTGTAGACAAATTGCAATTGACTGCACTATGATTTTAGGTTAGAATCAAAGAACAGAATGAGGTTTGTGCAGCCCTTATTAATGATGTGGATATCTACTAAATTATACCACAGCCTGGCCACCTGAATCTGCTCTGCTGGCTGAGTTACAGCAGCGACAGCAGCTTTTCTGAATAAATCCAATTCTTCAGGGGTGGAAAAAGCATTGTGAAAGACGAGAAAGATGCCGTTCCAGTGCTAGCTAAAGTCCAAATAGACTGAAGATGCAAGATAAAGGCAGCAATGGAAGGAGTAATAGTGAAAAACATGGTTGAGGTGCCTCAGGATAGAGCTTGGTGTTTCAAGGAGAATCAAGCAGAGTATTTATGATGGGTGTGGACTGGTATAGAGGTATAGAGGGTTGTAGAAAAGCTGTGTTCAGCAAGAAAGCTACAATTTCTGAGGAGTAGGAGGGTTTTGTCTGAAGAGAATGGAAGGATAAGTTAAGGATACAGAGGTGGAGACAAAAGGCATCAGTAGACCTCCAGCAGTATCTAGGACAGGCTCTGTATTTTAGACATCTCTTGTAGCTGAAGATAAGACATTCTGAAGATGTAGAACTAAGTAGAATTTGCCTTCCTAAAATACCCCAAACACACACCCTGGCATTTGTGTTGTACTCTGTCGGGATCCGCTGTTCTGCATGCATAAAAAGTCAACTTTTTGTTTACCTAGATTTTATCCATATGCTGGTGTGGTTTTATGCTGATGGTTTTAGTGTCCTTGTTTATAGTATCACAATATATTAAATTGTAAACCCTGTATTGTGATACATGTCGTATCACCACGTCTATGCCAATACACAAACCTAGTGTTAACATCGCCATTTAGTCCATTTGTGTGACTTGTAGCTACAGTAGCCACGTCACTGTGAATCAGTGTTGGGTCACACTTCTACTGGTTTGTGGTTGATCACTATTTGCACCAGTATGGCCCTTTTCCACCAATGTGGAACAGCTTTCCCTCCAGGTTGCAAACTTTATTTTGAACCTCTCTATGCATTTCCACCAACAAAAATAGGTTCTGGAACCAAAGATTAGTAAAAGTTTAGTAAAAGATTAGTAAGCACATTATTGCAACCTCCTCCACTGTCGTCACTGTTTGTTATTGTCACTAACTTTTGACTGCCAAATTATTTCGATGCTTAGCAAATGCATGTGTGCAAAATCACTTCTCAAAATGGTTCTGAAGGCAGCTCTACCTGCTATTGGTCCAGATAACAACAAGTAGTCTGTATGCAGTATGCTGACATGCTGTGAAATGATTGGCTAGTGTAGAAACCAACACCATATTAAAAAAATTTCTTAAACATTTCATGAAACTCTCATATAAAGCTCTGAGGAGCAGATACACATTTCTAAAGCTCTGCCTACTGGTCATTTTAATTGTTTAGTCTCGGAACCAATTGCATTTGTTCTGCCTCAGAGGCAGAGCTGCCTTCGGAATCATTTTGAGTAAAGATATTGCACACAAGCTTCACAATGCAAGTCATTGTAAAGAATGCACAGAAGCATGTGGGCAGTGATGGATGTATCATTTGAAACAGATGTAAAAATAAGTCTGAAGTCCTCACTGCTTTCGATCAGCTTTTGCTCACCCCCACAAGCCTTGCTGTTTTGGAAATGTTCTGACCCAGTCTCCAGTCTCCAATTTGATGAAAGTCATTCAGGACTTCACACCCACCCATTTCTCTCGAATCCAACATGCCAAGAATCAGTGGTATTCAGTTATTGGTTATTGGTGGTATCCACAGTAGCCTATAGAGGGGTCTCCTGCTTGCCCTTAGTTAACCTCTCGAGCTTAGTTAACCTCTCATGCGTAAATGAAAAACAGCAGCCACATGAAGATGAAGGTTTTCCTTGCTTCAGTGTCAAGCAATTACTGGAAAAGAAATGGACTATCTAGGTTACACATAGTGGCTTCATAAGCCTTGCATTAAATTCAGGTCCATTTTCATTGGACACAATATGCACATGCTGTACCAAATCTAATATCACCTCATATTCCACATGCATTTCATTTTACCACACATCACATAAGAGCGATGGAACAAAGTCCTGATTTCCCTGTACCGGTCAGGAGATACAGTCCCAGTCCTGCACTGAACACAAAATAAGAACCACATATCACTGTAAAAATGGAAACATTCATTTTAAATATTGTTTCATTTTATGGAGATAATATCATAATAATGTTATGGAACTACTCATTGTTGTATCTCTGCACGGTTGTAATATTCAGCCTCTCCCCTGCCACATTCCTTTATTGGATTTCTCTGTGCCTTGGAGTCAAGTAAACTTCTCTTTTAAAGGCTGTGTGCTTGTTCCTATCCTTTCTGCTCACATAGTGCAGTCACCCCAGAGAGAGCATGAAGGTAGTGCGGGAACCAACACGAGGGCCGATGCATATTTCTCTTTAATCATGGAGACGCTCGTTCTTTCATTCTCTCGCTCGTTCTTTCTCTTCACAGCAGAAACATGATCACTCGCGGGAGATCAAAGCCCACCCCTCTTACAGGATTAGAGGATGGAGGGAAAGAAGGAGGAGAGTGCCTGTTTCAGAGGGAAGCGGAAGAGATGGAGCAGAGCAGCAAAGAGACAAGTGGGAGGTCAGAGCCAGAGTGATGGAGAAAATAATATAAGGAGACAAATGGGTAAAAAGAATTGAACCAAAAAAAGAGCGAGTGGACCAAGGAATGGGAAAAGGCCATACACAGACTGCCCTTCTCAACGTGTGCTCATACAGTTGAAGTCTACATCTTGCACAACTTCTCCACATATACAGAAAGCCATGCTCACTTTTTAAGAAAAGAAAAGAGGGAGCGATGATAATGATGACGCTGATGAATTCTTCATGAATGCTGATGAATGGTGACTAATGAAAGACTGCTCATCAGTGAGAATGGCTAATAATAAACTCCTCCACATGAACCAACGGCCTTTTGCAGTCCAGGTGACTCTGTCGCTGTGTAATGTTCAGGTTCCTGCACTCAGAAATGTGTGTGCAGTTGCTCTGCCTTTGGTAGTGGGAGTGTTTTGTCTCAGTCTGTCATTTATCAGTTAACCTTTATTTAAGGTTGTACATTGAGGGAGGCCCTCATTTATAATGCAGCCGAGCCAATGCATAAAATAGGGATCGTAAAAGAATGATCCAGCATTTTAATAACAAATTATAAGATATGGTATATAAGACATAAAACAAATAAGATATGGAATATAAGAAAATCATAGAAGTACTAAAAATGATTTGAATGAAAAAAAAAAAAAATTAAAAATAAGCAATAATGGAGAGAAAAGAAATCAGCATGCAACTGTCCTCAAAGCGTGGATCTTGGGTTGTAAGAGTTAATGTATTTTCTGCTGCTTTCGCCTCAATCAAACATTCTCAAATCATAACTCTCCATTGATTTCACACGGTTCTTTAATGACCTTTTATGTAATTTTGACAGAATTTCTAACATTATGTCTGCATGTCAAGACTGAGTGAGTCATTATCTTGTGGCACTTTTTATTTCTCTGAATGGGAAAACACACTTCTTTGCCTAATGTGAGAGTGAGGTCTTTTACAGACAGATTCAAAAATTGCTAGTCCAAAGGAAGGGACTTTTAAGACTGTCAGTGCAAACAAAAAATTTGACTTGTACGTGTGTATGTACAGGGATTGGGCAATGAAACTGAAACACCTGGTTTTAGACCACAATAATTCATTGTTATGGTGTACTAGGGCCTCCATTTGTGGCCAATACAGCGTCAATTTGTCTTAGGAATGACATTTTTTGGATACAATCCGAGTTAGCAGCCGAACATCCCTTTCAGACAGCTTCCTCTTGCGTCCACAGTTAATCCTGTTGGATGTGGTTGGTCCTTCTTGGTGGTGCTGACGTTACCCTGGATACTGTGGCTCTTGATACATCACTAAGACTTGCTGTCCTGGTCACAGATGCGCCAGCAATTTGTCCTCTTTTGAACTCTGGTACGTCCCCCATAATGTTGTGTGCATTGCACTATTTTTAACAAAATTGTGCTCTTACCTGCTAATTGAACCTTCATACTCTGCTCTTACTGGTGCAATTAATGAAATTTGGCCACCAGGCTGCTCCAAATTAGCCATGAAACCTCACACAGTAAAATGATAGGTGTTTCAGTTTCATTGTCCAACCCCTGTATATGCAGTCGCTGAAGCCAATCAAATGTAAAATGCAAATTACAAAATGCATTTGGTTGTGCTGTCAACACTAATATTTGCAAGTGATCAGATCAGATCTGTGTGTGCGAACACTGCAAACCTATCAGTATATGTTGCCTATGCAGCCTTTGGTGCTCTTCTTGGATCCCCGTACTTCTGGCACACCGGATTTGACGTGATGGTTCTTTGTCATGTTGCAAGTGATGAAAGAGACACTTTGAAATCTTGAGCAGACAGAGCGTCCAGACACATCTGTCCAAATCCAATTGTAATCACATTTCAAACCTCCAAATGTGGTTTGCAAAAATCAGATTTCATGTCATGTCAAAAAGCAATCCAGACTGTTTGATCATCTGATCAGCTACAAATGAAACAATGAAAATGTGTAATTTGGTCAAAGGTGCCCAAACCTCCACATTCAACTGTACGTGTATTTCTGTTGATATCTAGCCTTCAATGTCACTTCCTTTACCTCCCTCTGCTCTTTCCCGTGAGCTTGGTGGTCCAGATGGCATAGACTCACTGTGCTCCACTGGGTCTTCTGTAGACTGCCCAGAGGGACAGCAACCATCTGTCCAGTACGCCTCCGTCCACAGACACACACACACACGTGCTCAACCTCTGACCTGAAACACACTACAAACAGTAGAAACCATTGGTCTGAAACATCTCACTGCATTCACAGTAGTCATGGTCAACATCAGACCAAGCAATAAATCAGACTAATGTATTTTATGCAACTTCAGCTCTATCAATATATTACCTGACACTCAGAGTTTCTTCAGGGGTAGCAAGGAGTCCAGGTCCTGTTGCAGCAAATTATCCAAAACTCGTCACACTGCCACCACCATGCTTTCACCAGACATTACTAACCCATGTAAGCTAAAAGTCTCTGCTCTGTATTTAGGGATATCCTGATCAGTCAAGTGGATCCATGCATCTTTAAATGTTCTTGAGGTTCTGAAGGTTTCAAGCCTTACTTTTGTTTTAGCAGTGTGTGGCATCCTCTAGACACCATGACCAGAAATGATTTTCAAGTGCCAGAATGAAATGCTTCTCAGAAGGTAACAAAACAGCAGTTTGGAACTATTTTACAGTGGATCATGAACACTTAATACAATATCTATGTTTCTGTGCTCATTAGTCAACAAAATAAAACTATGTGCGGTGAAGTCACTCATTAGCAGCCAAAACAAGCTTCCAATTCAAACCTTAAAACCCATTCCACCTTAAATAGGGCAGTAGTTATAGAACAGAAAGTTCAGGTAAGAGAATATTTTTGGCTTACATCAGCTCAGACCCTTGTTGTAAATGTGATGTAGTTAATGTGCCAAAAAATAATGATTGCCATACAATCTTTTTTGTCCATGCCACCAATGATAAAAGAATTCTATTATATTCAGATATGGAGATATACTCCCATGCTGTATTTATTCTAAAATATGGCTGGTCAGACACTAAATTATCATAGAAACTGTCCATACTACCAGTCTTAACATTTAGCAACAGTGTATCAAGTGATTTCACTGAATGGTCAGGGAGGTCAGTCAGTCTGGACTATAAGATATTAAACCCACTATAAAGCTGGGGAAGGCATCTAATCTTAAATGATTTTAGAGCCAGCATTAAGGGACTCCGATCATATTGCGAACATCCCTACTTTTAATTTATCTGTCTATTCTTCTTGGTTAGTGGTGATTTCCACTGTGCTATTCGATTACAGATTCCATTCTTGCCTGTTATCTTCCTGGTGGTTGACTCATGAACACTAACCATAGCTAAGACAAGAGAGACCTGCAGTTCTTGAGATGTTCTTGGTTCTTTGCCATTTCCACAATGACTTCAAATGTCTCTCCAATGTCTCTTGGAGACATTTCTCCAAGAAAGGTCTGTCTGAAGACTGTTCCAAAGCTTTTCCCTTTTGGACACTACAGTTCTGATTGTAGTTGATGGAGCCCCTTATAAAGCCTTAGACATGGTTTTATAACTTTTTCCAGACTGATTCATAACTTTGTAATTTTCTTTTTTCCTTCAAGAACCGTTCTTCCCTGTGCCATGATGTGCAGGACACAGGACAACCTGTGTGCTGCCAAGTTTAGTCTGATTTAAAGGTATGGTCTGCAGATTTTTATGGACGTGAAAGCTGGACAATAAAAAAGGGACAGGAAAAATAATGGCATGATACATTTGAACTGTGGTGTTGGCAAGGAAAAGAAACAAATGGATCCATGATCAAATCAAGCCCTACCTCGAAGCTCAGATAACCTGAAGATCTTATTTTGGACATATTGAACCAATTCCTGGTCAAAAGAGGATTCTGATAGGACAGGTTGAAGGAAGAGGACAGTGGCCAGCAATAAGACAGAGGGATACAATTGGAGATATTACCAACAAGCTATTAAGAAGAAGTCTGAAGAGACCAGACATTCTGGAGAAACACTGTCCATGCAATTGCTGAGAGTCAGATTCGACTTCATACATATGTTACAATAATATAAGTCTAGGGTCCCTCTTCTGTTCTTAAAAGTATTGCTTAGGTCCTTCAGTCATGTTGTCCTGTAGACCGAGTGTGGCCTGCACAGAGGAAACCTCCAGCACCTCCTTCTTTTATTTGTATCTGATTACTGTATGAGCCTAGAGAGAAAGGAGGTAAAGCAGGACTTCCCCCTGCTTTCCTGAGCAGGACAGAGATGTGGAGCATCTTTTCCACCTTGAGCCTCCAGGGTCCTCTGCTCTGGGGAAGCGCTGAATAGCAACATAACGCACATCTCTGGAGAATTAGATCTGCATGAGTGGTAACCTACATTCCCCCATCCCACCTCCTCCTCCTCTCATCTCGCAAATAAGGTACATAATAATGACATACTGCAGGCCTCCAGGAAGCTCCATTACTCAGTTATAGCATAAATGCGCTGTGCATTTTCTACATTAACACACATTCCTATGTGCCTACATAAACACACACACACACACACACACACACACACACACACACACACACACACACACACACACAGATAACAGGGCATTATAATGCATATTTACTTCAGACAAACCTCACACTGTTTTACTGTAGACTGTATGTACTGCTCCATGCTGTTCACAGAGCCAAGGTTGATTCTGAATCCATCATTCATATACATCGTTTTATATACTGGGCATTTTTTTATAAACCAAACAGCTTTTCTTATAGGGACCTAGGTCAGTCCAGGCAAGCACATGTAAGCCATTGCATGTAAACATTGGTAATCACCTACATTTGATATATACACAATATATTTCAACCTAAAAGAGATGTTTGAAATCCATTGGTGGTTCTAGCTCATATTCTCCCTGGTTGAAACTCATCCAAGACGGACCGTTTTATGTTTTGTCCACAAAAAAAAATGTTCTTTTGTAGCAACTGTTAGTTTTATAGACTGGTGTGGGTGTTTTCTGTGATTTTTATTTTGTAAACATATGAAATACAGGGCAGGTACTGCATGTATCACTTGGCTCACTTCGGCATGGGTCACTTTCTGTGAGGTAATCTAGTTTCCTCCCACCTCCCATTCAAGTTCATGTGGTAGTTGAATTGACTACGCTGGAAAACAGCTTAAGTGTAAGTGGGTTCACCCTGTGGTGGACTGGTGCACCGTCCAGGGGGTATTCCTGCCTTGTGCCCAATGATTCTGGGTAGACTCTGGACTAACCATGAACTGGACAATGTGGATAAGGTGGTGAATGGATGGATGAATGAAGGAAATGAGCAGTATAGAAACTCAATCCCCACTCGGGTCACTATCTGTGAGGAGTATCTGCATGGCTTTCCTTTAGTCCTCTGTGTGGGTTTACTTCAGTTTGCCTCCCAGCACTGATGTCTTGGGTTCAAAGCCCTATCTGGTTGGAGTTTCCATGGTTTCCCATGTCCGAGTGTGTGTATGTGAGTGAAATATGTCTGTATGCTCAGATATGGATCGGCACTCTGATCTGGGTGAAGCCCCCCCAGTGTTTAATGCAATCCATCAAGTGGACGTTCGTTTCTGGTAGAGAGTACACCCTGCGTGATTGGCTGCCACTTGTTGGTGTGTGTTGGCTGAGTATTGTGTAGAGTGCTGATTGCCTCCTTGGATATCTAGAAAGGAGCTATTTAAAATGTGACTTTATTCATTCATAGTCTGGTTTCCTACCACACACTAAAATTGCACGTGATCAGTGGATTGGCCACTGCCTGGAAAATACTAGTATGTGGTACCTTGTGATGGACTGGTGGTCCAGTGCAGGGGGTATTCCTGCCTTGTGGATAGGCTCTGGACACACCATGACCCGGATAAGTCTTGTCCAACCAAGAATCAGTTTCTGTGAAAAAGCACTTCCGAACATTTTCTCGTGATAGTAGACCTATGCTGCATTAAACTGTGACTGCATCACAGTGTAACATTTCTTCCAATTCCTGTGTCCTCCATTTCATTTTTCTTTTTTTCCCCTTCATTCCTTCACCCCTGTAGTAGCTCTGTACAATGTGTAAATAATTATGCATAAATAAACTGTATAAAATGCTCTAAAATGGACTGAAATAAACTAAGAGAAATAAATTAAGAGCACGTTGCCTTCTCCTGTAAATTTACCCTTTTGGAGATGCACATTTTTCATTGGACAGCGACGATATGAGTGATGGATTACAGTAACACAGTAGCAATTAATATTCATTCATCCTCCACTCCATTGCTCACAGCCTATGTTTTCCCACTCACCCCAATCTCTAAGACTAATGAGAGTTCACAGTTAGCAATTAAGAGAGTCATTCCATCATTACCACCTTCATGTACATCTCCACCTCCTCTACATCCCTCCGGAGAGCCCTTCCCCCAGACAGGCCTGCTCCTGCTGGGCCTACTGTTGTGACTGCCCCCCTCCCCAGGGCAGACCTGGATCCCACCTCAGTAGTCACAATCAGTTATCTTCATCTATTTTACTCTCTCGCTCTCTCCCTCCATCCCTCTGTGATGTTTCGATGAGTCACATTTTTTCAGGCTTGGCAGCTCCCCCTAGTCCTCCTGTCACAGTCCAGGAGAAATGCTCTTCCTTCGCTCTGCGTTTAGAGGGAGATCAGGGAAGGTGACAAATCCACACCGACGGAGAGGAAATAAATGGAGAGTGCTAAAAGGTGTAGGTGAGGGGGCAGTGGTAGTATATGGAGCCTATGAGGGATGTGTTTGTGGAGAGCATTACTGAGGAAAGATTCTGTAGGAGGCTACTCAGTTTCATTCAGACTTATTTATATAGAGCTTTTTTACAACAGTCATCATCACGAAGTAGCTTTGCAGAAATTTAAGCAAACCGAGCACAATAGCGGCAAGAAAAAACTGCCTCCGAGCAAGAGAAAGAAACCCTGAGAAGCCAAAGCTCAAAAAGTGAATACATGTTCCTCTGACACCAAAAAGCAAACCAATACAACAATAGTAACAAACTAATCCTTAGAAACTAACCAGTTAAAAACAAGAGATCCATGAAGTTGGCGGCTGCGTTTGCTGTACCGCTGACTTAGTCTTACTGTTACAGGGCTGTGACCCAGCTGGGAATCAGTGTATAAGACACACCAGGGTTGAGCCACGTGTTTCTCAAAACCCCAGGTGAAAGCCATGTTTATCAGATTGGGTTTTGAACCCTGACTGCCAGGTCGATAAACCTGTGTACAAGACAGAACTCTTAAGGGACCTAGTGATTTATAGTGATTTATAGTGATTAGTGACTTAGTGCTTATCAACCAGTATGAGTGGTGTTTGTGTTTTACAGTTTGAAAACAAAGAATAAACAGAAACTAAAGAACAGAGTGCTGGTGGAGAGTAAACAAGACAGAGAATCAGTGATTTGCAGATGGAGAAATAAAGCTGAGATGGGATTTGAACCCCCGCGAATAACGAGACTTAGTTGGGAGTCCAACGCGTTACCGCTGCACTACCAAGATACCCGGATGTAAAGGTGAAAAATTCACCTTAGGAGTCTGACTGAGCTGGAGAAAGAGGGGGGAAATGAGTTGAGAGGAGGAGATAAGATAAACAAACTACTCCTTCTCCAGGAGTGAGAGGAAGAAAAGCGCCTCTTTATCGGAGGGAGAAAACCGGGTGACTGACCGGCGGCGTTCCACAGATTTAATGACACCAAGACTCAGCCGCGCGTGAAGCACGTGGACGCCTTATAAACCCACCGGCACCTGATCTCAATCAGCGGCACTGTGGCCGTGATTAGTAGACGCCCCCTGGTGGCTGCGCAGCCGCAGTGCAGGCGGCTGCTTGTAGGCTCCTCTGACTGCAAAACCATCACACAGGAACCCAGAGGAAGCAGAGCTGGCTTTGGATGATAGACATTCCAGAATTAAATGTATATTATGTTAAATATGTGGAGAAATAATATAATAAATATAGAGAGGGTAAAATAAACATCTGATAGTGTTTGATACACGGTTTTCTCACCTACTAACAATTAATTCACATTTTATTGCATGAAAAAAGTATTTGATACAACAGAAAAACAGAACTTAATATTTAGTACAGAACCTTTGTTTGCAATTACAGAGCTCAGACGTTTCATGTAGTTCTTGACCGAGTTTGCACACACTGCAGCAGGATTTTAGCCCATTCCTCCATGTAGATCTTCTCTAGATCTTTCAGGTTTTGGGGCTGTCGCTGGACAACATTGAGATTCAGCTGGGATCATCAGGTCTGGAGACTGGCTAGACCACTTCAGGACCTTGAAATGCTTCTTATGGAGCCACTCCTTAGTTGCTCTGGCTGAGAGTTTCAGGTCATTGTAATGCTGCCAGGACCCATCTTCAATGCTCTTACTGAGGGAAGGAGGTTGTTGGCCAAAGTCTTGCAATACATGGCCCCATCCGTTCTCCCTTTAATACGGTGCAGTCATCCAGTTCCCTTTGCAGAAAAGCACCCCCAAAGTATGTTTCCATTCCCATGCTTCACGATTGGGAAAGTTTTCTTTGGGTTATCCTCATCCTATTCTTCCTTCAAACATGGCAAGTGGAGTTGATACCATAAAGTTCAATTGTGGTCTCATCTGACCACATGACCATCTCCCATGCCTGATGATCATTGGAAAACTTCAAACGGGGCTGGACATGTGCTGGTGCGTGCCCTGCAGGATTTTAATCCATGACAGCGTAGTGTGTTACTAATGGTAATCTTTGAGAATGTGGTCCCAGCTCTCATTAGGTCATTGATGAGGTCCTCCTGTGTAGTTCTGGGCTGATTCCTGTCCTTTTTCAGAATCATCTTTAACCCACAAGGTGAGATCTTGCATGGAGCCCCAGACCAAGAAAGACTGATAGTCATTTTGTGTTTATTTAGCTTCTCACCAAGCTGCTTGCCTATTGTCCTGTAGTCCATCCCAGCCTTTGCAGGTGTACAATTTTGTCCCTGGTGTCCTTAAGACAGCTCTTTGGTCTTGGCCATGATGGAGAGTTTGGAGTATGATTGGGTGTGTGGACAGGTGTCTTTTATGCAGGTAATAAGTTCAGGTGCAATTAATACAGGTATTGAGTGTAGAATAGGAGGCCTTAATGTCTGTGAGAGACAGAATTGTTGCTGGTTGGTAGGTCATCAAATACTTATTTCATGCAATAAAGTGCAAATTAATTATTTAAAAATAATAGAATGTGATTTTCTGGATTTTTTTAATAATAGATTCTGTCTGTTGAACTGTACCTACGGTAGAAAAATTATTTCTATAAATTCTTTGTAGATGAAAAAACTCAGCAGTGTATCAAATACTTATTTTTCCCCCTGTATTTCACACATCCCTGTCCATTTAACCTTGCTCAGGACAGCACAGAAAGCAGTTGATAAGGAACCTCCCCCCAGCACTACTGTAAAATAGACATGATCCAACATGACCACCATAATATCCATCATTTTCTTGCATTGAAATGTCAGATGGTTTTGAAAAAGTGCTCAGGGGTAATGTAGGCCATTTTGCTGACCTAACAAATACAGCAATACCAGAAGGCTATTCTGCAACCGTCTCACTCTCAACTCTGTACTCTCCTCGCTATACCCTCTATTCTCTACCCTCTTCTTTATACTCTGACCCAGGGGTCACCAGCCATGCTTCTGGAGAGCTAATTTCCCGCAGACTTTAGATTCAGTCCTAATCTACGACACCTTATCCAACTAATTACTGACCTTAGAACTTCTTGAATGGCTGAATTAGATTTGAGTTGGGGTCTAAACCTGGTCTAACCATATTGTTTAATGGCAAGAATGAAATCAAATGCTCACGCTATATAAGAGTGGATGGCATTTACTTAATTGTAGTTAATCACAGCCCTGTGCATTTTGTAACAGTAATTTTATTTAATTATGTAAGAGAATCATCTTACTTTGTGTATTTTTATTTATACCTTCAAAGTACTTGTTACTAGTCTTAAAGAACAATACAGGCTATTCTACTGGAAAGGCTAACAAAGAATATGAATTTTTATATGTACATCTCAATTTTCCAATTAGCTTTGGCCACTACCCGATCCATATTGCATTGGACCCACATTACTACCTTCCCCATGGGAAGGGGGTCCATGTTACTCTTTTGGGCTGGGGACCAGGCCCTGACTGTTGTTTGTGCGTATGCACTGAATGGCAGTTCATAGTCTTTGGAGGGGGTGCTGGAATGTGCCCCTCCTTGGGACTCCATTGTTCTGCTGTGAGACTTCAGTGCTCATGTGGGCAACCTGGAAGGGTGTGATTGGGAAGAATGGGCTCTCCAAGCTGAACCCAAGAGGTGTCTTGTTATTGGATTTCTGTGCTTGGTACATATCCATAGAGGACACAATGTTCAAACACAGAAGTGTCCATAAATGCACTTGACATGAGGATACCCAGGCTGCAGTTTCAATGATAGACTATAAAGTTGTATCATGGGACTTGCAGCCAATGCATTTTGCACATGAAGAGAGGGGCTGAGCTGTCAACTCAGGTGAGGATGCCAGACAGAGTTTTGTCTGCATCCCAAGGCAGGGGACATTGAGTGAATGGTCTATTTTCCATGACTCCATTGTCAACGTGGCATATTGGACCTGTGGATGCAAGTGGTGGAAGGAATAATTTGAGGATCTTCTCAATCCCACCAGCATGTCTTGCATAGAGGAAGCAGAGCTTAGGAGCTGGGATGGGGACTTGTCTATCACAGAGTAGGTATCACTAGGGTAGGTAGAAAATTCCTTGGTGGCAAGACACCAGGTTGGATGAGATCCACCCAGAGTTTCTCAAGACTCTGGATGTTGTGGGACTTTGTAATGTTGCATGGACATCAGGCGGTGCTTCTGGATTGGCAGATGGGGTCGATCTTGGACTTTTTAAGAAGGGGGATCAGAGAGTGTGCTTCAACAGCCTCCCTGGCAAGGTCTATGGAGAGGTACTGGAGAAGAGAATCTGGCTAATGGTCAAAGTTCAGATACATGAGGAACAATGCAGGTTTCATACTAGCCATAGAACATTGGACCAGTTTACCCTTGTGAGTTCTTGAGGGGTCATGGTAATAGGCTCAATCAGTCCATGTGTGTTTTTCAAGATGGCATTCGACCATGCCCCTCTGGGCATCCTGTGGGGGGTGCTCCGGGAGTACAGGGTACTGGGGTCACTGCTACAAGCCATCCAGTCACTGTACATATGGAGCAGGAGCTTGGTTTGCATTGACAGGCAGCAATTTAGATTGGTTCCTGGTTGAAGTTGGACTCCATCAGGGCTGCCCTTTGTCACCATTTCTGTTCATAATATTTATGGACAGATTTTTTTTTTGGCATGGCCAAAAGGTGGAAGGTGTCCAATTCAGTGACCTCAGGATTACGCATCTGCTTTTTGCAGATGATGTCACCCTATTTGCTTGCTGGATCAGTTTGCAATCCTGCAGTGTGAATCCAGAGATTCCTCACATTTAGATGCAGCTGGGATGAGCTGGAATGAGAATCAGCACTTCAAATTCTGAGACCATGGTACTCAGTCAGAAAAAGGGTGGAATGCCCTCTCCTGGTTGGGACCAAGTTCAAGTACCTCAGGAGTTTGCTCACAAGTGAGGGAAAGATGGAGCAGGAGGTTGACAAACAGACTGGTGCAGCATCTGCAGTGTTGCAGACTCTGAGCTGGTCTGTTGTGCTGAAGAGAGAGCTGAGCCAAAAGGCAAGTTAATCTATGTTCCCATTCTCACTTATGGCTTTAAGCTTTGGGTAGTGACCAAAAGAAGAGGACTTGAGTACAAGCGGCTGAAATTAGCTTTCTCCTCAGGGTTGCTGGACTATCCCTTAGGGATAGGGTGAGGAGCTCAGTCATCCAGGAGGGGCTTGGAGTAGATCTGCTGCTCCCCCACATTGAGAGGAACTAACTGAGGTTGTTCAGGCATCTGGTGTGGATTCCTCCTTGTCACCTCCTTTGTGAGGTGTTCTGGGCATGTCTCACTAGGAGGAGGCCCCAGGGAGGTCCATGCTGGGGGGATTATAGGCTTAGGCTTAGACTTAGGCTGCTCCCATGACCCTGACCCCTGATAGAATGGATGGATGGATGGATGGATGGATGATGTCTTCATCTCCTTTTTCCTGAGGCATAAATTATTAAAGCATATAATATAAATATCTTAGCTTTGATGAGTTGTAAGAACTGCAATATAGTAAAGAACCAAACCAGATAAATTTAAGCCCCAAAGATTTTTTTATAATCAGTAGGCATATTTAAAAAATTAAAGTTGCGTGATCATTTACTGTCTTCATTACGATCAACTCAAAGCTCCTGATTTAAAAGAATGAAGTTATTGAAAATATCTAGCATTGTATGAAATTGGGAAAAATCCATAGGTGAAGTTGAAGTGAAAATATTGATTGTCTTCATCTACAGTGGCATCTCTCAAGGGATGGGTATATTAGGCAGCAAGTGAAGTTTGATTAGGGCCAAATGTTTTTATGACTCAGTGACTGGATCAGAACATCTCCATACAAGTGTTCTATCAGGTGTTGCTGGTATGCAGTTGTCAGCATCTAGAAAAACCAGTCCAAGACAGGACAATTGGTGAACTGGCAACAGGCGCATGAACACCTGATCTCACTGACATGATCCATGGAGGCTCCATCTCACAACTTACAGGACTTAAAGCTACTTTAAAGGTACCTTCTAGCGTTTCTGGAACATTTCTACATGTTCTTATGTTCTCTGCCAGCTGGGTATGTTGGTGGCTATACTTTGCCATAGATCGTCTATTCATATGACTTATTTTGTCTTAAGATTTGTTGATAATGCAGTCTGTGGAGAGCTGAGAAAGCAAAAAAATCAAACCGGCTCTTCACCTGACATGGAGGCATTATCTCCAAGTCTAATGTCCAGAGACTCGGCATCCTGATGGTGTGTATGTGGGTTGGAGAGAAAAGAGCTTGCAGGAGATGACCTATTGTACTGAGCTAATGTGAGATCTAATATTCTCCAGCTCTCTTGGACAGAGCATGCCAGTGAAAAAGGTCCAGCACTGCGGGCATCAAGGTACGCCAAGAGTCTGTGCCTGCCAAAGACAGCTGTCCATCTCAAGAGCCCTGTTGAGTTTTACTGCAGGTGTGTGTGTGTGTGTGTGTGTGTGTGTGTGTGTGTGTGTGTGAGAGAGAGAGAGAGAGAGAGAGAGAGAGAGAGAGAGAGAGAGAGAATATGTGTGCCTACATACACCATGCAGAAAGACAGGCACCATCACTGAGCAATGACCTAAACGTTTCTTGCAGAACATTTCCAGTTACTTCCTGTGCTTTCATGGCAAAATGAGAACATGAAACTATGAAGGAGAACAAGAGAACAGATGTGCTTGAGGCAGAGCTGGGTTCAATAATTTAACTCTGAATGACTGGGGGAAAGATTCTCAGGGCTATTCTCAAGATGAACAAGGTTTTCTCTCTCTCTCTCTCTCTCTCTCTCTCTCTCTCTCTCTCTCTCTCTCTCTGACAGTGAAGAGATACTCGGCTAATTCATCCAGTATGTTTAGGGCTCAACAGCATTCTAATTTAGACTGGGTTCTGGTGTCATTGTCCCAGTGTTCTAGATAGTCTAATTTGATGTGTTTGATCATTTGGTTGGCTCTGATTGGACTGTGGGGTTAGTCAGTTATTCTCAGAGGGGACTGGGTTTAGGGCTGAGCAGAGTGCAGAGTGTCTTTATTACTATATTTGCAATGAAGCCAAAATTTAAAGCTCTTTTTTGAACTGCAATGATTAGAGAATATCAGTTTTCTCTCTCTCTCTCTCTCTCTCTCTCTCTCTCTCTCTCTCTCTCTCTCAAACAGCAATGAGCACATTGCATAATTCGTAAGTCCTAAAAATAGATAAATGTGCTATAAAAGGTTGATGCCACAGGTAAACCACTTTTTGGTTCTACAAATAAATAAATGAATAAATAAAATTGTCAAAGATGTGTGAAGAACCTTTACGTGCTTCATTTACAGTCCACTGAGATAAAAAAAAAAATGTCCATGTCCAAATACTTATGGATTGACTGTATTTGCTAAGAGCATTAATCATTAATATGTTTGTAACCTCAGTGTAAACACTGATATGAAATAATCTTTATATGAGGACAAGGTTCTGTAAGCCTTTTCAAGGTTCTTTATACTCACACATCTTTTAGGAGTGTGGAGTAATTAAGAATTTGGTTGACGGAGTGTGTGTGTGTGTGTGTGTGTGTGTGTGTGTGTGTGTGTGTGTGTGTGTGTGTGTGTGTGTGTGTGTGTGTGTGTGTGTGTGTGTGTGTGTGTGTGGACAACACTGGTCAACCACGCCAAATGGTTGGTGTGGTGCAACAGATAACACTACCAGTAAACCACCACACCATGTGAGCTGCTGGGGTTCAATTCTCAGTCTGGGTAACTATGCTGTGCTATACCAATAAGAGTCCTTGGCCAAAACTCCTAACACCTCTGTAAAATGAGTAACCTTGTAAGTTGCTCTGGATAAGATTTATTGTAACTTTAGCACCATTTGTCTAACACTGAAAAGGTCCCCATTGTGCTGACACAACAGATCTGACCATTTGGCATGGACTCCAAAAGACCTCTGAATATATCCTTTGGTATCTGGCACCAAGATATAAGTTGTGAGAAGCCTGCATGGATCATGTCAGTGAGCCTTAGGTGTTCATGTCACTCTTGTGCTTTCTTGGACCACTTTTGCTAGATACTGGTTACTACCAGTCTAACACCTGGTAGAAGACCTGCATGGAGACATTCTGATCCAGTACCATTAAAAATTTGCCTCTAGTCAAACTGACAGATGACAGATGCCCCTGTAGATAATCAATATTTTCATTTCATCCACCAATGGTGCTAATATTATGGCTGATTGTTGTATGTCTATTTGCCACCTCTCTTGTCTCTTGTCTCTTGTCTCTTGTCTCTTTGTCTCCTCCCTGCTTATTAGACAGGATCGTGGTAATACCGGTAGATAGCATTGCTACACTAATGTCAAGTCAAAGTAAAAATGTATACGATAAGGATACTTTATGACTTTATGAACTGAATTTGACAGCTACTGTAAACAAACATCAAATGTCTTGAAAAACTCATGTCTGGAAAAATGAGATGGCATAGTTTACCTGGGAAGCCTCAGTAGCTCAGACTGTGCCAGTTACCTCAGTAAATTAGTCCTTCATTCTGGATCCATAATCTTCTACGATTGTTGTCAAATGTGACCCTCTTGGGATTTTATAGGTTTTTCTTCAATCTTTACTGTGATTGGTGTATATACAGTACATGGCAGTTTCAAAGACTATATATATGACATTTGCAAAGTTATCAGGCTCATTATACTACCTTAGCTGATGCCAACTGCATGCATATCACATGAACAGTATAAGAGATATGCTTATTATAGTGTTTGAAAATGTGAGCAGTGCCCCCAGTGCCCCCAGTGCCCCCAGTACATGTCATACTTTAGTTGGTAGTAATGAGACCAGCTCAAACTATGCATTAAGTTTTGTGGTGATTGCTCATTTTTAAGAAAGTTTTAAGAAAGCTTATTTATAACACAGGAGTTGTCACAAAGCAGCTTTACAGAAATCCGGGTCCAAGCCTCAATTGAACAATCCAGCGGGCAACAGTGGCAAGGAAAATCTCCCTCAGCATAAGAGGGAGAAACCTTAAGAGGAACCAAGGATCAAAAGGGGAACCCGTCCTCTGCTCCACACCAGATAACACAGACATAAGGCATAAAAAGTAGTAAAACAATAGAGAAGTGTAGCTAGTAGTGTGAGCATGCTGTGTTTGGGCAAAAATGAGTTATATGAGGATGTAAGTGTGAGTAGGATACAAGCTCACAGTTAATATGGACGTCCATGCAGGTTAAACATTCATAAGCTTGATCTCTCCGGCGTGTTGTTGTTTATTTTGTTTTGTATTTTGTACAGTGTCCTTGATTGTCGAGAAAGGCGCTTATAAATAAAATGTATTATGAGCTGATAGTGGAGTCTCTAACGTGGTCATCTAAGTAGATCTGTCAGGATAAGGCATAATGAGTGGGCATGAACCAATATCATCCAGACAGCAGGGGCATCTCGGGACATTGGGGAGAGAGGGAGAGAAATGAGTAATCGTAGATAATCTGGTGTAGCGCAGAAAGACAGTCTCATGGATACTGTTCCAGGATAGCATATAGTTCCAACATACCAATTTTTATGTCAATTGGGCACATTTTTGCTTGTTATTGTGCCACCTAGTGATGCAGTACCACCAAATATTGAAAACTGTCTACAAGCTCTCTAGGGTTCATGCCTACGAAGATTTGGAGCAATCGGACAAAGTATTTTGAGCTGTTTAGGTGTGATTTGTCCAATATGTGCTCCACCCATACAGTTGGGTGGGGTAGAAAATTAATTAATTAATTAATTAATTCAGGTTCTTAGAGACTCAGGGACTAGTTCACGCTCAGAAATATGTTTGATTTTGAATATTATACAAATTGTTTCATGCAAATTTATGGTTTGGTCTGTGCAAGTTTAAGGGGAGAAAAAGATGAAGATGAAGATGAAGAAAAACTGTATCAAAAACAATTGGGTTCCCACCCCTTCAGTGCATGGAACCCTAATTATTTCTTAAAAACCCTCATATCAATACCCAACCACATGTCAACAGTGTTCACGATTCTATTTAAGTACATTTAATCTTGTTCGCTTTCACACACAGACACGTATGAATGTGAGAAAGAAAAGAAGAGGAAAATAAATGTAATTTGTCAGCGCAGAGGTGGTGAGAAGATTAGGAGAGAGGAAGCTCTGCCTGTGTGCATGTGTCTCACAGCAAGTGAGGGAGTGGGGCGGTAGAATAGACATGAATTACAGGGTTTAGTATGCTCATATTTCTGAGCCACCGTACATACACACACCCAGCAACTGCAGCGTAATTATGGTGTGTTATCTGAGATTACAGGAGTGGCTTACACCTGATGCCAGGGAAAGTGCTACACACTTTAAATATTTAATCAAACACTGTAGAATGAACCTAATGAGGCAGAGAGAGAGAGAGAGAGAGAGAGAGAGAGAGAGAGAGAGAGAGAGTGAATAAACCTCTGCTTGCTTAAAACATGCACATATTGGAATACATTGTATTCAGGGTTCAAAACATGCTATTAAAGTTGAACATTTATTGAGGATGAAGAGCAGCAACATGCTGAATAAAGATGTGACAAATAGCATGAGTGATGCCATTTTAACATCTATTAAAATGGTAAAGAGTCTTTACGTTCCTCTGTATCATCGCTCAAGGAACCTTAATCAAACCTTAAAAACACTATCGATTTCCAACAGGATTCTGAGATGTTAAGTGTTTTTGATTCTAATATAAATAAATAAATAAATAAAACTGTAGGCACAAGTAATGTATTCTAATATTCTGGCAAATAAAATTACGTCAAACTGTAACAACAGCCCACCTTTAGATGAACCTTTAGAAACCTATACTACTTTTGTGGGACATTTGCACAGTTTGACATGCTTTGTTTTGCCAAATTAAATAAGTATTTATAAGGTACAGTCACACGTGCCAGGTATTGTTATTTTCAGAAGATCACAGGCTACTTAAATCTGTCGTTGAGTCGTTCAAACCTATTCTTTTTATACTCAAATTTCAGAAATCCTGTTGGAAATTGATCATGAGTGTTTCTGAGCTGAAGACAGAAGATTGTTGATATATTATTTGCAATGATTACATTAAGGATATTTATAATAATACTTCTAAATACTTAACAGTGGTTCAGAAAACAAACAAACAAATAAACAACAATGACAAAAAAAACATGAATGCCCTCAAGAGTTACTGTTTCTGGGAAATGTAAAGACTAGAAATAAGATTTACCACTGAGGCTTCTTCCCTCGTTTTGTAATATTTTCATGTTTTCATATTTGTGATTTCTGTGTTTGCATCACCTTTCAAATATGAGCGAGAACCCCTCGAGAGGTCTTGTGACATACACACACACGCACGCACGCACACACACACACACACACACACACACACACACACACACACACACACACACACACACACACACACACACACACACAGTCTTTCATCTGCAGGGCAAATTATCAAAGGGCAGTCAGGATCATCACATGCAACTTCTATTTTTCTAAGAACGTCTGTTTAGAGGAACCACAAGAAGAAAGAGTGGCAGAAAGTTGAGCTCCATCTACAGTAAATTCTATGGATAGAACATTTTGTCACAATTGAAATCTTTGCTCTCTATCTTTTACGCAGAGTTGTTGACAGTGGGACAGAGCGTTCCAAACAATTATAGTGGTAATGTTGAGATGCCAGTCCTTATGTTTAAATGTAAACAAATACTGTGAACCCGTGAAATGTCCAGGGTCTTTCTAGCCTTATTTAAGAACTGTTCATACAGTTATGCTGTAAACATGATCGTTGGTAACATCCAAGTACGAGGTTGAAGGCAGTAGTGCAAAGGCAATTCCAGATTTCTGCAGTCAGGTTGTTTGGATCAGTGCTGGTAACAAATGATCACATATCCAAAGATAAGTCTCTTGCATCCTTGCTGAGTTTGGTACGCCCTCATTTTTCTTCAGATTTCCGGTTGTATTGCTTGAGATTGTCAGAAATTCATTTTTGCTGCTCACTAGTGCAATACCTCAAAGATGGTGCTTCAGTGACCTTCCACACAGTAAATACGTGACTGACAAAGACCAGTTCTCCATAGTGCTGCTTTTATGATCTGAAGATTTTCTATTTTATAAAGATCTGTTCTTTCGGCTCAGTCTGAAAAGAGCATGTCAGCATTTCGTAGCGGGGCCCTGAGCAAAAGGGTAGGCTGATGGGTAAAAAAACAGAAAGTGAGAGCATGAGGAAAGGTAGTTGATCCTGCGTTTGACAGCATAGCTTTAACCCACGCCCTCAGCACTTTGTAGATGTTAATAATTAAAACACCAGCAGTGCATTTTTCATTATTTTATTCTCCCTGCCTGCTCTGATCCTATCTCTCTAACCGGAATAAAGGCCAGTGAAAGAGAGGAGACCTCCAGTCCTGCATGTGTCCTTGATTCTTCATCCCACATTCACCAAGGCTGTGTCCAACCCCAGCGTACAAAAAGTTGAGGAGTTGAGATTTCACATTCAACATCTAAGACTTTGTATATGTGTGGACAGACATTACCTGAGATCAGAGGTTTCTGTAGAACAATAGTACAGTATGAAGTAATACTACCCTGGACTTCCCTAAACTAAATATTAACAAACACTCGAAGAACACATCATTGTATGATGTATTTATCAACCCTTAAGACCTGAGATCTGGACTTTAAGGGCAGTTTCATGCTGCTGTTTAGGTTTCATAAGTCAGAATCCGAGGAACCCACAGATATACACGTCATAGCAAACTGAAAATACTCATAATCTCATTATCATGAAGTACCAGCAAGTAATCCAGCTAAATCCCAGTTTAAATGCCAAAGGGGCTCCAGTGCATGTTTACTGCTCTGTCCACATGTACATGTTCAACCTGCATACAGACTCTGACTGATCAGTCAGAGGGGGCGGGGCTAGGGATGTCACTGACCCAGATATTGGGTTACAGAGGCAAATGAGAAGGGAGGGGCTGTTTGCTCTCTTTGTTCACAAGTTTCAGAATAAAAGTCCAGAGACTGTATAATACAGATACACACATAAATTACAAAAAATAATAAAGGATATTCAGATTGTTATTTGGACTGCTGTCAAGTATTTTTAAGAACTTATTATTGTAAATAACCACACATAATTCATCAAAATTCTTGCATTTTCAACTCAAAAACACTCTATTATGTTTTTTTTTTTAGCTATTATAAGCCAAAAAAAATGTAGCTGGCACGCGCCTCCTATAAATCCTTTTCTAATGTTTTGATGTATAAAAGTACATCGAATTATGAAAAAATCCCACAAAATTGACCCTGAACTCTAAAGTTTAATGATAATTTATTGTGTTTCTTTAATCTGTGTTTTTGATTTTCGACTCACAGTACAACACACACTGCTGTGTGTTGCTTTGCCGTGGTTGGGAAAGAGCATCTCTCAGTTATTTTCACTATAAATAGGCTGAAGCTGTAAGGGGCTCGGCTTTGATCTTACACCTCAGTTTAGATAAAGGCTTAGGGTCTGCTCTAAATATTTCAAGATGTCAGAGCAACATCAGGAAAAATAGGTCATTGATAAAAAGGTTGATGTCTTATGAAAGTGAAAAACATGCAGCTGGCAAACACAAACACACATGCCCCCACCCACCCACTCAAAGACACACACACACACACACACACACACTTTGACCCTGTAACCCCTCCATCTGCCTCTCAGTCTCACCTTACATCCCTGATGGAGGCTTCTTTCAGTCTGGGTGAGAAGAGGGCAGAGAATGTCATCTAATCTAATGCACAAACACTTCTTTTCCTTTCTTCCACACGCCTTTTCAATTTCCTCATACTGCGTAATGAGCTGTTCACCTCTGATGACAGTAAACAGGTAGGAGTCAATTCTACACAAGGATGGATTTGGCCTAAGAGAGGAGAAACCAAATGCATGAGTAATATTCAGCCATCAGCATGGTAACAGACAGGTATGCTCAGAGTAAGCGGACGTCTAATCTATGAGGAAGATCATTTTACTGCCCTCCTCCATTCACCCTATCCCACTGGACATTGATCGTCCATTAAAAATGACATCACACAGCCACTTGAACAGCCATGTGCAGCTGTGGCCCTTAAGAGAGTCATGGTGTAATGTATCACTTGAATTTGAAGTTCCATATGAACTCAGAGACACACGGGAAAGGTAGGAAGAGAGTAGTAGTGTTTAAAAGGATGCAGTATTGCTTTAAAATGTGTCCTCCCCAGGGGTGTTTTGTGTGAAGTTTATGGAAATGAATAGAATTTGCGACATACATTGCATTATACACTGAAACTCAAAGTCATGGGGCAGGGTCTAGTTATTTTCTCAAGGAAACTAAAGAATGCTGCAGTATGGGGGTATGGGTGTTGGGTGGCTCCTGCACTAAATGTGGATGTGATGTCGTAGTGCTTGTCTAATGAATAATTGTAGCCAGATGTCACTGGTCATGATCATTACCACCCACTGCACTGTCCACTGTGGATGGTAATGCCTTCTATAACATATTCATTCAGTATATTTGATAGTTAACTTTGCGAACATATTTTCTTTCTGAAACATGGTTTTAATATAAAAAATTAGGCAGAAAGTCATAAGTGGACAAAGATGAGCATAAAAGGAAGTCATGTTAGGTTTTTTTTTGCAAAAAATATGAAATTATTGGCCTAGACTTACCCCAACTTTATTAAGTGCAGTTTTTATGCCAGAGTTGCATTGTGTTATATATGGAAAATGCAAAAAATAAGTCACCAAAATACTTAAATGGGATTTACAGATCTGTTGTAAGGCATTTCCTGTGATTTAAAGCAAGTCAAAGAGGTAAAATAAAACAACAACTGAAAATCATAAAACCATATATATATATATATATATATATATATACTGTATGTACACTGGTATTGGAATAACCGCTCATTCATTGAACTTTCACTACAGGAACTAGATAGACTGTGTTTGTGTGTGTGTGTGTGTGTGTGTGTGTGTGTGTGTGTGTGTGTGTGTGTGTGTGTGTGTATTTGCACATCTGTGTCAGCAATGGGTACAACTTTAAGTAGATGGATGCATTCATTAGAAGTGTAACTATAGTGTAAATATAATGAACATACATTTTGTAGCTTCAGTTAGACATATTGTCACATATTTGAAGGAAATAAGCTTTGAATTATAAATTTATAACATTATGTTGTTACAATTTTGCCATAACAGTGAAAATAAAACTTTATATTTATATTTATAAGGCATTATATTTAATAATAAATGAAAATGCCACCTGGACAATATAGTCCTGGTTGGCTGCTGATGCTACACATCAAGTTCATGTATTACTATTGCACTATTATACTACACCATACATGAAGTCTGGTTGTGATACTCCGAACATCTAGAATGGAGACAGCGTTTTATCAAATAACACAACATTCCCATGTAATGAAAGCACAAAAACCACTCCAGACATTCCCAGAGAAAACCCCTTTGGCCCCTAACAGGTGCAGTACTCTCAGCCAGGGAGCTGTGAGGGACAGCAGCAACTGTTACTCCCACCTGTCTTTCTTTTTCATTCTTCTCCATTTTCTTTCGTATTTACTTCTTCTGAACACACACACACACACACACACACACACACACACACACACACACACACACACACACACACAAAATGGGACATTGGATATAAACAAGTGTGTGTGTGTGTGTGTGTGTGTGTGTGTGTGTGTGTGTGTGTGTGTGTGTGTGTGTGTGTGTGTGTGTGTGTGTGTGTGTGTGGCCTTTAAGCCATAATCTGTAAGCTTTGGGATCATGGGGTAGTTTCCTCTCAGAGCTAAAGTTACTGTCAGAATGTTAATTGTATCCACATAAGTAACTTTTTTAGTAAAAGTATTGCATGTTTAAGGCAGATTAATGTACACTGATATAAAACTGCATTCTTTGCAGATTGCTTTGTTCGTTTGTGGTGATACTGTCAAAATATAGAGAGCAATAATGTCCAGTTATGTCAATGATTTATCCGAGACACAGAGATACGGAAATAAACAGTCACGTTCCTTCATCAGCAGTAAAAAGCCTAAACGGGAGTCGAGTAGCTCTATATAAAACATCCATTTAATCAGGTTTCTAAGTAGGTGGTTGTATAGGTGGTGTTAATGGAATGACAGTGAGGATAACATCGGATTTGCTGTACGAGTAATACAACTGTACTACACTGCACTCTAACACAGGTACATTACATTATCTTACATGTAATGTAATAATGTTAAATCTGGTTTTAGAAAACTCAGAAAAACCTACCGACCACCCTGTCTTTAGAATTAATATATTGCAGGGATGGTCATGCCAGTACACAGATCCCATGTATTATTAGATTATTTTTTTCCCTCCTCTCTAAGGAATACTTAATAAAAAAAAGAAGCACTAATGACTGCTACTTTGACGTCAGTAAGCACATGAGTGGGTTACAATATGTACTTCATAAAAGTTAATATGGTGGGGAAGATGTCAATAACTTGTAGAACATAAGAATAATAAAATTCCATGGTGTGCACACACACACACACACACACACACACACACACACACACACACACACACACACACACACACACATATACACACTTGATCATTTGGCAGGATTGTGCAGATTATGTCTGACTTACCAGAGATACTAACATTAGTGCCCTTGACTTTTAATGGGCTCTAAAAACTGGCAAATAAACGAGGCTGAAGTGGGCCAGGAAAAGTCCAGAAAAGATGTAAAAAGTGAAGTCCTGTAGAAACATAACTGATTCCTGATCATTAATCTTTCATTCATTCCTTTATTGAACATCCTTTTCATCATTTATGCTGCTCAGGTGTGTCAGAGCTCCATTTCCCGTTCATTAATATTTCTGCTGGGTGGAGATATTTCCAGAGCTGTTGTTTGACAGAGTGAAGCTTTTTAATAATGACAGAGCACAATGGCTTTACAGAGTGGGAGATGTAAAGGCTTGAGGGGAATGGTACAAACTGGGAAAATAAGAGTCTGAAAAGTAGACATAATTGGCTTCATTTTTTTTTTCATACACTTATTAAGTACTATTATGAACCCATGTAGATTTGTGGCAGCATGTCAGTGGATTAGGTCATGCAGATATGGGTCAGCACCTTCAAGTAATGTTCAGATTAACAATCAGAAAAGAGATCATATGTTATTTTAGTCTGATTATTTGATTTTGATTATTTCTAGAACTGCAGATCTTTGAGGACTTTGAGGAAAACAGTCTATAGGGTTTACTCAGAAGGGGGTGGTGGTGGCAGATGTGGGTTTACAGAGGGGAAAAATGATTGGTGGGGACGTGTCCATCCGTCTATGCTAATTCCAATACCAATCAAACATTTCTTGAATGCTTCAGCCTATGTGGGTATTGCTGCTGACCATGTGAATCCATTCACGTCCAGAATTTACAAACTGAAACTGGTTCCATAAACATGACAATGGACCTTATTCACCAACCTTTTGTCTAATTAATAAATTTCTTCTTAAAACTTAAAACTTTTGGGTATCAGTTTTCTGATGTGTACCAATGTTATCTTGTTTAAGATTTGTTTAGGTCATGGGGACAATGGGATCCATCATCATAACAGCATAGCTGCCTATCGATTATGTTATGAAAACATATCAGAATCTCAAAAAGATGTTTTCTGTGAGAGTCCTGTGATAATCCATTCCATGCAGCTCGAATATTCTCACGTATGTCCTATTTCTGTGGTGGGGTGGAGTGTTGGTAGTGCTTCCAAGTGCATCCCACAAATTTTCTTTTGGGGATAGGTCTGCTGTGGTGCTGAACACACTGCCTTC
Organism: Acestrorhynchus altus; assembly: GCA_034509495.1. Taxonomy (NCBI): domain Eukaryota; kingdom Metazoa; phylum Chordata; class Actinopteri; order Characiformes; family Acestrorhynchidae; genus Acestrorhynchus; species Acestrorhynchus altus. The sequence continues at coordinate 6,595,540 of CM067510.1, read as the reverse complement.
ACACACTTTCATTGATCATTAAAGGCATTCATTGTAATGAATTGTTTGAACATCAGCTGACAGTGGTGTTGATAACAGGAGGACTCACGGAAGGCATCACTGCTCGCCGAATGCCTGTAGTTGTGGCTGTTGGGTCACTCTGTGCATGTTTTATCTGCTCCATGGTTTGTGTTGATCTTCCAGATCCTTCATGTCACTGATGCCTGTCTTCTTCTATCCACTGCTGCTGATCGTATGGTATGGCAATATTCGCACAAACCATGTGGCACGCAGTATGTTGATAGATCATCCCACTTCCTGGACCACTACAAACTTCTCTGAGGCATACTTCACTTGAAATATGGCTATCAACCCAACAGCACGAGTCAGAATTGAAAGCATGTGCAACGAGACGATCTTATTTAGTCAGATATAGTAATGAGGTCTGTTCTTACTTACATCACATGGATGAGCATGAAACCTGAATCATTTGCATATCTCACAATGTCAGAACGACCCACCAAGTTACATTGTTGCCTTATTAATTCCTTATGGGTGCAACTATTGATTTGATGATGGGTGTATATACATAAAATAGACAACAAAAGTATGATGCCATAGTCAAAGGACATGAGAATTTGGTCAAGTTTGTTGGTCTGAAATGTGATCAGGGTACGTTTTTGCCATTATTAAAAATTATCGACAGCTAATATTTAAGTGTAACATTTCATTTTTACTGCTTTTACAAAGACTTGCATATTACTGTTATTCATCTGTCTAGATGCTGACTTTACTGTACATTAATATCAAACTCTGAAAGGAAAAATATTGTCCAGCTGCACACACATTCCACATTTAACATTATCCAGGTTTTGGACTGTCCACCGTGAACTGAGAAGGCCACAGCTTTTTGTAGCACAATTGAGGTCTGCAGGTATTGTGTGAGAGTTTTATGTTTCTGTACAGGAGCACAGATTTGGCCCGAACAAAATCACGCATCTGCTCCAGGGTTCCAAAGGACTGAAATTGAAAGCACATTTCCGTAATTTGGCACATTCTTTTAGTGGAAATAATCCCCAGGTCTGTTTTTCTTTGTGAGGGGGAGGCAGCCTCAATAGCTGCTTTCAAGGTTTAAGATTAAGCATCTTTTCATTGTTCAGGTTTAAATCTCTTCCTGCCATCATCTGTCTCACTAAAAGCACCTCAGGAAACCTGACAGTGATATTTCGCTTTTACATGACAGAAGTAATTTGTTAACAGGTGGAAGAGGTTGCCATGTCTAAGATCAGATGCTTCACACATAAACACACACCAGCATTTGAAGTGAGGTGCTTTTCTCAGGCTTCTATATTTGGCCTCCAACGTATCCTCACATTTGGAAACACGTGAAACCAACATAGCCTGATGTTTCTTGAGTGGCCTTTAAAGCACAGTAATAATGAAAAATACATTTTATTTTTCAGACCGGAAAATACAGACACACACACACACACACACACACACACACACACACACACACACACACACACACACACACACACACACACACACAAAACCGGTCCACTTTAGGCACTTATTGCTCAGATATGGGTCACATTTGGGCCAAAGATTCATTGCTATGTGGGAATATTTCAGTTCATTTCTGAAATTCAAGGCATGAAACTATACTTTTTGAAAAGTTTCCACACAAATATTGAGCATACCACAGCTGAGGGCAGTCAGTTTCACAGATCGGTGTTTTAAAAACACAACGGTTACACGATTCAAAAACGGGAGAGAATGAAAAACAACGAGAACGATTTTGGTGGAGGCTCCCGTGAAGGAATTTAAAAATATGAGTCATGAACCAGAGCACCAAGCATGAAGGTTTGTTCACATAAACACTTAATAACTTGTCCACCTGCATGTGGATTTGTTTTTAATAACTAAGCATCCAACAACATGCACAAACAAATCTTGAAAATCTCTTGATATTTGTTGGCACGAAACTAAGCAAAGTCTTTGCACTCGCCTTACCCACCCTGAATAACACCCCAGGAAACTCCCTAACCTTCAGCCCATCACATTAGAGAACAACTCATGCATCAATCACTGGCCTGGCACTGCTGTACACACATGCAGAGCTTTGGCTGTGTAAACCACAGCTCATTGATAGCGGATCTGGCAGGGGGACACCAGAGCTTCAGCCAGCACCAACATGTGTTACTGATCGGGGGTAGAACTGATATGAATTACACACACTCACATCTCTCTCTTTGTAAAGGGTCAAAGGCCATGACCTATAGCAAATCCTTTCACTGCATTCTAATTAACAGTAATAGTGCTCTGGTACAGTACTCAACCTGCCAATCAGAGCACAGAGACATCTGCTCTGATTAAAAATACTGTATATTTGTACTCTGGCTACTGGAATCATGCTGAATCCTGCAATCAAGCTCACCGCTTATACTGGTTGTGTGTTTCTTTGCAACTGTATGGTACACATTTCCTTTCTTCTTTATTCTCAAGCATGACTCCCACGGACACATTTAACCCTCCCCTATGATGAGGGATATGCCACTGTGCATCAGTGCTTCTTTCGTCGGGAGGCCAGCAGACACAGAAATGTACTCCAGGCTAGAGCACCTCCTGCTGGCCTTGCCAGGCAGCCAGACTGGGCTTAACCATCCTATAACTTTGGTCTGACCCATTTTGGCACCTGTGCACAAAGGGGGGTGAGAGAGGTGGGCACTCCAACTGTGCACACATTCATATGACATATTTATATGACCACTGAGTTCATTTCAGCTCTCGAGCTACATACTAAACTGCGTTTAAGTTGTAGGCCAGTCAAAAAATGTGCACTGTTTACACAATTTATCTGGACAGCTTGTAGCTTATAGAGGTACTTTGTCAAACATCAGTACAGAATGCATTGTTTGAGGCATTTCTAAACAGTACAGTAACATTCATTTTGTAATAGATAACAGTCAATTATCTATAATGCGCACTATGATATGATTATGAATATATAATGTGCACTGCGTCTTTTCAGGGAACAAACACTTTGTGCACATTGTGTTCAGAATACATCCATGTATTACTGTACTCTTTATAATGCTACAAAACAGTCGTTAAAATCACAAAAATGTACAAATTATGGTCGTTTAATGGTCCTATAACAACCCTTTGGATCTCTGAAATGATACAGGAAAATATCATTTTCTTTAATGTGAGACTAACAGCCTTAATTTTTTAATGAAACACTTCTAGACAAGGTATGATGTTCTAATAGTTATGACTGGCAGAAATTGGGGGGAAATTTGATTCAAACATCTGGATTGGGTCTCATTTGGACATCTCTTTGAAACAGGTTTCACGTCTGAACATCTGATCATTACTGCAATGTTTGACAGCAATTATTGCAATTTTTTTAATCAAGTGTTTTCTTTTCTAATGAAATCAATTCTCTTCACCGCTGGTCAAAGCAGCTCCATTTCAGTCCAGTCAAAAGTGGGGAAGTTGTACATGCTTAGCCTAATTAAGTCAGATGTGGCCTGAGGGGAAAGAAGAAGGCGCAGTTATGTGTGTATAACGGCTAATGTTAAAGCTATCGTTGATTTTTACTACAGCATTCTGTGGTTATTATTTTATAAGAACTGTCAGTCTTGTACAGGGTTAAAATGTGGATATATTTATTTATATTTATTAAATCACAAGTTTCAGTTGTTAACTTGTCTAAGAGATGCTACAAATGGCTCATATTGAATGTAGAACTGAACAGTTTCTAAGTAAATGAAACAGTGTTTTTCTTATCTATTGTAGAGTCAGTGGGGCCTGTGGAGGTAAGGAGCCAAACAATGTCTGTAAAGGGGTTGTGTTCAACACATCTGATTTATAGCATAAGAATGCAGTTACACCCTTTTAAAGATGAACTATTAGACAACAAGAATATCCAGGAATATACACGGATCAGCCCGAAAACCACAAAAATAGGATGTGCACCATAGGAGGGGCACTAAAGTGAGGTATGGGTAAGAGGTGGGGTAGACAGAGAAGCTGGGTCCAACCCATCTGATAATACCACTGCTAAACATCCATCCATCATCTGCCCTTTATCTAGGGTCTGAGACGTGGGGGCAGCAGCCTAAACAAAGAGGCCCAGACCTCCCTCTCCTTAGCCACCTCTTTCAGCTCTTATGGGATATAATCTCTCCAGCATGTCCTGGGTCTTCCCTGGGGCCTCCTCCCAGCTGGACATGCCCATAACACCTCACAAGGGTGGTTTCCACAAGGCATCAGAACCAGATGCCCCAACCACCTCAACTTGCTTCTCTCGACGTGGAGGAGCAGCGGCTCTACCCCTCTCAGACGGCTGAACTCCTCACTTTATCTCTAAGAGAGAGTCCAGCCACCCTGTGGAGGAAACTCATTTCAGCTGCTTGCATTCTTTCGGTCACTACCCAAAGCTTGTGGCCATAGGTGAATGTAGATTGACCGGTAAATTGCCTTTTGGCTCAGCTGTCTCCACCACAGCAGACCAGCTCAGAGGCTAATACAGCAGACACTGCACTGACTGGGTCAGAGCATCTCCAAAAGATTTTGCAGGTCAAGTGGGGGGGTATCAAGTTGGGTTTTCTGGTATGCAGTTGTCAGTACCTACCAAAAGTGGTCCAAGAAAGACAACAAGGTCATGGATGCCTATGGATTATTATGTCATTCTTGGAGGCCTCACCTCACAATTTACTGGACTTAAAGGATTTGGTTTTTAAATGTCTTGGTGCCAGATATCACAGGACACTTTTAGAGATCTTGTGGAGTCCATGCCTTGAATGCTCAGTTGGGTTGTGGCGGCACAAAGGGGACCTACCCAGTAGTTAAAAGGTGGTAGTAATGTGTGTCAGTGTAATTATAAATATGAATGAGGTCTCTTCACTGAGTGAGTGGAATAGGCAGTATCGAGGTAAGCACAAGTCACTGGGGTTATGTGAGTATATATTATAAGTTGATAACGTACTGATTGTGACAGACTGAGTATCATTCATATTATAGTTAATGGAGACTACATAATTTACATAAAGCCTTGTATTGAAGCGATGCTATTCATCATGAATATGCCATTAATGATTCATGTACTTAAGGTAAACCATTCCCAATTGATATCCCGTGAGCTGGTTAGAAGAACACAGGATTACTGGCTTCTCTGTGAAGTCCAGCCACTGTACAGATGATTCAGTTCAAACAGCAGAATTGGATTGTTGATGAAGTAGGTAATGGACGTTAACTGATGAAATGGTTAAGAGACATCTATTGAAATCTACTGCATTAATATTTATTTTAGACTTTATTTTATTTGATCTCTCTGCCCACACAATTGTTTTAAATCAGATTTTCTCAGGTGACCTACAGTGTTTTCACAGTAATGCAGCTGGACATCATCTTACCTTTCTATATTCATGCTTATATATATATATATATATATATGAGGGGGGAGGGATGTCAACTTACAGCAGTGTGAAGATCTTGCAGAAGGTTTGAACCAAACACCTCACCTTGGAGGGATTTTGGCCAACAGACACTTCCAGCAGAGGCCAGAGAAAGGAAAACTGGAGGAGAGATCCAGCGCACTGCTGTTAGCTTGAGTCGAGCTGACACTCTGCCGTGAGTAAACCCTTTCCCCCCCACTGCTCTTACACCTGAAGCCCTCTCCAGGAAAACAAAAAGATATTCCTGTTTTTCCCTTCTTCTTATTATTTCACTGTGCTCTCTGCCAGAGTAAACCCGAACTCATAGTCTGTCTGCAACACCATTCTATTCAAACTCGTACATTTACACAGCCAAGATGAAAAAAGACACACTTTGACAGCTGGCTCTTCTGGCCCTGTTAAGCTCTGAGCTCTGGATGAAGGTACACTCATAATGCCGACTGAATCCACCCATGCACACTATGGAAATGTACCTAATCTTTTGGATTTCAGTGGGTTTTAAATTTAGATTAGTGACTAAAAGCATTATTTAGATATTAAGATCATTCAGTTACATTAGCTTTGTAACTAGTAAAATGTCCGTTGCATATGAGACCTAGGAACAGGAGTACAGGCAAACAGGTCAAGTCCATTGAAGTAACTTGTATGACTGACTCTGTGTAGTATTGTGAACCATGGAAACATCCCCAGGGTTAAACTAGGGTTCTAAAGATTAAATAACTGGGAATAAATTCAGATTTTGCATTAACTTGCATTTAAATTTAAGAGCAGTTTGCCTCTTTCCTCCCTCAGTCTTCTGAAAGACAATCATAAAGTAATTAACTAAGTACAGTCACTTCCATAAGTATTTGGAAATAGCATTTGTTTACCATCACAATGGATTGGAAAGGACACAATCACAGATGTGATTTAAAAAGTTTAAAATACTGTATTATTCATTTGCAGCCTTTTTAAAGTCCATTTCCACAAGCTCGGACACAATTGAATAATTAAATTAGCATTACTTTTAAGGTGACTGTTCCTTGACAAATGAGGGAAATAAAAGATCTGGAGTGAATTCCAAGTGTTCATTTTAATTTGGTATCAGTTCTTGGGAACTCTCAATGAGGTCTAAAGAACTGTTGATGTAAGTACAAGAAGGCTGTACAAGAGAAGGCTGTCGTCAGGCTGAAAAAACAACGAATGGCCAAATCAACAATTTGGTTCATCTGTAAAAAATGCACTGGTGAGCTCAGCAACTCCAAACATCCTGGAAAACCGTGGAAGACGGACATGGATGATGGATGAAGCAGACCTTTCGACCCTCGAAAAAATATGACCATTTATGACCGTCGGTGGACCTAGGTCACTAGTGATGTGATCCAGTATGTGTGCATGACATCATGTTATCTCTATTCAGTTTTTAGCTTTCTCCATCACTTGAAACCTGTAGCTGCTCTGCACATGGTGGAAATGATTTGGGATAAATAGACCAATAGAAATGCTCTAAAATTTCCACTGACTTGTATTTAAAGTTAAGAACATTTTTGCATTCTCTGGTACAGCCATCATTTTGAAGACACTTGCTTTTTAGTGACAACATGTATGTTACTGATCGTATGAACTCCATTTATGATTTCAGTACAGCAGTTAAACAGTACGCGGTAAAGACAACAGTATTCACTGACTGGGAGGAAACAGAATAAGAGTAGGTCTTCATGTCATCTTTCAGTAAATCATTACTACTAGACTTATCAAATTGCATTTGAGTAACTCAAACATTGCATGAGGGGCAATGAAAGCTTTAGAATGTTTCAGCCATGCACCACAGAACAAAGCCGAAAGGAAAAATAAGACCCTTGATTAATCTGTTGCCACAGTCCAAGGACATTTAATAGCCAATTACCAATATTTGTAACCCTATAACCCTAATGCGCACACACACACACACACACACACACACACACACACACACGTATATAAATAAACACAAAAATAGTGTCTGTATACATACATATATACATCTGTATATATACATATATACACACACACGTACATGCTTATATCTCCCAGGTGATATACAAAATACATTTTTATACGTTCTTCCATTCTGGATTTCATTTCCTGCCTCCAGGAGAAGTAAGTGTAAGTGTAAGAGTGAGTGAGTGTGTGTGTGTGTGTGTGTGTGTGTGTGTGTGTGTGTGTGTGTGTGTGTGTGTGTGTGTGTGTTCCTGGAGATCCATCAAGCCCTTGTGGAACATCACATGGTTCTGGTTTAGGTGGAAAATCAAACACAGTTGTGAGCAGGCACTGATTTAACCAAAATAGGCGCTTTAATCCTTTTTATGGATGATGGGAGTTTACAGCATTGTATGTATTTATGTACTAGAGGCCTTGTAAAGGGGTACAATCGCTAAGGAGGGGAGAGAAGAGTGTCATGTCAACCATAAATTCAGACAAAGCAAAAAAAAAACAAAAACGCTTGGTATGGTTAGCCTATATGACTGTGTATACATCTCCATAAGCTTTGAATTTTCTTCCAGTCTTTACAAATATGTTAGTAGTAGTGCAGCCGGATGATTTGGCAGCCTCGCTCATTAATAGGTAATTTGACTTCGTTAGTTTAGGATGAAGAGAAGACCTCATTAGCCCCATTTATTAAAGACTAATTAGGGCAGCAGACAAGGGCCAGATGTTAGCACATTCTACCCTCACCCTCCAGTGTTTCTCCCCCGATAGTGTCTGACTGTCTTTCACTGAGTTCCAGTAAGTACACCTGAAAACGTTTTTTTTCTGGGGGAAATTTTAAGCTCTGAGCATTTTGGAAAGGTTGCTAATCATAAAGTAGATTTCTAAGTTTAGTTACTTCCATAAGTATTTGGAAACTGTTGTAATTTGGCGTCGGTACACCATCACAAAGGCTTATAAATGATGCAATCCAGATGTGATTGAACCGTAAGCTTTCAGATTTAATTCAGTGAGTTTAAAATACTGCATTATTGGTTTACAATCTTTTTACATAGTCCAATTTCACAGGCTCAAAAGTAACCGAATAAAGGAATGTTTAGTAGGTTTATGGCAAGAAGTGGCCTAGTCTGTTGCTGTCCATATTCTCATACCTCACACACTGTCACACAGACATAACTCACTTTTACACAGCTCACACTCACCTGCAAATTTCCATATACACATCTCCGTTAGTGCTCCCACCCTGTATCCCACCGGCTGCACACCATCAGGAAACGTGATAACTCTATGCTCTATCCTATTTCTGCATCATTCCACCCCAGTAACTGCTGTGTACACATTTCTTTGAAGCTGACAGCATGTGCCAGTGTTGTAGTGTGTTATACACAGGGCATCCAGAAAATATTTATTTTTATGTTTTATTAAAAATAAACACAAAAATATAACTAACATAAGTATTCAAAGCCTTTGTTCAAAACTTTGTTGAAGCCCGTTTGGCAGCAATTACAGCCTCAAGTCTTTTTGAGTTTGATGCTACAAGATTGGCACCTGTTTTGGGGACATTTCTCCCATTCTTCTTTGCAGAACCTCTCAAGTTCCATCAGATTTAATGGGGAATGTTGGTGCACAGCCATTTTTAGATATCTCCAGAGATGTTCAATTGGGTTCAAGTCTGGGGTCTGGCAGGGACACTCAAGGACATTCACAGAGTTGTCCCGCAGCCACTCCTTTGTTATCTTGGCTGTGCTTAGGGTCGATGTCCCGTTGGAAGATAAACCTTCATCCCAGTCTGAGGCATTCAGGCATTCTGCAATCAACTTTCCCTCGACCCTGACTAGTCTCCCAATTCCTGTTGCAGAAAAACATCCCCACAGCATGATGTTGCCACCACCATGTTTCACAGTAGGAATGGTATTGGCTAAGTGATGAGCACTGCCTGGCTTCCTCCAAACAGGACACTTGGCATTGAGGCCAAAGAGTTCAATCTTTGTTTCATCAGACCAGATAATTTGTTTCTCATGGCCTGAGAGTCGTTTAGACGGCTGCCATATACCTTTTTACTGAGGAGTGGCTTCTGTCTGGCCACTCTACCATATAGGCCTGAGTGGACGAGTGCTGCAGAAATGGTTGTCCTTCTGGACAAAGCAACATTGGAGCTGCGCTGGTCTCCTCCCTGACTAAGGCTCTCCTACGATCACTCAGTTTTGTCAGGCAGCCAGCTCTATGAAGAGTCCTGGTGGTTCCAAACCTCTTTTTATGGATGATGGAGGCCACTGTGGAGGCTAATTTCTTCCTTCAAAGCAGCAGAAATGTTCTGTACCCTTGCCTAGATTTCTGTCTCAATACAATTCTGTCTCGGAGGTCTACAGACAGTTCTTTAGACTTAATGGCTTGGTTTGTGATCTGACATACCCTGTCTACTATGGGAGCTTATATAAACAGGTGTGTGCCTTTCCAAATCATATCCAATCAACTGAATTTATCAAAGGTGTCCAATCAAGCTGTAGAAATATCTGAAGGATGATCAGAGGAAACAAGATGCACCTGAGGTCAATTTTGAATGTCCTGGCAAAGGCTGTGAATACTTGTTTGTTATATTTTTGTGTTAATTTTTTATACATTTGCAAATATTTTAAACAAACTTCATACTTTGTCATTGTGTGTCAAGTTTTGAGGGGGAAAAAATAGGATTTCCTCTCAAAATTCTTTGCACTCTGCACTTCATGTAGCCTGTAGACTGTTTTGCATTGCAGTGGTCCGTGTTGCACACTGGTCCATGCGGAAAGAAATTGTGCTCCACTGTGTACCCATACTCAGATTGAATGACACATTTAGGAGATGCAAAGTGGCATGAATTCTGAGTGTTGAATCTGTGATTCAACTGTGGTAGCAGTTCCTGGGAACTCTCAATGTGGCTCAAAAAATGTTGATGCAAGTGGAGAAGGCCGTTGTTAGGCAAAACAAAGAATGGCCAAATCAACAGTTTGGTACGCCCCTAAAAGGAATGCCCTCAGCAACACCAGAAATCCTGGAAAACCATGGAAGACACTTGAAGTGGACGATTATAATGCTTCACCAAGAAACAAATTCTGCAGTCAGTGGAACTGGGTCACTAGTGAACTAATTATGTTGCTCCCGTGTCATCACATGATCATCTGTTATTAGTAATGTCATTCAGACCTTCTTTCTTGAGTTGCATCAGGGTCTTTTGGAAATAGGGGACCCCCAAAATGTGTGCGACAGTGTTTCATACAGTGTCTGTGGCAATGGTCCTCCAGGGTCTGTATTCATGCCTCGCAGAATGCAAAGGCTGCATTTAGGTTAGAAAAGTCATCATGAATGTGAGAAGAATATGATTGCAGATCAGAGCTTTATGACAAGTTGAAGACCAAGAGCGAGAAGTACTGCTTGAGTGTTGGGAGGGAATGTGTGTCCTTCTCTCATACATACACAAATTTTGAGGTTGAATGTGAACTGGCCAGGACTCGTAAACCTGAGTTTGGAGCATTGTTTTTGTTTCCTTGGCTTTGGTCGCTCCATGGAGAGCTTAGAGGGAATTGATCACATCTGAGTCAGTGTCTCCGCCTGGTTACGGAGCATTGTGTTTCTGTTTGTCTCCCTGTTTGCTCGTTCATCTAAACAGCTTCACCTGACCCCTTTCCCTCACACAGGCATACACCCTCCCTCTCGCTCACACACACAGAGACAGGTTTGTTTTCATACAGTGTCAGGACATAGGGTCATGTGTACTGTATGTCCCATATTTACACACCAAGGAGGTAAAGACTTATGACCAACAACAGCAAAAACACAGATGATCTCATATTTAATGGTACGAGTCAAGATCTGGAATATATTAAAGCTCATTGAAGTGATGAATTTAATGATAAAATTTGTTTTCTTTTACATCAAGTGGATAGACAGATATGCGATACACCAGGGGTAAGTGATGGCACCAGGATTCATTGTGAAAAGAACATGAGATGCTGAACGCCTTACCTGAACATCACTGCTGACCAAGAACAACCACTTCATTCAAACGGTCACTGTGACCTCTTTTAGCAGCAGAATGCATCCTGCCAAACTACACATTCTAAACATGATGAAAACATGAAGGCGTGGCCCTGGTGTCCAGATTCCCAAGACCGCGATCCAATCCCACATCTGTGAGATGTGTTGGATCAAGATTCCTTCAGTGTTGGGTCAAACGTATGAAAAATGAACCAGTAGAGGCATTCCAACTTAACTTATGCTTGGCCTACACTTCAAGAAAATCAAGCTGGTTTGGGGGCTGATTTGCTCCTCCCAACAATGGCAAAAGATCTCAGACCAATGTTGTTTTTTTTTAGCTGTTTTCCAAGATGGATTACTCACATATAATGCCTCACACAACGACTAATGGTGATAGATAGGGTAAGTCTTGGAATTATATTAGTTATATGACATATACTTATATAATAAAGTTCTATGTCTGTAGGTAACTCTGTTCCTGAATATCAGATGTGCAGATCTTGGGTTCTAAGAGTTAAACAATGATGTTCCAAGATTATTCTGTAATGTGAGGAGTCTGAAATCCAATATTTACTCCTTGGGTCTTCTCCCAGTGCAATCAGGACCATTCTGATCAAGAAATGTAAATCTGAGATGTGAAATATTTACAATTTAGCATCCTGTTGTACCAGGTGAACCTCTGGTCTGAATTTCAAAGTTTCTTGCCTGAGAAACTTCAGTAAGTACTTCTGCATGGATTTATGTCTGCCTTTACCTCATGCATATATGCAACCTACAGTTATTGTCAAAACAAATAGCACAATATTTGCACCCAGAAGGATGTGACGGATTGCAGTGCGACCGAGAAGGAATTTTGTTCTGCATGGTGTGTTCAGAAAAGGTGCGGCTACGGTTTCAGGATCTCATTAATGTAATGTTGGGCTGTCAGTGTGTCGAAAATAATGACAAAAAGTGATCTGACATTGTACAAAATTGCACCCCACACCATGACACCAGGTCTTCTGGACAACAAACAGATAATCTTGGTGCTGCCACAGTGCCTCCACACACGGATTCATTGGTTGTCTCCATCAAGACAATAGCAGGACTTGTCAGTGAAGATCACTGATATTTATATACTTGATGACTAACAACAATCACTCACAGAAAAATCTGTGAAAATGTAATTTTTTTGGGGGGTCTTATGTTTTCAACACCGGTCAGTATTTTAATAATCCTGTAGTGTGAACCAGGTGTTACACTGAAAGCAAATGTCTTTCTTTGTACTGTAATGCTGCTGATTGGACATATGAGGTTTTGCTCCCATAGAGACATTGTACAAGGTCAACATCGTTTGAAGATGTTGTGAAAACAGGCTGTTCTCATTTTCACTAGTTTTCGCACAAAGTGGATTAAAACAAGAGTAAACGATCCCTTGCCGTCTCAGACATTTTCCTCACAGCTTGAAATCAAACAAAGCAATCATGGAACAAATCACATTAATAGTCTCCAACAGTCAACAAAAGTGACCAGTGGATAACAAGTCTAAATGAGTGCAGCGGTCAAAGCGCTGTTTGTACAAAGCGCATTATTTAAGAGGTTAAGAATTGATCGGGCAGTCAAAAGAGAAAGGGAGAACATCAGCAGTGTGAACGGGGAACAGAGAGGAGAGCGATGAATGAATAGAAGAACAAACGAGTGGCAATCCATGCACTGTGCTTACCGCTGTTGATTAGTTAATCAGAGCTGCTAATGACGCCAGGTGGCTGAGACACACGAGTGGGCTGACGGAGACAATGCAAGAAGAAAATATATACACACACATACACGCACACATTTTGACAGTTGAAAACACGCACTACTCAGCAATGCATGATTTAAGCTGAATGCTGAGTAAACACTCTCATAACAGTGTGACCTTACAAAGGAAAGATGGGAGGTTTAACTATTTGCTGGTGGTTTCAGATATTTTATATATTTAATAGACTCTTTAAATGAAGGCTTTTAAGTGGCACTTGGCTTGAACCTTTAGTTACCTTATGTGAAGGTTTGTACAACCAATGGTTTCTCTATATCCATTAAATTGTCTAGGACAGGGTTTCTCCTCCAGCCTTGGAGGAGGCAGTAGTGCTGGTGGGCTGGTAGTGGCACTTTAAATCATAAATGTCTACAGAAAACTATAAATGTTTCAATCATCTACATTTGCTGCATTTAGCAGATGCCCTTATCCAGAGCGACTTACAAAAGTGCTTTGCTGTTCACTCGGATATACTTAGCTAGTTAGAAGAGGCTAGAACCTGGGGATTTCTCAAGCTTAGATGCTGTCGAAAACAAATGTCAGATCAAGACTAAGAAGATTCAGTATAATGATAAACCTTTAAGGAGTTAAATACTCTTGAAAGAAATGGTCTTCAGTCTGCATTTGAAGACAACGAGTGACTCAGCTGTTCGGATCCCCAGGTTTGTCCTGTTTGGCTCCAGGACAGAAAAGTGTCTGGATGCTTGTCTTCCATGAGACTTGAGGGATGATGGGTCAAGCTGAGCTGCACTTGAACTGTGCTTGAAGGGGTCTTTGTACTGCTTGAGTTTTGACCATTGCCATCAAGTACAGAGGAGCAGGTCCATTTTTGGCCTTGTATACTAGCATCAAGGTGTTGAATCTGATGTGCGCAGCTACAGGAAGCCAATGAGGGGAATGCAGCAGAGGAGTTACATGACTGAACTTGGGAACATTGAAGACGAGGCGTGCCGCTCCATTTTGGATGACTGGCAGGGGCCTGATGGTCCACATAGGTGCTCGTTCACTCTCATCATTTCAAGACTAGACTACAGCAACTCCCTTCTAGCTGGCCTCTCTAGACAGAAAAGGTTGAATTCTCCTGATGTTGTAAAGGAGAAATCTGTAAGACAGAGTCAGGTTTGCAACATTAGCCAATAACTGGTCATCCACAACTACACCAAGGCTCCGTGCTTCTGCAGATGGAGTGCTCAGTGAGTTCTCAAATGGTAAGATCAGGGTGAGGACCAGTGGTTCTAGAACGAATAGTAGTTTAGTCTTGATGGGATTGAATTTAAGGTGATGGGCTGCCATCCATGATACTATATATACTAGGGAACCAGCCTTGTGACTGGAAGGTTGCCAGTTCAAATCCCAGAACTGGCAGGGCATGACTGAACTGCCCTTGAACAAGGCACTTAACAGCCCAGCTGCTCTGGGCACTGCGGATAAGGCTGCCCACCGCTCTGGGCACATGTGCTCACTGCCCAACCTTTACAATTTATAAAAATGCACAAATAAATAACATATCAAACATTATCATTTTGAGCCAACACAGCCACTGTGCCTGATGCAGACAAAGAACTGAAGAAAGAATGGTGGCAAAGTTCCTCAGAAAATGCTAAAGATTATCTGCAACTACAACCAATGACATCACCTATAATGTGATACAGCAAAAAGAAAATAAACATAAAAGGTGAGTTTTGTTTTCTAGTGGGCTGTTATGCTTTACAGTTATAAACATGTGAGATGAAAAAGGTTGAGAACCCCAGCCTAGGGAAGCAAAAGTCTTTCTTTGATGGCATCGCTCCAAAGAATCCTTCTGGAAGCTTTCTTTTTCTTGTGTGTTCTGTGTATTTTTGTAGACATTGTTAAACAAAGCACATTAAATTTCTTGCTCTACTGCTGTACCTGCATATAGAAGCCAGATATTCAGCTACTGTTTTTCCAAGAAACACACAGTGTGAGCAGAGGGGCTGTGGGTACGGTGGTGGCCAAAACCCAAATCCACCAAGGTATTAGCAAACTCACCAACAAGGCAGAGAAATCTGGGTTAATTCAGGCATCTAAATACCACGGGCCAGTGAAAGAGAGCGCTAAACAGAACAGGGGAAACAGAATAAAGAAGTAATAAAACGAGAGAGCTTCTCAAAAGCCTCCTTCCCATAAATCATTTCAGCTCGTGGCCCTTTCAAGTGGGTTTCTACGTCTTAGGGCAGGAAAGTCGAGCACAAGTTTTTTCCAGAGAAGAGGAGAGACGTGGCAGCAGTGGAAAGAAAAATGAAAAAGAAAAGAACAAAAGAAAGAGGTAGAATTCTTATTCAGCCTTTATTATTTGCAGGCTGTATAGTTTGCTACAGTGCGACACTAACAGTTGAGAAATGGAAAGTGAACGACTCTCCAGAGGAGAATCCCGAATCCCATTGTTCTGCCACAGCTCTCTCACCTATGGCTTAATCCAAGTGCATTCAGGGCTGGGCAGGAGAGTGGCAGCGTGATGGCTGCTGGCCAAGCCTGCTAGCTGTGCAGTCAGAGATTGTGCAGGGCCTCCACTCAGGCAGACTGTGCCGAAATTAACACAGTAATCAGAAACATTATGTTCTTGCAGGGAGCAAGCAGGAGATTGGCAGATGGCTAAGAGCATTAGTGAGAAACCTGCCAAATGTGTGCTGGTGTGCTGCTCTTTGTGTAGAGGAGAGAGAGAGATGCACTCCCTGTGTACAGGTGACATATGGTGGAGTAAATACTGACATACTGACTGATATTTTTATTACAACCAGTGTAATCTAATAATTAAATCACAAACACACAGCTCCAGAAGGATTGGACAGCGGTGGCATGGCTGAAAAAGCACAAAGCTCTGCGGCCTATTGTTCTAATTCAAATGTTTATTTATTTGTATAGCGCTCTTTCACAATGGAAGTTTTCACAACTTGGCTTTACAGAAATCCGGGTCCGAGCTTCTTTTGTTGCCAAAGGCAACAGTGGCAAGAGAAACTGGCAAGCACGAGGAAACCATGAGAGGAACCAATACTGAGAAGGCAAAAACAGCCTCCTCTGGTCGACATGAAAGCAGCAGAATTAATGGTCAGATAAACTGAGACAGTGGTCTCACTCTGGTCAGTGGGAAAGTTATCAGGATGGTAGAGCAGGAAACTTGCAATTATTGGTATTATTGTGGGTTTGAAACCCAGGTTCACTAACATGCCACAGTTGAGCCCCAGAGCAAGACCCTTAACCTCTCTCTGCTCCAGAGGAGCTGGAGTATAGCTGACGCTGCTCTGACCCCAGGAGTCATACATCCTCATCCTGATCTTGTTTCTCCTAGTTTACAGTTGTTAAGGTCCTCATGCAATTGGGAAAAATGTATGTATTCCAACTGTCAATCTCCATCCATGGGAAGGCCTCCAAAATGCTTAGTTAACATGTTTGCAAATAAATGCAACATGGTCTCTAAAATATTGAAATAAATAGTAAATGTAATGTAGTGATAAATGTGCTGTTCATAAATATATAATGAGTGCTTTATGGATCAAAGCCAGTTATCACTGAAAACAACACTTATCAGGATGGTGCATCCCCTGGCTTCCTGGTCTAGCTTCCCACGTGGTTTATTGGCAGTGATGAGTAAGTGGTGTTATTATTTATTAGTTTATTTTTAATCAGATAACTCTCAGACAACTGCCTGAGAGAAAGCAAGATGGGGATGAATGACTGGGCACCACACGCACCACACTGGGCATTGTAAGACAGGATATGTGAAGAGAATCATTTCTTCACCCTCCTAGTGGGTGGGTATAAAATAAAAACTGCAGGAGGGGTAGTGGCACAAATTATCAAGTGGAAAAATAAAACCTAAGAAGATTGCCTACTGCAATCACACTAAAAACAAACGCCACCATTATAATTCATTGACCATCAGCCTTCTCAAGTAAAGACCAAGATCCTCTCTTCAGGCTGTTGAATTTCAATCGTCAGTTAGGAACAGCGGGTGAAATGTTGTCCGAGACAACAACTCTAGCTAAAAGGATGAGTAAAAGTGGCAGGAAGTGACCAGCGTAATCTTCACCTGACAGGACTGACTGTTATTATGGCAAAGGGGAAATGGGTAAATTATGCACATGACTTGCGTGTGTCCTGTGAGATTATAAATTAGAGGTAAATCATTTTTGCATATTTGATTAACTCAGCCAGGAAAATGACTGTCTCGGAGGTGCAGCTGCGGCAGACGTATGTAAATGAGGCCTCAGCATTAAGGATGGCCTCTTTGGCAGTACACTCCCTAAGGCAGTGCATCAGGTCAGAGAACGCAAGCATGACAGGTGAGAAAACCCCAGCAGTGCATTTGCTTTAGCAATACGCTGAAGGTCCAAATGATTGTGGACAGTCCTCAAAAAATGCATTCATCTACTTTCAGTTGCAGCCACTAAAGAAATGTAAAAATGCACACACAGCTTATCTAGTCCCTGTAGGGACCCACAATAGAATAGGAGCAGAAACATGTCCTAATGGTACCATTCCTGATGCCTGGAATGGGGAATAAAGTCGAGCAGTTGAACTGTGTTCTCTGTTTCCAGTAATTTTGGGATGAGTTAGAGAGTTGGAGATGCAGTGGGGTGGTGATCATCCAACATCCTGACTCCACCAATGCTGTTGTTGCTGAATGCAATCAAATTTTCACAGCAATATTCCACATTGGTAGAAAACCTTCCCTGGATAACAAGGCAGTTAATACAACAAAAACAGGATGAACTTTAAAATACCTTTGATATTGGAAGAAACAATGTAAAAGCAGGTGTCCCAATACTTTTGCCCATATAGTTTGTGTCCCCCCCCCTCTCCATTAGCCGTCCAGCAGCCTAGAGCCCTTTCTTTCTCCTTTCTCTTTCTCTCACGTATGCACACAGGCAAGAATACCGTAGTGAAAGGGGGAGGATGTGGAGAAGGAGAAGGAGGAGAGGTGAAAAGCTGTCATCAGGAAGAGGGGCTACATACTCTTTCATTTAACATATTTCAGACATCAGAAATCTGCTGCTCCTGACAGGCTGTGTGATGTGGAATTGGGAGACATGAACACGAACATGCACACACACACACACACACACACTGTGAAAGATGAGATGCACACACACACACTGATCTGATCCCACAGAAGGCCTGTGTATATTATTGTAGTCTGATTGCACAAAATCCCATATAATGAGGCTGTTTCCGCTTGACAATGCAACAGTGCTGCGCGTGTGTGTGTGTGTGTGTGTGTGTAAGAAGAAGGGTATGAAGAATTCTTCTGAGGAATAGGGCATATTTTTAAAGCCGCTGTAATTCATAGTTTATTTTATTGCTCAGTATTATAGACTTGTGTCCAGTGGTGTCACATGATCCCAAAAGGATCTGATATGTGAGCTAATCTAACACCTTCTCACTCATGCAGGGTTGTGTCATACAGCTGAGAGGTTTGGAGCAAATTATGCTCCCACTTTCCGTCTCCAATAACGCATTCTGATTCCGAAATGGCACAAGGGATTTTCACGCTAGCAAGCGATGCAGAGGTGTTTTGGTGGAGAAGCTGAAATATGGATGGAGTTAGGGTTGCTGCTCCCCAGACAGAGAAGCATGGTTTCAAATTTAAGCATTAACATTCAGTCTTCTTCACGGGAAGGGTTTTGGTGGGCCCAGAACCAAGCCAGGATCATTGGATGCAAGGCACAAATAGCATTGCAGAGTACCAAACAGCCATTCACACACACCTAGGGGCAACTGAGCATTGCGCAGGTGGGAGGAAACCCACATGGACACACAACATACCAAACTTCACACAGATCGAAGCGAAACCTGAACCCACAACCCCAGGCCCCACCAGCTATGTGGCATCATCCCCCACTTGCTGCACCACCGTGCCACCCACCAAACATTAACCTCTTCATTCTTTTTCTGACTCGTACATTAGACAAGCACTTTGTTTACATACAAACCTGATCACACCGTCTCTTAATACCTGGAACACGTCCTCTCGTGCACAGGTTTCAGTTTCAAGCAAAACAGCTGTCATTTACAGCCATTAAAAACGTTCCCCGTGCCAAAATACCACCCACACAAACATCTGACCTTTAAAAGGCCTTTAAACACGAGCACATAAAACCAAGACTGCGCTGCCGAACGGTGGACTGGCTGGCTCTTGGATGGCAGTATTGGAATACTCATTAGATGGTTGCTAGTGTCTGTTCCAGGTAAATCACACAGGTTATGCTTTTCCCCTTGAAATTTCCTACGTCTGCCTCATAAAGAGGGAAACTTTTACGGAGACCTTTAACTGCACAAGTTTGATCTTTCAGTTCTAACAAAACTGTTTGAAAAATGTTCTGCTATTCTCTGGCGAAGGAAAAAAAAAAAAAACCCCTCAAATTAAAAAAGAAAAATAGAAGAAAATAAAAGGAAAGAAAAACAGACATTCTGTGGAAAGAGGGAAGAGTACTATATTGCTTGTAGCACATCTCCCCCTACTGTTCATGAAATAGTAGAACATATAGTAAGTAACCTACCTCTGACACCCCTTAACTCATACGTTCTAAAACCATGTGTGTCCCACTGTCCACTATGATCCATTATTGGACACGACACACAGCTCAATAGTTAATGCAGGAACAGCTGTAATAGTCATGAACCAGATACAAACAATAACTGTTCTTATGTATATATAGTATTAAACTTGTGTCTGCAGGACAAACGTACAAACGGATGGAAATAAAATAATGCATGTCTTTAAGGTTTTCAAGGAACATTACACAGCATTTGGACCTAAAACAACAGCTTCAAAACAGAGTGGCATCTGTAGTGTTGTAATGGTCACGAGTCCAGAAGCTCCTTTAATTGTAGGCCTGAAATGCAGCAGCACAAACGGAGCTTCACTGGGGTTACGATCGGCTTTCACGTGCACACTTTGGCAACCTTGTCCATTTTGAGTTTTTACAGAAATCGGTTTGGCAGCAGCCAGATTTGAAAATCACTCTGGAGTGACTCTTAACTAACAAGCTGCAGATGCTTCTTCAAATCAAATCAAATCAGGTTTATTGTCACAACTCATTACACAGGTGTAAAGGTGAGTGGAAAACTTCAAGTACCTCACAGAAGTAAAACTGATGCATATAAACCACAGGAGAAACCAAAAATAAAGAATATACCTCTATGTAATCTAGAGGATTTACACATTAACTTACACTATACCTACATTAGTGCACTGTAGATGGTCTGTGTTTGTACACCTGCACTGGGTGTAGAATTAGACGTAACTGTAGTGTGAAGGTATTGTGACTTGGCATTTTATCTGTTCATCTCTTTCTGTAACAGTTGAGCATAAATTTAAACAAATCTTTCCTTAATTTTGAGGGAAAATCTAGATCAATTTCAACATTTGCCCCTTTTTTAGCATCATCATCCATCTACTGCAGCAGCTGTTGGACCAAACTGTGCTCAGATAGGTTTCTTTCATCCGTTTCCATACATGCTGTTGGAGATCTGCACTTTAACACTTCCTTTAACAATTCTGTCTTCACTTTAATTCCAATTGTAGAATATTTTACGCTCCAACATTACATGACATTGATTATGAGAACTCACTGGTCATTCCATCGGCAGAAGCATGAAGCCTTGGTGTAGATGTGGATGACCATTTATCGTTTTCGACTCATGTTGCAAACGTGACTTGTTCATGATGATTTCTCCTCTACGACATCCAGAGAATTCAACCTTTTCTTTCTAGATGTCACTCAGGCGCTCGTTCGGTCTCTTGTCATTTCAAGACTCCATTACTGCAATTACCTTCTGGTTGGCCTTCATGTGTGTACCATCAGGCCCTTCAGCTGTCCCAGAATATGGCAGAATGGCCCATCTTTAACAGAGTTCATGAGTCATGCTGTCATCTTATCACTGGCTTCCTGTACCTGAACATCAAATTTGAAACCTTGAGGCTGGCCAAAAATGGACCAGCCCCTCTGTACCTGATGGCAATGGTCAAAACCTGATCTGAACAAAGAGCCTTTTGAGCATCAAGTACAGCTTGGTTTGACCCACCATCCCTCAAGATGCATAGAAGACAAACTCCCAGACTCTTTTCTGTTCTGGCACCAAAGTGATGGAACAAACATCTCCTGGGGGTCCGAATCACTTGCTGCCTTCAAAACACTGAAGACCATCCCTTTCATGGGCATTTAAACGTCTTGTGTGAAAGTCTAATATGTTGAGCACTGGCTATCAAGGTCTCCATTCTGGCATTTGTATTTAACTAAATCCAACAGAACTGATTCGTTTTGAACTCCAAACAGGTAAAACAAATTTGAACCTTTTATTTACTTGCTTAAGAATTTCAAATCATTTCTGAGCGTCACGATTCAAGTGAATGTTTCACACTCACATCTCTACACGAACCCAAGGACTTTGTTATAAAGTCAGCTACTGGCTCGTTTCGAACTTTTGCCAAAGCAGCATCACTAGGCAGCCAACAAATTCTGGGGAACGCACTGTTTCCTCAGATCCGATGCATCAGCCAACAGACGGCTGTGACGGTCAAAGTGCAAATGATGGAGAGAGAATGCCATCTACCCATCCAGAGAAAGCAGAGCCAACTGTGCTCTCTTGGGCTCTAGGTACTAATGGCAAAGCAGCATAACAAATATTCAAGGATCTTTTAAAAATAAATGGCTGAAAGATTGATAGTTTACAGTCTCTCTGGTCCTTGTCCTTTAGAAAGTGGCCTGTAGTGGATTAAAATACATAAACCTTTAAATGGAATCACTGATCATGGGCAAGGCAGACACTTGATTGAGAAGAAAGGGGGAAAAAAAGCACAACACTGCAGATCTATATAGTTTATTTTCCTCATATTTATATATTCACAAAAGTCATAAAATTGCTGACTATATTTCATTATATAAACTGTACATGAAAGCAAAGGCACTATACACTGTAGTAAGGAGCTCGGAGTCATCTCTCCTTTCTATTATATTAAATGAAATGAGGCTGACAGAACACAAGCACCGCACTCCCTCACACACGCGCGCACACACACGCACACGCACACGCACACGCACAAGTTCCGCACCTCTGTAACAGCAGAGGAATTAGTGATGGCGTCAGGTTGCGAGTGGTATTGGATCGGATCACTGCATTAGCACTGCTGACAGTCCCCTTCCCACCATCAGTGATACAATCCAGACGTCTTACTGTACATTTACTCCCACGAGTCTTCATATGAGTATAAATTACACCAAACACATCAAAACTAAAAAAAAAAGACTGGCTGTGAGAGCTGGACGCTGCCTGGACTGTTTCTGTTCAGAGTGAGCAGTATGGCAGCACAGCTCCTGCTACGAGGATATGTAGTGGAATGAATGCATGAAAGGAAAAAAAAAAAAAAAGAAACACAAAACTCGTAGGAAAGAAGCATCACAATTTCCACTTTTCATTTACACTTCTTTACATTTTTAAACGTGAACAAAAAACAAATGGAATAAAACAAAAGAGAGAAGGAAAGAGATCATCTACACAAGGCTGGTAAACCTCTGCTGAACTCCGTCCACATCAACCGTTCCAGTCTTTTCTAGTACTGCCCTTTCCAGTGGACTAACACCTGTGGATCTTACCCGTGTGTCTGGAGTCCACTTTGGAAGGGAACATGACATTTTCCCCCACACATGCTCATTCCATCTCATGCACTCACTCCACAGCGATTATCGCCCCGTCTGTTACACACACAGACTCTCCAAACCCAGCTAGAACAATCCTTTAGCTTTCTTCACGTTCACCTGCTTCCATCCCGGCAGCGCCTCATACTCATTCCTCGTCATCTCCAGTGCTTTCTACAGAAACAACACACACACACACACACACACACACACACACACACACACACACACACACACACACACACACACACACACAGAGTCAAATAACTTTATATCTCAGTTAATATTAATAGGTGATCAGATATAGGAGATGATGTCAATCAACTCATGGCTCCAAGTGCTGTCTGTCTAAAACACACATCTAAACACTTGCTCAAAACACACCCAAACACAACAAAACACCTGCTGAATGACCAAACACTTACTGAATCTGGGATAATGACCACTGCCATGACTATGGTGATCAGTGAAAATCTTGAACCAGTTTTAAACGAAAATGTCAGTATTTTTTCTGTAGAATTAAATGGTTAAGATGCAAACAGAATATATTCAAGGTGGTACAATATGAATGGTTCGTTCTAGATAAGCCTATCAAATTGTTTACAGAGGTGATAGAAACTCGAGGTTTGAAGAGATTAAAGTCTCCAAATGCAACATCACAAAGTTACTGGATTAAAAAAAGATAATCCTTTATTAGTCCCACAGCAGGGAAGCTCACACTCATATTGATTAAAATATCATGCCTGATGCTGGACAGTTTCATTATACCAAAAAGGTGGGGAGATATGGGGTTGGAAAATGAACCTGAAACACCTGGTTTTAGACCACAATATTTTATTAGTATGGTGAACTAGGGTCTCCTTTTGCAGCCAATACAGCGTCAATTCGTCTTGTGAAGGACATTTTTTGGATCCAATCCGGGTTAGCACCCCAACATCCCTTTCAGACAGCTTCCTCTTGTGTCCACAGTTAATCCTGTTGGATGTGGTTGGTCCTTCTTGGTGGTGCTGACATTACCCTGGATACCTCACATCACAAAGACTTGCTGTCTTGGTCACAGATGTGCCAGCAAGACGTGCACCAACAGTTTGTGCTCTTTTGAACTCTGGTATGTCCCCCATAATGTTGTGTTCATTGCAATATTTTGAGCAAAACTATGCTGTTACCTGCTAATTGAACCTTCACACTCTGCTCTTACTGGTGCAATTAATGAAGATTGGCCACCAGGCTGCTCCAATTTAGCCATGAAACCTCCCCACACTACAATGACAGGTGTTTCAGTTTCATTGTCCAACCCCTTCAAATGCAAGGCAAAATAGTGGCCAAATACCCCCCCCTTCTCTTTTTGATCATATTTTTTGATATGAAGTAATTTGAGTCATTTCTCTTCACACTGGCCTTCAGTGAAAGTTTTTTATTTCCTTTTCCTAAACAGTTGCCATTTTGCAGATTCTTGCATGAATACAACAATATTAAACTTGTACAAGATGATACTTATTGATTTACTGTCGGTTGCTATATATGTTGTAGGTGTATCACCAGCGTAAGGAAGTGAGTCAGTCAGTTGCTCTTCAACACCAGGGTCACCAAACCTGCTTCTGGAGAGCTGCCTTCCTGCAAGTTTCAGCTCCAACCCACCCCAATCAGCCAATCAAAATCTTCCAAAGGCAGTAATTAGTTGGATCAGGTGGAGTGGATTAGCGTTAAATCTAAAGTAGCTCTCCAGGACTGTTGGTGACCCCTGATCTACAATAAACCATTTCATACCAAACCAGTTTAAATTACTGGGTTTACAACATGAGAAAGGATGACAAATTGGTGGAATGAATCTTTAATCTTTATTCATTCATCATTTATTTATATTTATGTATATGCAGGCATCACATTTCACTATCTGCATTCACTGTAACGACTGTAGTGATACCAGTGTAAACAGCCATTAAATGTTGGGTGAATCCCGCTACAAAGTTCAGCCGTCCAAACACTGAATTTTTGGAAAATAATTTAATGACCCAAATGTTTGCTTCCACATCTTTTCCATTCATTCTTACACAGCTTTAATAAGAGTGACATTGCTGATCTCTGTCAAATGCTTATTGTGTGCGTGATCTAATCAGGAGTAAGTACTGAATGAGTTAGTTGTCAATTTCACCCAAAAGCAGAGTTTAGTCACCACATTTTTGTCTTAGGCTTTGGCACTGGAAAACTATTTCTCAGTGACAGAATTAAGATTAGAAGTGAGGTTATAAACCACATCAATGAGCATTAAATATGCACACAGAGCAATAGTTCAAGACAAGATTTCATCCTTGATAAGAAAATAATAAATTGTGAGTCACACGTGCGTCAAAGAAATGAAAATATGAGTCATCATTTGTGCCAAGTGAGACACACGCACACACACACACACGTGAAACAAGCAAATTATATTTTGGGTGATTAAATCCAAACTCAAGAGTTCTGTGGAAGGTGTGTGTGGGGGGGGGGGGAGGGTCACATCAGGGTTCTGTATAACTCACCTTACCATAGGCCCCTACACCCTGAAGGTGAAAGGAAAATTTAACCTCTGTCAGATGCAAGACTATGCCACCACAGGAGAAAACAGACAGAGAAAGAATGAGAGCAAAAGAAAAGATGTTACAGAAAGAGTGAGGGAGGAAAAAGAAGACAGAATAAGAAGTCAGGAGAGAGGGAAGACAGACAGGCAGATAGACAAAGATATATAAAGGCCCACTGACTGCTCAGATGGACGTTTCAATGAAGAGAAAGAACACATCCGACACGCTTTCATCTTCACTAAAGCATTTTTTTTTAAATCAACAGAGCCTCTCTCAAAGCCAAGACCTTCCTCTTAACCTGAGCAACAGCTGCTGTTTCTGATCCTTCCTTATTCAATTTAGGAACCCGTAGCTGTGACCTCACCTCAAAGTCTTCATCTGATAAGTAGATTTCAAGACGCAGAGGGTCGACACCTTCTGGAAGCGGACGGGCCTGTAGATCAGCCAGCGGATAGGTGGCCTTACACAGTCTGGCCAAGACATCTTCCACCAGAATGATCTGATTACATACTTCTGCTTCCTACAATATGGTAGAAATCAAAGAGATGGTAACAGGTTAAGTAATTCATGTACAAAGAAAGAGACTTTCTGTAGAGAAAAAGACTTGCAAGAACAAAGCCTACAAATGTAAAATGACCTTCTACTAAATTAGGGGAGTCTAGCTCTGGTCTTGCAAGGCCTTATCCCAGCAAAACGTGGTGATTGTCCAACCCAAACCTGTGATTCAACAGCTACCCCGGTTAAACAGGTGTGTCTGAGTAGGAACATCACCGATATGGTTGGCCTCCAGCCTTCCAAGACGGGAACTGAACATTTGTCACACAAATGAAACAAAACATTTTCGAAGCTCATAATACTTCTAAAGCCTCCGTTTGGTTTCAGGGCTGTTTATATTTATTACTTAGACAAAGGTCAGATCACATCGTAGGAGGGAGGGAGGGAGGGAGTGAGGGAGAGTGTGAGAAACCTTTTCTGTGATCTCTGCAATGTCCTCTCTGTGCTCCCAGCAGGGGAACATGTTGGTAAAGGTAAGAGGCTCCAGGCCAGCATGAATCAGGTAGGCTTTTGGAGGCTTCTTGTCATTCTTTTCTGTGTAAACACACACACAAAACCAATAATTGACTGTGAAATTTCACTTTTATTAGTCCACTCAAATCACACAACCTCATGCACTTAAAAAAAAAAAACACAGACAATCATGATGAATCATCTGCGCGGTGGTACTGGGAAATTATTGGATTCATTGGTGTTATTATTCTGAAATGGAACACCACATTTTATTATTTATAGTTAAAATATGAAATACTACGAGCAAAAGTATATAGTATAGAACAGCAATACTAATAATCACCAGACATCAGATATGGTGTTTATGTTATAGTTGAAATAATACAGGAAGATGGCAAAAACCTGCAACCAACATCTGGGGTTATATAAAAATCAGGCCCAACTGATCTGATCGGCCACACTTTTGTTAACCGATATTATATGAATGAAATAAATGAAGGAAACGATCAGTTGTCAGAGTCAGAAGTGAAATGACACAGAACGTTGGTGAGATGCTGCATCTAACAGCAACACATTCGAGTAAAGTGAAGGAAATGGCCTGGACCCAATCACAATCAAGCTCTTCACGAGGGTCTTCAGATGGGACGTTCCCCACTCAGTGTTTTGCTGAATTAATCCCTAGAATGTAACAAGTGTTTAAAATACACTTATCACACACTTTATTACACGTGTGCACCCCTTCATGTATATAGTTACTAGGAAAGAAACACCATGTTGACAAGCGAGGTCAACTTTTCTTTATAATTGTGGAGAGCACAAAACATGGAGGACAAATGAACGGACTACAACAGCAGAAGAACATGTCAGGTCCCAATCCTGTCTGCCAAAACACAACCCTGAGGCTGCAGTGAGCACAGGCTCACCAAATTTGGAGAAATGAAGCCTGTTCTGATTAATCTCAGTTTCTGTTGAGGCACACAGGTAGGGTCAGAATTTGATGCCAAGAGCATGAATCCATGGACCCAGTCTGATTTCAGTCCAAATGAAGAACACTGGAGTGTGGTAGAATAAGAGATCTGCACCATATATGTGCTACTGAGGAACCTCCACGAGCAGCCATTATCAACATAACCCAGAACATCTCAACTAACCCTCTCTGAGGCTGTTTTGAGGACAAAGGGAAGCCCTTCTCAGTATTCATGTAGTGTTCCTAATATGTTCACTGTATATTCTTCATAGTAAACAACTGCATTCATGTTATACACTGAAGACTCCAGGTTATCCTTCAGTCCACTTTATAACATGAGTGCTTCAAAATCCCATTAAAAAGCTCTCAGCTGGTGGTTACCTCGACAGTAGTGCAGCACTGTTTCCATGGCACATTTCCTGTCTGAGTCCCAACGGATGCGGGCAGAGCCTGTGTTCTCACTGTCCTGAGGCCACCAGCCCTGCCACAGGTACACCTCATGATGATTATCCACCAAAAACAGAGCTACGAAGGAAAAAAAACACCACAGAAATAACATCACTGTCCCACCACATACACATACACATCAGCAGGAGACTGGATTTAATGAAAGAAACAAAAAATGGCCTTGAAAAAAAGGTAATTACATTAATTATATAAGCTTAGTTTATCCATGCTTTAAAATAGAGAAAGAATATGAAATGAAATACAGAAGAGTCCTTACTATCCAAGAACACCACCATTAGTAAATTATACTTATTTTAACCCACTGTGTTCTGCACACACGGGAATTAAGGGAATTAATCCTCCACATTTAACCTACATACTAATGAATTCACACACCAGGCACCAGGGGGCAGTGAGCACACGTGCCCAGAGCGGTGGGCAGCCCTACCCTCGGTGCCTGGGGAGCAGCTGGGGAGTTCAGTGCCTTGCTCAAGGCCACTTCAGTCATGTTCTGCCAGTTCAGGGATTCGAACCGACGACCTTCCAGTCACAAGGCTAGTTCCCCAACCATTATTAGGGTTCCCATTATTAGGGTTCTGTCTAAGAGCTTCTGAAACACTAGTGAGTAGTGGTGCGTTTGTTGTATTATACAACACCTGGTTGAGCTGCAGTGTACAAGTCCTCCTGATGGAAAGGCATCGAATTGACCAGGTTTGGCTCTCGGGATGGACAGATGAACTCCACAGCAGTAAACTCCCCGGAGGTACTGCTCAGCTGATACAATCGTGGCGTGAAGTTGAACTTCCCCAAGTCTGGAAGGCAAAGAAAGCACAATCGTTTACACGGCAGTGTACATCCACACTCATTCTATCATAGCACTATTATATCATATTTCCCACAAACCATGGATCATGCAGTCATACGCCTTCCGGTCCCGCCTGCCAAGCGCTTCCCAGAAGCCTATCGGTTCTGTTCCTTCATCACACTCTTGAATGGTCACTTTACTACTGTTGTGAAGCCCCGCCTCCAATGGACACCTAAAAATACACTGCCATCGTGACCAAAACCGTGTGTATATGTTTGCATTTAGATTGACACACACAAGCTAATAACCTTAGGTAAAGTTGTGTTAAGCACATTTACTCACTGCTCTTTGATCTTGTTGGCAGCAGTGCGGCCCACATCTCGGGTGTGCATTTGGGCCTTGCATCCATGCCACAGATACATGCTGGCTTTGGGGATATTCAGCAGGATCATAGACGTCCGAGAGCGAAGGCTGCTGCAGTGACACGCCACCTCCAGCAGGTGGCCTTCGATTGGCTTCTCTCCACGAACACAGTACAACCGCCAGTCATCTAGAACACGAGGAAACAAACAACACACAGAGAAACTCAGGTGAGCGTTTGGGTTTTGTGGCACTATTTTAATGCAACTAAACCAAATAAGACCGTGAAACACATTCAGATGGAAAAGTGAATATTTGAAATGTAATAGTAAGCGATCGGGTTGTTTACGCAACGAATCACTGCTACAAATTACACTGTATTTGCACTAAGTGTAGCATCATAATGATGCCTACCACAATATTAATGTATACAAAATACTAAAATAAACACCGTCATCTGTACACGCAATCAAAAACCAGTTTCTCTCACGACAAATAGTCAACCATGCATAATAAGCTTAATGTGGAGCAATCAAGAGCATATATACATGTGATTAAAGTATTGAACAGATTGAAAACCATGATGTAATACTGAAAAAGCAACACTGCTATGAAGGCTTGAGCGGTGTGTAAAATAAGTGGAGTCAAATGAAAGGTTGTTAAGTCTTAGAAAGGCGTGTTGTCATGATCCAGGCTTTAAATACAGGCAAATAAAAGAGTCCAAATATCAAATAAATATTAAACAACGAAGCTAAACATGCATAAGCGGTATATTTTCTTTTTTTTCCATTCCTTTTTGCTGTGAAAGAAACAGGAGAGCTGCCTAGTTGTTCACTGCAGCACATGAGCTGCTGAAAACAGTGCACGACAGTATCAGTATCAGCCAGTTTTCCTGTTTCCATTTTCAATAAGCATCATCTGACAGGTAGGAAACAGGACTCTGACATGTCAAAACATTTTTTTTCCAAGTTACACTGACGCTTCAACATCACTGTTGCGAGTCACAATATCCCCGTCCAGTACTCCGAGGGATCAATGTATCTGTAATATACCTAATAAATTATATTGTGTTCATGAAGGACATGACAGGAGCCTCACAGAATGAGAGCAAAAGTGTGTAGCCTACTCTGAGCATTGTCCTCCTCCTCTTCCCTTTTTCCTGCATGGACAATCATCCCTCCATTAAAACACTGTAGGAAACAGGGAGGTTCCTTTCCTTGCTGCACCTGGACCTGAGAAACAGGCAGTTGTTCACACAGTTTAGCATTTATACCTTCACCTTCTTCACAGAGACGTCTGAGTTCAATTTCTAGTGTAAAAAACACACCAACACAACAGTCATTTGTATTTTAATGGACCGAGTCCTATCAGTGTATGATGTGATGTCCATAACATTTAAAAGTGGCTCAGTGGTCTAATGTGCTACTGTTATGAGGTTTGAATGCCGGATCATGCCATCGGCAGCCAGAGTTTGAGAGACAGCTAAACTGTCCGTTAGCTATTATATTGGAATTGGGGACCTGTCACTTTTGTCCGAGGGCGTTGGCTGCCCAGTAATGAAATGGAGCAGGTTCAAAAAGAGGTGGTGGTTGACTTCACATGTATTGGAGGAGACATGTGCTTGACCTCACCCTCTTACTGTCAGCACTGTTTGTAAGAGGGGAAGCGTGCTAGTGAGTTTAGGGAATTGGCACTTCTAAACTGAAGGGAAAAATGGGGTTAAAAAAAAAAAAAAAGGCTCAAAAACTTTGCTCTATTTGAAATAAAGTGTTCTATTTTAGGATTCTTTTGGACAGTTGTGGGGTTGATGAACATAACGCACATAAGGTATTGTGCACAAACGATGAGGACATGGAATACCCTTTGTTGCGACTCCTTTATTCTAAGATCCTATAAATGCTTTCTCAGATTAATAAGCCCCAAAATAAATCAGTGAGGGTTACCTGTGCTCCTCTCTCCTCGTCCAGCTCCACAGTCATCAACGCCGATGTTCCTTTCTCACTCACTGTGGAGTTACGACCCTGCCAGAAGAAATATGCACACTTCTCTTTCCCTGGGCCTATAACTCTTTCCGAATGAAACCGCTTCCCAACTGTGGGCACACAAGAGAGGAGTGATTCGCTCGCTTTTAATATATCAGCTTAGCAGCTTTTGTAATGTCCTGACAGAACATCACTTACACGAACAGGACAGACCTACAAGAACATGAAGAAGAAAGAGGCGAGAGCTCACCTGCTGTACTGACCATGTACTTCCATTTCACCACATACGTGTCTCCTTCATGGAATTGGCCAATGCTCAGTTTAGGAAGACGACTGTAGCAGGAAAACACATGTTTACTTCTTCTTCAGTCAGGTTTTATAACAACGTTCTGATGCACACAGAGAGGACCGGTAAGAGTCGTTCTGTACCTGTAGTCAAACTCCAAAATATGCCACACATCCACAGACAGGGTGCTGATCTCAAATCCACGGCCTTCCTCTCCTTCCACCAATCCGTAACCACGGCCCACATCGCCACCGTCTAGAATGGTCCGTACAGGGGCATGCGACAACGGCAACATCAGGGAGGCATCATATGGTCGGTATTCACCACTGTGCCCCTCCTACAGGAGGAAGAATAAACTTATATAAAACTATAGCTTTAAAAGTCAGATAATGCCAATTTCTATTCCTTTATTTACATATCAATGTGACAAAAAATGATTCAGCTGATATTTAACAACCACATAAGTCCAGAATCCAACACTCAATCGAACTGGTAAAGCGTAAAACAATCATTACAGTCACGTAATACCTTGTCTTCAATGCCGTGACCATTGGCATTCTTCTTTTCCGCCTTCTTGGAGTCATTCCAGTCTAGAAACTTCTCCTTAAACAGTGTGGTCTCGTTGTGCTGGGTCAGCCTACCAAACACAGCCCAGTCTGGCCGTCCTTGCCCTTTCCTAACACACACACACACACACACACACACACACACACACACACACACACACGGCATAAATATCGCCACAGGCGACGTGCATGTAGATGGTATACAGACACAGGCACAAGCAAACAAGGGTGAAAGAGCAAGAGCAGGAGAAGGTTTTGAATGTACATGGCCTTGTGTTTCAAACCCTGCAATGGCTACATAAGCTTGGTTTAAAAGCCCCCTGATACCAAAACATCTGCCTGAAAAGAACAGGTACCACAACAGTTCACATTACATCCTGCTAAACACAACCATGCATTTACACAACTTCCCGTTTTACAGCGGTGTTACTGTGTGTGCACACCTGGGTATAAGGGAGTTGCACTCTCCTGGGTCAAGAGGGTTAATATCGCAGGTTGTGTAGTCAAAGGTGCCATTCCACAGGTGCTTCGCCAGCTGAAAGGCCACTTTCCTCTGTGCCAAGGTCACCTCTTTACCATGCCACACATACACCTCACTGCCAAAATCAAACACCAGCACCTGTGTGCACATACAATCATCGAATGAAGCTCTGGAAACTGTAAATAGAATATTTTAGTATAAAAGTATAAATATTTAGTATTAATAGTTAGTCTTTATTATAATATAGTATAATAGTTTGCATAATTGTAATCATTTCCACAATATATGATCGACTAAATAAGACATCAACAATACAGAGGTTTTCCAATCTTGGAGAACACGGTATTATACATAATAAAAAATGAAATGACCAGTGAATCAGTGTAACCTGACCTCGGTGGAGTTGAGCATGGAGCAGCGGGGCACTCTGCCCCAGTAGTCATCATCAGGTACCAGCTTGTCTTCTTGCAGCCGATAGACACAGTTTGTCTCCACTATGGCATTCTCATAGAACTCATCCTCTTCTGGAGTTCCTGCAACTGTGATACACAGAGGAGCCTCATAACACACGCAACACTGCTTCTAAATCAACGTTCAGCACAACAAATCCTGATCACAATTCTTGTATACTCCAGGTCACTCTGGACACACAATCTCAATCCCACACCCATTGGTCCAAAACATAAAGCATAGCAATAAGCATTTACTTGCAGTAAAGTAAAACAAACTCAAATGCACGACTGTTTCCACATCCATTTGTATAAGAGTTAAAGAGGTTACAGCAAAATCATAAACGGCAAGTTATGGCCAGAGGTAAAAATCAGAGGGTTTGCCTTGGTAACTTGCTTGTCCTCCCAAAATCTTCCAAAATTCCTTGGCTGCATGGCTGTGGGTGTTAATTCCCTCCTCTATGGTCTGCACATATGAGGCTCTACAACCCAGGTCATGCTTCGTCTGTATGAATGTGGCCAACTCTGAAGCCTGCAGTGAGGAGAAGGCATTTTTAAAATCATCTGAAGACTGGCCACGAAAAACAAAAAACTGTGGAAGAAACCAAGGGTACGAGAAAAACAGATATCCAGTGAATGAGAATGTTCATCACCGTAATTGTTCCTAATCAGGTCCATAAATATATCGATGGGAAAATTCAGCTTTGAATTCAAGCTTTAATTGTTAAACATTTATTGCTAGATTTTTCTTAAACCCTTTGAATTACAGATGGACTAAAGAACATTATCATTTATTCAACTGTTCTATTTTTCATGACAAATAAGGACAGAAAAGGGATGGTATGGTATTTGGATCTGATGAAAACCACATCATGTGTAGAACACTGTTAAGACGTGTGTATATATGTCTGAATCTCAATGTACAGCCACTGCCAATGCCATGTCTGATTGCTGAAAAACTCAGCATGCAGTCATGCTTCAGACAGATGTGTAAATAATTACAGGTGTGGTCTGATTAGACACTGAGTCTTGGCACATATAGGGCAAATAATGCTTCCCTCACTGCCCTATAAAATGCAGAGGCTACTTTTAGGTAGTGTCCCTCTTGGTGAGAGACCACTGATTGCTAGACATGTCTTTTTGACACTGATGATCACATATAACAGCTGGTCACCTCCAATAGTGATAGGAGGGACACTAACAGCTCAGCAATATGTGCAGGACATCCTGAGGCCACGTGTCGCTTCTCATGACAGGGTGTCCAGCTGGCATTTTTCAGCAGCATAATGCTCACCCACATATAGAGCAAGGCCCTTCCAGTAATGTCTCAGTCAGATTACAACAGTTCCTTGGCCTGTCTGTCTGCCAACCATGTCTCATCTTATCCAGGCTAGAGGCAGCCAGCAGGGTACGAGAGTTCTACCCAAATTCCTTTCACTCTAATATTGTATTGAGATACGCCAACCTGTGCAAGACGGCTGCCTCTCCAGCAGCTCTGGAGCTTTAGCTCTTTTTAACCTCTTTTCTCACTTTTCCACATACTTTGCTCTTCTTACAAACACAGTGTGTGCGCTTATACATGTCCCATGGATATTTCCAACTCTGGAGATCCGTCATTTCCCTCAGGGAACCCTCCCAAGGGATCAATAAAGTAAATTGTAAATCAACCTTTTTATAGAAAACAGATTAATTCAAGAAAACAAGGACTCAGAAATCTCAGGACTCCTATTCTTCAGAACCCAAATTCTCAGTTGAGTCTAATTTTTGCAATTTTAGGAAAAACGTCTGTGACAAAGATGGGATCTAAATGAACCATAACTGAGAATCAAAAATAAGTCTATAATGTGAGAAATACAATTTTCCTCCCGGGAATTTGTTTTAACGAGTGTGTAAAAATGTAAGCAAAAATTGCTAAAAGTTTAAAAAAATATTGATAAAGATACTTAAAAAAAGCGTAAAAAGGTCTACACTTCAGTCCTGCCTAAAACTATCACTGACCAATTAACTTCTTGTTGTGACTAAAATCAAAAGGTGACAGGAGCAAAGCTTTTAGCAGCATGGGAATTTCTACTTTACATTTCTGCTCAAATGTAGGTCAAATTTGTTTCTAGACACAGTTCAATGACCTCTCTGTTGTTGGCTGTGTGATGGATGTTTGCATCGCTGTATGTTTCCTGTCTTTTTCAACAGACTTCTGGTTTCCGCTACTTGATGTCGAAACAACTCTGTGGTTAATGTTGCTGACTTCCTGCACGTGGAGGACTCGTCAAACACAAACATAATCAGAGGACATTTAAAAAATGCACTACGTGATATTTAAGGTGGCTGTGTTATTTAACTCTTTGCTGGCACACTGCTGACTAACTGTACTGGTGTGAGGCTTCGATTCAGGTCACTGCATGACATAAAATTATAATCCTAATAGTTTTCTGTCTGAAATTTATTCCCCGTCCTCCTTTAAAAATCATCAAATGTGAGATTGTCATGTTGTAGTGTGCACATGCAACCCTTATTTGGGATTTTAGCGGCTAGTTCCTTATTGAATCGATTGCTCTGGTTTAGTTGTTGCTTACAACAGCTGCAAGACGTGTGTGTGTGTGTGTGTGTGTGTGTGTGTGTGTGTATGTGTGTGTGTCCATATTTAAACAAACAAACAAACAAACAAAACCCCAAACACTCACTTTAGCCTTCTCAATCACATTTGCAAACTCTCCAACCCAGATGAAGCAGTGCTGAGGTGTGATCAGGAGGAAGCAATCTCCACTGTTCAGAGAGGATGATCTGGGCTCCACCAGCCTGGTCTGAACATGCCTCCGACCTAATAAATAAATCAAAAACAAACACCTTTTCAGTCCATTATTTTGTGCATCTTCAGGCTGAATTTCACTGATGGTAGGAAACCAGAACCAGAAACCAGCAAAACAACACCTGTGCACACACTCCATACTGCATGAGCACTGGCTTTCCACATAAATCCACTTACATTAACAGCATGTATAACAAAAACACCACCCCCTCGTAGTGCTACACTCGGGTAAAGTAAACACACTGACAGTCAACCTTTCAACACACAGTGCCAAGGTCCTAATAAGTACACAGAAGAGATGGAGCCTGATTAACTCATTAAAACCCTTCAAAACACGTGGAAAGTTCCTTACAGTGCTTTATCCTTCACTTTAACTCATGAAGTCCCCACATGACATTCACAAACTGTCCTGTGACACGTCCAGGATCTTACTTTGTTAACATTCAAAACTGTCTGGGCTCTTATGGGTAAACTGTATATCTTACATGTAAATGAATTCTGTTTGATCAAGAAGAGCTTTGATGCAGCATAGTTTTAACCTCTCGTCTCCACATACCCACAACGTGTGTGGAAAACCGGGGCAATATTAAACAGCAAAAACAATTCATTCTAACCCCATCGGCAGGGAGGCTGAGTCACTGACCTTTGACCTGCATGAGCATGGTGCTCTTGTAGGGCATAGCGCTGCTGTGGGAGCTCTGCTCGGTGACGTTGACACTGCGCAGACTCACACTGCTGAAATTCTCCTTACTCGCCAAGCCTGCCAGAGCAACTGCGGAGAAACCACTGTTCTTACTCACTGAGAGAGAGAGAGAGAGAGAGAGAGAGAGAGAGAGAGAGAGAGAGAGAGAGAAATTGAGAGAGAAAGAGAGAGAGAAATAGAGAGAGAGAGAGAAATAGAAAGAGAAATAGAAAGAGAAATAGAAAGAGAGAAATAGAGAGAGAGAGAGAGAGAAATAGAAAGAGAAAGAGAGAGAGAAAGAGAGAGAGATTACTACATTTACTACAGGTCATGGGTTATGCTGTACTGTTACTGAAATTCAGAATGAACCCAGTGTTAGAACATGTGACCCTTCACCCTTGTAGAAACTCTGGGTCATGACTGATATTTTTAAAATCCATCACAAAAGCCTTCACCAAAAGCCTGAGCAAGTGAGGCAACGTGGTCCTCAACTCCCTCTCTGCTCTGTTTCCCCACACCACAAACATCTGCACAAGAGTGCTTCCCAGCCCCTTCCTCACTCACTCTTCTCCTGTTTGATCCTCTTGCTCTCCAACATTCCAATGTTAAGTCTCTGCTCTGTGTATTCATGTCTGATGTCCTCTCTCGAGGCCAGGAGCTTCAGAGGGTTTCTGGACGACTGCACGTTGCGAGCGGGACGTACTGCACGTTTGTGCTGCACCATCTCTGAGGTCAGTCTGGAAAACAACCAGGTCAAATGTCAGGAGTTCAACACCTACATCTACATGAGCAGTTTTCCACTCGGTGGCCAGCAGAGACGGGCTGCTTATGTAAGGCCTACATTTTATGTTACAGCCTTATTCCTACACAGATTAATTTCATTTTCTACACACAGTACCCCATGAAAAAGTGAGACAAACAATACCATTCCAACAGTAGTTGGTCAGGGTTACGGGAAAGATAACTGCAGTGATGTACAGAGACATCTTTGAGGATAATCGGCTCCAGAGCACTCAGGACCTCAGACTGGCACCTCAGACCCAAGAGAGCCAAGATAACAAAGGAGTGGCATAAGCACAACTCTGTGAATGTCCTTGAGTGGACCATCCAGAGCCCAGACTTGAATCTAATTGAACATCTCTGGAGATCTCTATATATGACATCTACACTTTCCATCCAATCTGATGGATCTTGAGAGATTCTGGGAGAAACCTCCCAAAAAAAAGGTGCCAAAAGGTATTGAGCAAGGGCTTGTGTACAGGTTGTACTTTTGTTTACAAACTTTTTCACCGTCATTATGGGGTATTTTGTGTAGAATTCTGAGGGAAAAAATGAATTGAACCTGTAACATAACACAGCGTGCAAAAAGTGAAGCACTGTGAATAAATTCTGGATGGCGTCCAGGACAGCTGAGACCAGACCTGAGCTCCATTCACCCCCAGAGGCGCTGAGCGTCTGGGGCGGGACAAAATCATGCTATTCATCCAATGACCATCAGGTTTAGAGGCAATGAACTGAAGTGAATGGATTCTCAGCTTCTATGGGCAAATGCATGAACCATAGACCATATAAGAAAATGATTTCTTGAGTTTTTACTATGAGCTGGACAAAATATACATTTCTGGTTAATTACATTCAGTTTTATGGTACATTTACAGCCATAAACTCATTAACCATTTAAAATTCCAGGCTTAAGGGCTTCGAGAAGCTCAGAGGTCTAACGCGAGTACTATGACCTGAGGATCACATGGTTTTGGCTCAATCTGTTTACGATCGGTGTCTGAGAAAGCTAACGATGGCGCTCCCTCCTCATATCATCATATCATTGCTGCCCAACAAGCAGCTGGCTTCACACGTATTGGCGGAAACATTTTTTATCTTAGTTTATTTTTTAAATTGTGCCAGTTGCCCTGTACTTTGTGAATGTTCATGAAAGGACATTAACTGTCATTCAGGGGTTTTACTTTGCCTTAAACATCCTAACGAATCAATAAAGGCTAAGAAGTAAATTCTGAGAATCCACACTTTGGCACAAGACAGTTTCCTGGTCTTACTTGGGCATTTGTGGTCCAAAGATGGCATCAAAGTCATCGCTGATGTCCACTTTGCTGGTGACGTTGGCAAACTCCTCTGTGTGCCTGTAGAACTTATCAAAGCACTCATCATCCAAAGTCATGACCTCCTTCACAGTCTTCTCTGTGACCGTAAGTGTGGTTTCCTGAAGTCCCTCCACTAAATCAATAGTAAATAAATAAATAAATAAATAAATAAATAAATAATTAGTAAATGAATAAATAAAAGCAAATATTGTTTACCCTTCATTTAGGCAAGATTTTACTGCTCAGGTAACCCCACCTTTACTGTTGAGCCGACCCAGGAAAGACTCCAGCTTATCCAGCTTCCTATCGGACTCAACTTTCATGTCACGCCTGACTTCGATCTCTGCAGACAGAATTGCATGCACAATTAACACACCACACACATCTACAACAACAACTATGAATGATCAACATTCTGCACTGCCGTGCAGTCCATCATCTCTTACAGCATCAAACTCCTTCAACAACTATTGAACAACAAACTGAACTGAATCAAATTAACACGTCCTGATCAAATATTCACCACCTTATAAAACACTGACACCCACTATACACTGCTACTACCATCATATTCAGCACACCACCACAATACTACATTCTTGTGAACCTGCAATCTCCTTTGTTTCTTTCCAAACGAAAAAAAGAACAAAAAATATAAACATCAAAACCTTTGGAATCATCAAAATGTACTTCTGAACAATATCCTTTTCACTAATAAGCACAGCAGGACGCAGGAAGTCCCTTACCTTCCTGGGGTTTGCAGATAGTATTCTTGTTTTTAGAAGACGCCAGAGCCAGTGTGGGATTCGTGAGCACTGCGGGGGCAGCCAGACCTGAAACACAGTCAGTTTAAAATCCAAATGTTCTGAAAGCTCTCAGAGACCAATTCTCCATGAACCTTACACTACAGTGACACGTCATTAGTAACACAATAACATCTTGTTTAATGCTGACACTAATACATTTACAGGCGCTCGACAGGCTGGATTTGATGCTTTTATCACTTAATCCAAGTCCATTTAAATATCTTGGAGTTTACATAGACTGTGATCCAAGTTGGAAAACACAGGTGACCAGGATGTGCTCTAGGATCCATCAGCGCCTTTCACTAATATTCTAATATTCTAATGATCTACAGAGCAGCTGTTGAATCAGTTTACGATATGGCATGACACGCTGGTTTGGTAATCAAACAGTTAAATCTAAGACACAATTAAACAGCCTAGTTAAGACAGCTGGGAAAATGATGGGCATTTCTGCCCCTCTCGGCCCGCAGGAGCTGTGGCAGCAGGCTATAATTAGGCAGGCTAGGAATATTGTATCCGATAGTACACACGTGCTCTATCAGGAGAACCAGCTCATGAACTCAGGCAGGAGACACAGGGTTCCTTTGTGCAGGCACAACAGGTTTAAACACCCTTTTGTACCACTGTCACTTAAGATGCTGAGTAATAATGACGTCTGACTGTATTATGGTGGTATTGGTGGCTGTGCGGTCGTGAAACAGTATCAAATGTAATGCACTTTAAATCTGTAATGTATTGTAATGATATGGTTTTTGGTCACATGATGTTTGGTATGTTTGTGTGTTTTTTGTTGTAGTGCAGTATATGTCCTCCCTCCTCTGAGAGACAAATCAAGAAACCATGACTATCCAAGGAAACGACGTCCATCAGGGGCCGTACGTGCCCATGTAGGACCATCTCTACCATGATGTACAGACAGCTGGATCACGAGCAGTTACTTTCCTTCTGCACAGGTTTCTATTCCCATCATTCGGATACAAACTGATATTGGTGTCATCGGGATTCTAGTCTCTTCTACAAGCTACGGATATCGGAGTGAACAGCAAAGCACTTCTGTAAGTCACTCTAGAGAAGGGCATCAGCTAAATGTCATAAATGCAAACGTAAACGTGACCTCAAGATACACGCTTATCAGATGCTTTGGCATCGAGTCTGGCTGATTTTTTTTTTCTTTTCTTTTCTTTTTTTTTATGTTTACCAGTGATTTACATCTTGTGGTAAAACCTCTGTAGCTACTCTGGAGAAGTATTTTTCATCATAACCTGATTCTGACACAGATGCATTGGTTGACAGCTAAAACATGAACTTCAGCACCCTGTCAGCATCAAGGTACTTCGCAATCTGAATGTATGCGAGGGGCCGACTTGATAAACTGACCTTTTTTGACCATCCGACCAGCCACGGTGAACTGGGTGGAGTCGTTCGCAGCTCCATAGCCTTTGGCCTTCCAGGCATCCTCTCGGGCTGTGATGAGCTGCTTGCGGTCCTGGATGGACATCTCAACATGCTCCGTCTGGTCACTTTCCACCACCTCATTTCCCAACCTCTGAACACCCAAGGAGAAGACAGAAGACACATTCAACTAAAGAGATAAATGTCAATCACATATTTCTTACTTTGTAACATTTTGAGAAGTTGCTTGTTGTTTTGTCTCCTAAACGAAACAATCCGAGATTCATAGTAAAGAAATGTCATCAGAGCCATGAATTTTCTTGTGTAAAGTGTAATTCTTAATACAGAATGACCTCCAACATCCATCATTTTAAAACAGGGATGCAACACATTAACATGTAGAAGAGAAACTAACTAACATGATCAGGACACACAACCCAAAGTCACGGTACTCATAGCAGACCGTTACGAAATGCAGGAACCTGAAACTCTCTCACTGAAGTGTTTAAGGTGTGCAAATGTGTGTGTTTGTGGGTATCTGCTAAGGAATGACATGGGGCACCTTGCGTCTCCAGGGGTGACGATCGTTCACCTGCACGGGCAGGGGTTTGGCCTTAATGGGAGGGTAGGGGTTGGGGACAGGAGAAGATAGGGGTGAGAAAGGAATGGAAAGAGAAGATGACGGATGAAAGGCAAAGGGAAAGCAAAGGGAAAACATCAGAATGACACTTTATTTAAACTCTCACCAGGAACGTGTTGAAGCTACAGAACGCAAATTTGACCATGTTTTAAGTGTGTATTTGCCATGAAGAATGAAGAAATCGTAGGACAGTATATTTTTGACAAGGTATCCATGTTATCGTCCCAAAACATATATGTCAGACATGAATGCAGTGCATTTCTTCTGGACTGATTGGACATATAAACCATTCTGTGGTCCAGTCTGGTGGAGATTTAAGTAAAGTGCTTATAAATAGAAAAATAGACATGAAAGATACAAAGTTCAGAGAACTACACGAGAGCTCTGTAGTACTGCAGGAGACTAAACAAAACTACATCAAAAAGTTGCATCAATGGTGCCCATGCAATTAGTGGACTGAAGATCAAGGCTGTGACCGAAATGGATCTCTAGGCCCTATTGCACTATATAGAGATAGACTATTTCGTTTACATACACACACACGAGCTGTGTTTAACACACACAAAGCTCTGTACACACAAACAAACTGAATTCTGAATTCAAATGAGTAAAACCCTGCTCTTCATGGAATAATCCCTGATGATGTTTACAAACATAAGCCCCCATTAATAAACTAAAATTATGGGAAACCATCAGAACGTCACAGCGTCCAGTGGTTTGTAAGCATCACTGTTTCAGAGGCTCTATGAGCAAACATCACCAGCTCCACTCCGCTCATGTAGTGAGCTCTGATGTTTACTAAATATTACTAGTGCATTGTGGGCAATTATAGTGCCCTCAAAAATCACGTTTGAATTCCACTTTGGACATTGGCTGACCCTCATTAGGGCCCTAAAACGTAAACAGGGGTCCATTTCTGTCACATCCTCCTTTTAGAGCAGAGTGAGGAAAATGTAGGTCACAGTTCAAGAAGATGAAGCAGATCTGAGGCAAACCATTTCGTCAAGTCTACAGACACACACCAGAATGAGTACTGACGAGTGAGGGATTTAAGCAGCTACGTAAAATAAGTAGAGAAAAAGGTGTTTGGTTCAAAAGGGGTTGAGGGTAAGCAGGGAACTGGAGTGTGCAACGCAGTGTGCACAAACAAAGCCTATCACTCCATCACCCATATTGCTGGCAACCGGGTAAGCCTATTAAAATCAGTAATGCATTGGGGGGCGTGGCATGGCTTCGATGGCAGAGACGTTATCTAATAGGCGTCAGAAAATAACCTCAAATATAAATAAAGTATTACACATTAAGAGCCTTTGTGCAGCGGCAAGGGGGTTACGGTAGATAATATGGGGGATTAATGAGCATGTCTTGGCCCAGTTGAGTTTGAGATTGTTTTCTCTCACCTGGGGAGAGGGCTCGATGTGATCCAGAGGTTCAGAGGCGCAGGAAAAGGTGGAAGAAAAGACAGGTTCCTACAGGCAGGATAATGTGGAGGAAGTGAGACAGAAGATGGAAAGATGTAAGAGAAAGGGTGGAGAATGGCATGAGCAGGGACAGCAGGTGACAGGAGTTAAATAACAACACAGTGTTCTCATATCTTACACAGACGAGCCGTGGCACTGACCTGGTCAATGCAAACACAACGATAGTTAAAGACACACATTTTCCTTATTTTAAAAGCTTACAATTAGGGCCCAACTGATATATTGAATGGAATATTAACTAAATATAATAAATATATATTACATTTTGTGGTCTATGTACGCTAAGACTACCATCACTCTTACTCTTACTGCTACAGGCGGCACAAAAAAAAAAAAAAAAAACACACGGGAATGTAACCCACAAGTAACCTTAGGATAAGAGTAATGTAACAAAGCACACATCTCTATCAACTGGTGACCGAACTGGGAGCACCTAAAGTCAGGGCTGGGCGATATGGAAAAAAACAAAAACATACAGCGATAGATTTTAGCTGATGGAGATATATGATGTGAAAAATACAATGCAACAAGAACTCGGGCACCCCATGATTACACCCTATAATTAAACATACTGAAATTTGATCTTCATTTCTTCTTTACGCACAATAAGTCATCTTATACTCCCTCCACGGGGTGTGTGTGACAGACTTAAGTGGGAGCAGAGTAGAGGAGGAGCTGAGAGCAGGGGTTGGAGCAGAAGATTAAAACAATGTTATTTCCTTAGTCCATATCTTGTTAGGTTTATATCCTGATATCGAAATAAATATCGCTACATCGCCCAACCCCAAACAAAGCTAAATAGGAACACCTACAAATGCAAAACATTCTATGAATCATATTTATATTATGCATCTCTGTGAGTTCTCAAATCCATAAGTGGAACAATAGAAAATGGACCAATCAGTGTTTTTGGAGTTTTGGAGAACGCAATTGCAGGTCCTAATCAGGGGTGAAGCTGGATGCCACATGAGCCACTGGCTGGTGCAGGGGGTTTGTAAAGCTCCCTGCATCGTCCCACAAGATCAAACATGCTATTTTTTGGAATCGACCACATTTAAAACAGTCAACTCTGAGCCACTACAGCCTGCAAATTCCCATACTCAGCTTCACCACAGACTTTGTAGTGCACGGTGGAGCTCAAAGAGTTTAATGGTGTTTGGAAAAAAAAATATATAGTGGCATTCTAACACATGGAGCAGATTCCAACACTAGCTTTAATGGGTTTCTGCAGTCATGTGGATATGGATCATATGATCTGAGCAGCTCTTAGGATTGGCTAAATTATTGGCCCACAGCATATACATCCTGAAAATCAGCCAATACTGATATGTAGCTGAAAAGCCTTCAATCTCTACACAGAATTATCATCTGGTCCCAAATATCCAATATCAAACATGCACACCAAGCCTAAGCACCACACGACATATCAGGCATCCAATCAAAATC
Source organism: Acestrorhynchus altus (assembly GCA_034509495.1). Lineage (NCBI taxonomy): Eukaryota > Metazoa > Chordata > Actinopteri > Characiformes > Acestrorhynchidae > Acestrorhynchus > Acestrorhynchus altus. Next base: position 6,551,444 of record CM067510.1, on the reverse strand, counting down.
ACCCTTGATGGCAAGGTCAAACCTTGAGACTATCAGCCTTAAGCATGAGAGCAAAACAAAGGGAGGACTAGGTCAAAACATGTCCTTCCTCACCGGTCAGGTCAGCAGGCAGGTATACTACGGTACCTTTTTTTTTTTATCAGGGGAGCACATTAGAGAAACAAGACAGTCCACCACCACTAGCACAGGGTCACCATAACAGCAGCACCACACACCATCACCACAAGTGAGATCAAACACAAACACGGGGTTATCTCCACCATACACCAACAAAAGCTGCAATAAGCCTCACTGCACAGCAGCTACGAGTGAACAGGCTTACCCAGAGCTGATCAGACACCGCAAAGTCATCTATCATTCCATTGCCCTAGAAAAGGGGGTTAAAATGAACATGGAACAGAACACCTACACGCAAATGAATCCCTCAGATCCTTTTTGCTTTGTCAAATAGTTTATTTTAAAGAAAACAAACTTAAATAGGAGATCTGTCACTTCATTCTATGAACTCATTGATAACCTTGAACTTTATACTTGCTGAAAAACTCATATTGCAATATGCAAGCACAGCATATCCTCCAGTAAGGGCCCAACAATCCACATCATGATTGAGAAAACAGGCAGATTCCCAAACAGAAGATGATAAAACCTTAAGAAAAAGGATTTGCCAATTACCAGAGAAGAGGAAACATGTTTATTGTAGTGTTCTAGCTAAATCCAAACAGAGAGGTACATGCAAGTCATCAGTCCAAAGCTACATGACCCAACAAGCACAAAATGCCTAATTCAGAAACAAACCAACAAATAAATGAAAAAGACAATGTTGGAATCACTGACACCAAAACTTGCCAAGAGGTTTATTAGATCAACACGATACAATAACACATGCAGTTAAAGAGAAGACAGTTGGAAGGTTTGGTTATGTAGACACAGAGTAAACAATCAGAAAACCCTCAGACAAGGTGAGAATTATAGCATTACAGACAAGCATCCTCACATTACTACAAGTATCTCATATAAATCACACAGAAAATGAAGATAATAAAGATATCTTCTGGTTATGATGAACTAATGAGCTCCACAGTTATTGTGTGAGCTTCTGTATAATATTAAGGTTAACAAATAAAATCGAAATTAATACTATATCAAAATTAAGACTATAGACTGTAAGTGTATGATTAGAATAGCTACTAGTTTTGCATTATATATATAATAATCAATATATACATATATTATATAATAATAATCAATTAATTTATAGATATAATCCAGTAAAAATGTAGATCAACACACATTTGTAAAATCACTGCCGTAAAGCATTTTAACCTATAATTAAAAGGAAGTTACAGTTTTGTTTCTACATCACTACTACAGTTATTATATTTGCCACTAGCACTGTTGGGATTTCATTCATATCCTAAATAAATGTAAGCAAAGGCAGTAAACTATGGGACATTTCAACCCAGACACACAAAGGAACCAGACAGAGAGGATCCAGCAAGTAGAAAAAGGAAAAAGAAAAGGAATACTGGACAGACACGCCCTCTCTGTTTAGAGGTACTCCTGACTGAGGTTCCACACCAAAACACTTTCTAGTTTCCCTTTGCTTATATATAAATAATAATAATAATAATAATAATAATAATAATAATAATAATGTTTGTATATTTAAATGTGGAATTTTACGCAATAAAAAGCACCATTTTCACTCATTTTAACAGAAAGAAGAGAAACTGCTGCAGTTTTAACTGAGAATAAACAAAAATCAATCTACAGGAGTTTAGGAGCCGAGACTGCTTTATCAGACCATGACTTTAAAATCAACTTTCAGGAGTTACCTTCTTCTTGAAGGTCTGCTCCACCTCCCAGAGCTGAGCATGTCGCTCTGAAATTGCCACTTTCACAACGTCCTGCTTCTTATTGATCCTGTTCCTCCAGTCCTCCTCACCGCTCTTCCTCAGCAGAGCCAGCCTGGTGATGCAGGGACAGACATGCATACACACTCAAACTCAAAACAGAGCTCTTCTACAGAAGGACCAGTGGTCAAGCTGCAATGTCTTGCAGTAGAAACGCACTGGCAGTGAGACCGTTTCATACTGGCCTCCATTTATTACCAAAAACAAATTGGAACATTGTGAGACAAACTTCATAAATCCAGAAGAGATGCACTTATTTGGACCTGCGGATGAACTGGATGTTAAAAAACGAATTGCAAACTGAAATATTCTGCAAAACAGCTTTAAAAAAACAATTATTGCTACAACAATGAATCAACAATATAGTGGGCAGCACGAGTTCAAACCAGTTCTGCAGCGATATACTGGTTTTAGGTACATCACGGTGTAACTGTTTATCATTCCGCACGCACGCACGCACACACGCACACACGCACGCACACACCCACCAACTTCTTGGAGTTTCATAAAATCAATGGATTGAAGGAGACAATCAGTAGGAAAATCCCATCATTCCATTAAAAATTGAACTATAATAAGAGTAAAAGATTTTCTTGTTGAACAAATAGATTAAAGAACATTCTAACATGATATTCCACAACTACTGATGTATTCTCAAGTATACCACAATACTGTGGAATTTTGTAAAACCATTGCAATCCTATTCCAGACAGCTGCAATTAACCACGGCCTAAACTTCCAAAGGCACTAGCGCCGTGGAATTTTCCAAATTCTTTGGAAAACTGTTATAGGATAAAATCTGAGTTTAAGAAAGACTTGCATTTTATTCACTGGTTTATAGTGTATACAGTTTATAGTGCTGAACTGGGGTTCAATTCCCAGTGCTGTGATGTATTTACTGATTCTCAAAAATGTATCATAATACCTTACAGCGACACAGACACACAGACCAAACCGACTCATTAGAGGCCCAACAGGAGTGCAGAGTGTAAAGAGATAAGTTAGTACCAGAAGCTTAAGAGGGACGGTGGTAGATTGGTGGTTAGAGAGCTGGATTACTGACCACAAGATTGTGAATTCAATACTAAACTGCCCCTTAATGATGCTGTAGCACTGCTGACCCTGATCTCCAACTCTGGCTTTCTAAGCTTTGATGTGAGAAGACTTGGATGATTCCAGTGTACAATATTATAATGCAATATGAAACCTCTCTTATCCTCTACACACACACACACTCACACTCACACACACACACACACTCACACACACACACTCACACACACTAAATTAGCCACGCTGATTTCTGCACTTTCTGCATTGCATGAGTCAATCGATTTAAAGCCCACTTTGTTTACGTCACCACGTCTATGGTGGCAACAGATAACCTCTGACTGTCCAGGAGTTACGTAATACTTTGATCATGGAGCAGAGAGCAGAGACATCACTATCAGAGCAGAAGTAACACAAATACTAACCACTAAGAACTAATCATCCTTTAGGTCCTGAAGGTTCCTGCAGACTGTGACAGATTATAGGCTGCCACTCAAAAAAGCATTGTTCTGACATTGCATGTGAATAAACATTGCAACTGGCATTTGCGTCTGGCAGGTGTTCTTAACATTGTGTCCATGCTTCATCGTTTTACTCGGACTTCTATTGAAAGATCTCCTGTAAAATAGCAGGTTTAAAAATGTTTTTTTTCAAGCCAGTCAGCGAGGTCATACAGACCTTCCATGCTGATTAAAAAGGAACCTTAGAAGAACACTTTCTGAAAAGTCAACGTAAAGCTAGGATGTTTACGTTTATTGCTGTCCCTTTTTTATCTCCGTTTCTGACAATCAAACAAGGCTTGCACTGCTTCTCCAGTGGCTCTCAGCTCTAAACTGGGCGCCACATCCAGTTACAGTCAAGACCCACATCTCCACTGATCAAAAAAACAACCTACATTTATACAAACGGAGCAACAGCGACATCTTCAATTTGACTCACTGCCTGAGACTACAATGTCCCGGACGCTTTGACATCCTGTAAACAGTCGAGTGATCACTCTGACACTGATCAACAATTGTGCAGCGGAGACAGAGCCTTATATAGAAGTGCTTCAATGGGCCTGCTCTGTGTCATGGTGTAATTGTACACCGTAAGTGCTATTTTTCTTTGTACAGTAGTGTTACAGTAACAGTTTTAGAAGAAGCAGCATTAAAAATAGCACTATTCATATTTGTGGCAGCAACTTTAGTATTTCTAAAAGATCTAGCAGCAGTTTTGTTAATATTCTTCGTCCAAATCTGTCTAGATTCAAACACACACACTCATACACACACACACACCTTACCTCTCTTTGATTGACATCTGCCGGGAGCTCATGATGTCTGCAAGCTCGTCTGCCTCTTCGGAGTAAAAGTCTATCTCCCGCTCTCGTTTCCTCTCCCCGTCCTCAGGGACAGTTCTGCTGGACTCCAGAGGTTGTGCAGAGTGTGGGTGAGTGTGTGCGTGCTGTGTGAGAGCAGCACTCCAGTTTGAGGACTGTGACACAGCTTGCACTGAAACTGTCTGCTCAGGAAGACCTTTTAAACATCACACACGCACACACGCGCGCACACACACACACACACACACACACACACACACACACACACACACACACACACACTTAGGGCAGCCTCATTGGCAGAAAGTGCTATGTGCTAAGCTGCGAAAGACTTGAATCAGAGGAAATGTGCAGAACCACAAGTGTGCATGTCTGATACTACAGGAAGTGTGTGTGTGTGTTCCGATACGATACACCAGTGGAGTTTACTAGTCAGAAATGACATGAAAACAAGCACGAGATGTGTCGGTTAGAGGAGGAGGAATAACCTGGAGTCAACTTACAACACAAATGCTGTGTGTGTGTAAAATTAAAAATATAAAGGTATTAAAATTATGACACCTTTGCAGTCAGACATTATTTGTAGTGTCTGTGTATAAAATATGAACGTAATCAATATAATGATTTAAATTATAATCCCCGTCCACTGGCCGTGTCTCTCCCTTCACGATGAAGCCAACATTATAGAGGTGTAAAACCTTGCATCTCCACCTTTGCTATCATTTTTCTTTTGATGTAAATGGAATCTGTGACACCTTCACACTTGTGATAAATGGACCAATAGAAAAGCTCCAGTATGAATTCTATTAAATATTTTTCCATCCAGGTCTTCCATCGAGTTCAAAAGTTTGCTCTGCCTCAGTATATGTGCATGTGACACTGACATTAATGTCTGGCAACTTCACACGAGATGATGATCAGTTTGATGTTACTAAAATAAACTCTTATTTTACTTTTAGGGCAGGTCTGCTCATCCTGAGTAGATGGCCGTGTAGAGAGGAGCTACATGATTCCGAAAAAATATGCTTCCTGTGTCACAACAAACTTTCGACCACTCCCGACTCAAAGTCACTGGGCAGCTAAAGAAATGTGAAGGAGAAACTAACTGCCAATTCCATACGGTCAGCTAATAGAAGTGGGAGTCAACAAGCATCACAGGGAATGGAGTGGGACGACCAAGCTCCCCATCCTGAGTGAGGCCAGTGCTCTCTAAGATTCCCAGCTACAGATGACTGGCTTTGCTGAGAATCAAACCTATGATCTCACAATCAAATGACCAGCACAGACGGTTTTTATCAAATCCTGGCGAGAACAGATATTTAAACACTTGGATAAAATAGAAATCAGACACTAAACTAATCAGTGTGAAGTGCATGTGCAAGATTAAGGTACAGAAAACAAAAGATAAAACAAAAAAACTTGGAACCTAAACCTAAAAGTACATCACTTTAGCCTACCTGACACTGCCATTTTCGATCTCCGTTGACCATCTGTTTCCAGGAGGTCAGAGGTCACTACAGCCTTGCTGTGTCCCCACTGCTCCTCCCAGTCCCTGGCTGGCTGTTTCACGCTGTCTGGGGAGGGCAGTTTCCTCTTCCCATCTTCTTTCTGACCTACAAGTGGTTCAGAGGGGCCTTTCTGATTCTGGATCACTGTTGCAGGTTGAGTCCAGGAGGCTGGTGCCCTTTCATTGTGAGACAATGGGGTGGTCAGATGGATGTCACCAGCGTGTGCCGTAGAGACCGTAGAGGACTTAATGGAGGAGGCGGTGCTTAAATGAGACCCACTTCCAACCTGAGGCCAGAAGAGAAAAATTGGAGAAGATAAATAATAAATGAGTCAGATATTAATAAGTCAGATAGGGATGAAAGGAGGCAAAGACAAAAAAAAAAAAAAAAAGAACAGACGAACACAGAAAAAAAGACAAAAAGTGGACAAAGCACAGGTGCACAACCCATCAGGGGACAAAATTGAGGACATATCTCCAAACAAGACCATCATTTCAATTTTACTGCAAGTATGAGGTGTCAAAATGCTGTTCAGCCAGATGAGCTCATTCACCAGGATCCACAGGACTGGGGGGCTCGGTGTGAGCTTACTGATTGGTGAGGTCACAGTTAAAAACAGGTGGTGATGGGAGGACGGGGGACAGGACAGGCCCACAGTAGTGTCTGATTTATCTGAGACACCCCAAATAAAAGAGCAAACAAACATGGAAGAACCATTCTGCTAAAAACATATCCAATAGAGACGCGAGTATAAAAATCAGGCTCCCATGTTGTTATTAAACTAACATTACTGAAGTTATGAGCCAGATATGCGTCTTCATCCCTTAAACGTGTACGAAAACTAAGCTTAGCTACAGGACCAAACATTAGTCTGTCGCATAAAGAGTGTCACCTCAGTACCAAGTTTTTGGTTTCAGAGTGCAGGTTTCTCAAACCTGATTGGTTGATGACTGTCTGCACTGTCAGATCCAGACATCACAAACCTATCTGCATGGGTTGCTGTAGTAACAGTATGGGCATCCATGTATCCATGCTGGTCAAGCAGCCTATTGCACTTTTCATCGATTCCCGCACATCTGTCTATCTGGATTGAGGTGAATGTTGCATTTTGAGTGATGTGAAAAAAAAACAAACAAAAAAAAACAAAAAAACATCTCAAACAACCTCCAAATATGGTTTGGATCCAATTGGCTTGGATCCCACCTAGATATGCTCAAAATTGGATTCGGAATGGCATTCTGAACATGGCCGTGGTCATTAATTCTTGTATTATTAGTGCAGCAGCTTTCCTTTAATGCTTCCTTCCTTACAACCCCTTTCTCATTTTGAGTCACTGAGGTCCAAATACTGGAGTTGTGGTCAGCAGGACTCGAACGAGTTTCTGTGGTGAGTAGAACACTACCTAGAACACTACCTTGCTAAGCTTGTCATTTTTCACTTTTTGTGATAAATACGAACCCGGGATAACATGACTCTTCATTCCGCTGTACAAAAGTGTCCATTTTGGACGGGAGAGGAAATGTCCACCACTATTAAAAGTCCTATAAAAGTTTCTTTTTAGAAATATGAGACAACATAAACGAAGACATCATTCCACGCAGCACTGTATCGATTATAGGGGCTGTGATTACAGATATGCAATTAGAGTTTTCTAACTTCTTGATCTTTAAAAGCATGTGAGAAATCCAAGCAGGATCCAACATTGAAGGATACTCAGGTTGTGTGTCTTTATGTCTTTTCCTGTCCTGAAAAAGTATCAAGATACACCCACTCAAGCACAATTTCAGACTAATGCACAGTTGACTCTTCCATGCATGAATAAGCCAATAACCTCAAAACCACAATGCAACTCATTCAGAAGTAGCACAGGATGCAGTCAAGAACATAAAAGCACACACTGATTTTCAACCTATTTATACTCTCTCAAAGACATGCTCTTATGATTTGTTCATTCACGAACGGCTTCTACAACAGAATATATTGTCTGATGCACCTTAACTTTCCCATCAGGACAAACGTCCTGTGTGTAACTATGCTCTGCGTGGCTCGGGACATTAATATAAGCATAAATATGAGCAAATGTAGCCTCCAGACTTCACTCAACACTAAAATGGGGAGATTCAAACACAAAAACATGCATTAAAAACACACCTCGGATCAGAACGTGTAGGATCATGACGACACACAGCTCCAAAAAGCACAGCGCAACTCACGAAAGCAGTGACCAGCTCATTTCGGACAAATGCAAACTGAAATTCTAGATGATGCGCGGCATCGTTACCAATGCCACACTGACCTACATGAAGCAGAAACGTCTCTCACTAGCAGAAATAAACCCCGTGCCATGTGGGACAAGAACACAGAGGCTTGTATGGAAGCAGAGCAGCGCACTAAAGCTGTGAGCATAAACAGCTGGTTTTACTGTCAGCAAACTGAAACTAGAAAAGCAGATTTGGGTTCTAGAACAGAACCCCATGACCGTTAAAGGCTCTCACATGGTCCAGATCACTCAGTCCATCTGAGTGCTGCGCTTCCTCCTCAAAAAGATCAGACTCCGAGCCGTCCTGTACCAAAGAGAACCATTATGCTCTACTGTGCATGTGTGTGTGATCACATGACTAACATTTCACCAGAAATTTGTAGGTGTGTCTTACCAAGGGGTCTGTATCAGAAATGCCCTACACTAGAACAAGAGGGGTCTAGGGGATGTCAAAGATCTGACGTCACCAGCAATGACTCCATCAACCGCTGGATCTGTACTCATTACTAACTTTAATCCATGATCTCCTTCTTTCTCCAACAGTTTAAACTTTAATATGGTTCATTTTTCATAGCTTATCCTGCTTTTGTGGCAAAGCTTTCTACTAGCTATTGGAGCACTGCTATGAGGATTTGATTGCGTTCAGAGACAAGAGCATTAGTGAGGTCAGGATGGAGCGCCATCATTCCAGAACAAAGTTCCACTGCTCCACAGCTAAATGCTGGGAGCTTTACTACTAAGCATGGAGCCAACAGCTTCACGTGTATCTGCTCCAGAGAGTCTCATTCTATTTTCAGTACTTCTTTACAGGGACCAGACATGCTGTGTCAGCAATGGGTGCAACTTAAAGTAGCTGCCGGTGGGGTGTCCACAAACATCTGGACACCCCTCTCTATTTTCAGAACCATCAGTGGCGCAGAATAAATGTTTCAGCATATGTTACCAAATCGTTGAAGGTAAATGACTTCTGTGGAAGATGTGATGGTGAGATGTCTGTACATTTGTACAGGCAGTACCCACCTCTCCAGGTATGATAGGCTGGGTCTGGTAGCGGGCATTGCTGCGGCGGGACCGGCTGTCTCTGCGGGTGATGGGGCAGAGTGAGGACTGCTGGGTCAGCCTGTTAAAGATAGCCATCTTCTCTGCCAGGCTGAGACTGGAAAGGTCAGGCTCATCTTGGTTGTCAGCTGAAACAGTGTGGACGCTCCTCTCCGCTTCTGAACTTCCCTGAAGGAGGCGTGCGTTCTTTGCCTGTTCCCTTACCATAGAGCTGAGAAGAGACAGGGTATAAAAGGAGAGAAAGAAAACAAAAAAAGGGAGGGGGGGGGGGCAGAAAATAGGGAGGACAAAAAAAAAAAGAAGCAGAGCAGAAGATGGGTTCAATGCAAACGTTTAAGATATTTACAGCAGGAACATGATCACAATCATTGGACTAAAATGGACAGATGTGAGCTCTCAAAGCCATGTAGAGTGCACGATTTATTCACGAGTGAACGAAGCCTTAGTTTATACCCTTTTAAGGGCAGCGTGATAATGCACCACATGGAGGTTGCAGAGGCACAATCAAGTGCAGTGGGTGCGTTTGTAATGACACAGCAGAAGCATGCAGGGCTTATGAGTGGCAGAGCTCTGCTGAGGAAGTACTACTACAGTGGAGCATCGACAACCCTTAAAGCACCGTGACCGATCCTCATGAGCCACTCTCATACAGCCACTTCTCGCCATTCTTCACATGCATATAAAACAAATCTCAAGTTATTGACCATTATGAAGGTGACCTTTCGCTAGTTACTTGGCCTGCATCAAATCCACATCTCGAATTTGAGATTATGACTGGTTTTATATGATCTTTTTTTAATGTGGAGAAAATCAACGTTAAAAGATGAACAATTCATGTAGGAATAATGTGAATTAAAATGACAAAAACAAAGAGAGCTGCTTGTACACATGACTCTCGTCCCAAAACTGCCACAAGAGGGAGCAGTGTACTTAAGCATACTTTATTCTGCCTCCTCGTGCAGTCTGAATAAAATTGATAAGGGATAAATAAATAAATGAATAAAATCACATGCTTGGAAAAACATCCTTTACATGATGTAAAAAAATTGCGATAAACCAACAGAAATGCTTCAATAAAAATCAGAATTTTACACGGACGTCCACTGAAAGTTCCCCTGTTCCATTCGGAGATGCTAGGTTTTGTTCCAACAGCACCAACACACAATAACAATCCATGCACATTAACGAACCGGTTTCCGTTTAACGTGGCTGCAGTTAAACCTCAGTGCCGTCTCGGTCACTTCACAGAGTAGGAAACTCAAAACGAGTGCGTTAACCCCCACATTGCTCAAATACGCCTGCATGCTCCCGGCGAGGCCATTTAGAACATTGTTAGTATTCATGGCGGCGACCATGCCTGTCCGACACACACATGCACACGTGCTCATGTGGGTGTGTGTGAATGAGAACTCCCGAGATACCTGTGGTGGGTGACTGTGCTGTTGACTACAGTGGGACTAGGAACACGTGCTACCGAAGAATGAACAGAGACAGTCTGTGACAAAGGGCCAGGGACACTTCACAGCACAGCACGGAAGAAGAAAGAGAGGAAAAATGGATGGGGAAGAGTGAGAGAAGAGCGTCAGAAATAACTGAATGATTACAACTTACTGAACCTCCAAAGGGACCTTTGCAAGAAGCTCGAAGAGCAAGAGCACTGAAAAACGTCTGAACTACAAAAACGTGCTCATCTACACTGGTTTGCTGGAATTCATCTGATTTCATACTGGTGGAGAAACGGTGTACTGTAAGGAATTTCCTTCCAGGAATGTTAAAGAATTAAAGAGTTATGCATCAAGCACAGGAGTATACATTGCTTGTTTTTTCTCAACGTTCTCAGTTTGTCACATTTTGACATCATTTACAGGGGTTGGACAATGAAACTGAAACACCTGTCATTGTAGTGTGGGAGGTTTCTTGGCTAAATTGGAGCAGCCTGGTGGCCAATCTTCATTAATTGCACCAGTAAGAGCAGAGTGTGAAGGTTCAATTAGCAGGTAAGAGCACAGTTCTGCTCAAAATATTGCAATGCACACAGCATTATGGGGGACATACCAGAGTTCAAAAGAGGACAAACTGTTGGTGCACGTCTTGCTGGCGCATCTGTGACCAAGACAGCAAGTCTTTGTGATGTATCAAGAGCCACGGTATCCAGGGTAACGTCAGCACCACCAAGAAGGACCAACCACATCCAACAGGATTAACTGTGGACGCAAGAGGAAGCTGTCTGAAAGGGATGTTGGGGTCCTAACCCGGATTGTATCCAAATAATGTCACTCAAGGCGGAGTGACGCTGTATTGGCCACAAAAGGAGGCCCTAGTTCACCATAATAATCAATTATTGTGGTCTAAAACCAGGTGATTCAGTTTCATTGTCCAACCCCTGTAGGTCAGTTACTATTTACATTCACTCATCACTGTATTGGGGCCACGTGGAGTTACTTCAGTGTAGTGCAAGTGTCTACAGTAGCAGGAGGAGTGCGTAATTCCACATGGAACTGGAGGCTCTGAGCATGCATTAACGGAGGAAGGCACATAATGTATATTACGTTTTGTATTATGTTCTGAAAAAGAGGTTTCTGTCTGGTTAACATTCAATATAACCTAATGTGTTACTTTATTTCTTTATATTTTCAGACCAGTCCTACCAGTCTCAGGGAGGGACTGACCATTGGGAGAATGGATGCACGGCATTCACATGGACGAGTTTGACACCGAACCATAAAATGTGTTGATGACGATGATCAGGGTAATATACACCAATTATAAATAATTATAATTATGCTAATTATATAGTAAAGGGTGCCTCATGTGCAGAATGGGTTTCCCCACATTGTGAATCAGCCGGAAATGCCTTACTGATTGTGTAAAACTGTGCATAATAATAAAGAACTAATGTGTGCAGTCATGTGTGAAGCCTTTAAATGGCTTTAAAAGATGCTCTAGTCATGCATTAAACCTTAACCTCTCTATATGAATTCAGTGGTCTCAGCCTGAGTGCGCAGGACAGTGTTCTATTCTATTTAAATGCATCTCTACAGAGATACTCTTTTCATAATAAGGTGTTGTCAAATGTTTTAACCAACAATCCAACAAACCATGCAATCCCAGCAGGGCTGCAGCTAAGAGAGCTGAACTGTTAAAAAACAACAGCAGTTATTTCCAGTCTATAAACCTCCTTCAGCAGAAATACTCAGGTTCATTAACTTCATTAATACTAACATACCTGATACAGTGATCTATATTTGGTCAATATTCTATCACTGAATCAACATGTTGCATAACCTTGTGGCAAAGGTCACTTTAGGGGTTCAGAAACAAGTACACGAGTCTATAGACAACTTCCTCCTGACATGAAACCTAATACATACACATTAAACGGTAGTTGCTCACAAGCTGTTGATACCAGATCCCCAAAATATCAGCACTGTCCTGCAAAAACCCTTTATCTCCATTTTCGCTGTTTGCTATCGTCTGGATCTGGTTCTTCTTCTTTACGTTGTGGCAAAATCTCATGATGTACCGACAGAGATGCTTCAAAATGATTTGAAATAAAATCTTTTTACTTATTTTTCCCCCCATCCAACTGTTCGTGGGAGCCTCTACAATGATGGCATTCTGGTACTTTATGTGCACCTTTTGTGCATTTGCACATCTATGTCAGCAGTCTGTCTAGTCCCTGTAGAGAAGTACTGGCACTGGCAATGCTAGGCTTGGGTTAAAGGGGTATAAAGTCCCCCAGCATTGAGCGGAACAGTGGAATGGTGTTCATTGGAAAGATGGCGCTCCATCCAAATCTTCTGGGGTGAACTGAGGAACTGGGGATGAGGTGAGGTGGTGATTCTCCAACAACCAGACCTCATTAAAGTCCTTGTGACTGAATGCAATCAAATCTTCATAGCAATGATCCAAATCTAGGAACACCTTCCCTGGACAGTAGAAACCGTTACTCCAAGAAAAACCACAAACTAAGAATTAAACAATGAACAGGTGTCCCAATACTTTTGCCCATATGGAAAATATACAAGCTATTACATATTCACAGCTCTCAGCCCAATCTCTGTTATTAGTTAGTCCTTAGATGGTCTAGTAGAATTTTCAACGACCTCCTGAAACGTGTAGAAGGTTCACATGTGCATGTGCTTGCTTGTTTGTTTGTCCTTACGTTGCAGCAATGACTACTTCCTCTGATGTGACCGGCTGGGTGCGGTAGCGATCCTGGCCGCGTCGGAGTCTCCGTGCTATGGCAGCATTGTGACTGTGTGGCTTCAAGACCGCCCCATCCACACTCTTCTCCAGCTCCTGAGACACGACGAGAAGAAACTTCTCAATGCTTGTAAAGAGCTAATGACGCTCACATGTGGAAAACCAGTACATTCCAGACTTACTGCAGAACATCATCAATGATCTGCGCAGCTGGAAGTTGGAACACTAAAGACAATGCCGCATACCAACACTCAAGTGACACTTTCACACACACACACACACGTACCCTGAAAAGAGAGCGCTTGGCAGCCACACTCATCTTTGCTCGCTCATCCAACTTCTCCTCATCCGCTGGGAACAGAGATTGAGAGAGAGAGAGTGAGCAAAGGGATATTAAGGAGACAGAGAGAATATGCGTGAGAACCTTTTCAAAGCAAATGGCTTGCAGAGGACAAACACACATGGTGAAGAGATTTCAGAGAAAAGAAGCAGCAGGAACTCCTGCTTTCCACACTCCAACCCATTTCTGGACGATTATTTCTGTTGTCAACAAGTGGAGGGTGCGGAGTTCAGACACTGGCTGCAGGCCATGACCTGCTGTTTGGAAGCTGTGCGTCTACTGCAGCTTCTTTTGGACAGTCGTGGCTTTAAAGCTGGAGAAATGTGACACATGGGCCAGCAGGTGGGATAAGCCTGTACGTCTGACATCATCTACAAAGAATGGGCTGCGAAACAGCCTCTAGCAGTCGGTACGAACACATGCTCAGACAGAGTATTCAGGGGAGGAGCCTTTCAGAATGGGATTGGTTTCCTGAGCTGCAGGCTACGGCTAACATTTTTTCTTCCTTATTTATTATACATTTATTCTATATTATCAGGCTGTAGACAGACTGCTGAGGAGTCAGAATACAGAAAGGGAAACACATTTGCATGCATTTTCACATCGGCTAATGATTGAACACTTATCAGTACAAATGGAAATAGATGAGGGTAAATGAGGAACGGCTGCCCAGGAAATATTTAACTGCACAGTCTGTTCAGAGCAATACTGAGTCCAACCTTTCACTAATTTCTGCCTCTGTGATGTTAAACAGTGTCGCTCCTACCGTGTGATGCAATTCCCAAAAGTGCTGCATCCCCACTTATTCAGGGTTTTAATGATGCATAATAAGAGTCCCAATATTTATCTAAACAACCAAAAATGCCCCAGTCGTGGCACAGTGTCCAACACAATGAATCCAGATGTTATTCAATGTTTCACAGTGTATTTATGTTATTTGATGTTTCACATACGCCCCCTGGCAAAATATTATGGAATCACCACTCCTGGAGGAACTATTTATTTATTTATTTATTTATTGATTGATTGATTGATTGATTGGTTGGTTGATTGATTGAAAAAGGTTAATCGCAGAGACATGACACAAACTACCATTTCAAAACTAAAAAAAAAAAAATGAAATGTCAGAGGTCAGTCACAATTGTGTTTTTCGAGCAACTACATGAATTATGCAATGATGAGAAACACACTGCAGCATTTGTACTTTGTTGCAGCACCTCTGGATTTTATAAGAGCTGGAATTCTCTGAGGTAAGGACTTCACTAATGTCAAACAGTATTCCTCATCGATCCGTCTCCACCGGTCTGTTACTGCTGTTGCCAGATCGGCTTTGCAGGTCAAAGCCTTGTCATTGACCATTTTCTTCCACTTCCAGCAGAACTGGATTGACACCCGGACTATTTGCAGGCTGTGCAAGTGACATTATACGTCTTTCTTGAAGGTTCTTGAAGGTTTTCAGGACCTTTGCCCGATGGCAAGAAGCATCGTCATCATCACCAAACGTCCTCTGAGCTGATGGAATAAGAAGTGTGTCCAACATTTCTTTGTAGACTTTGACATTTTGTCTTTACCTGTCGTGCAGCACCAGATCATCAATGTGGAAATTTACATCCTTTCTTCAGACATCTTCATCAATTTCACTGGACTGGCACCAAACAAAAGTTCCAGCATCATCACCTTACCCAATGCAGATTCACGATTCATCACTGAAGAGGACGTCCATCCAGTCGTCCACGGCCCAGGATGGCTTTTCTGTTAAGGTGTTAATGATGGCTTTCATTTGGCTTCTTTTAGGTGATCTCTTACAGTTGGGTCGCAGACATTGACTCCAGCTGCTGCCGTTCGTTTTGTCTTCTATCGTGACACTTTGATGTTTTCCTTGGTTCATCTTTAGGCTTCCTTTTAACAACACTTCCTATTTGGTTTGTACTTTGCTTGTCCATATTTTAGACACAGCAAACTGGGAACAACCAACATCTTTTGCAACATTCCGTGATTATATATCATCTCTCCTTTGTTTCAAAGGTCATCTCTTGTGTTGGAGCCGTGATTCATGTCAATCCACTTTGTGCAACAGCTCTCCAAGATGTGGGCACTTTTTTAGAACTGGAAAATTACAGAGCATTTCCATAAATTTCCTCAGAATTTAGTGATTCCATGTTTCCATGTTTCCTCTACTTGATCTAAAAACACAATTGTGACTGACTACAACAATTCGATTTCCTGTTTTATTGTTTCTTAATGCCAGAAGGTTGGAATTTGAAAAAGGTGGTTTTGTGGCACGTCTCTGTGATTCACTTTCTTCTACAAAGTTAAAAAACTGAAAGAACTTCCTGCAATAGTGTTCTGCCAGGGGTTACAGTGTGCTGCCCAGTAACAGTCCAGTTAAACAGGACTAATTACGCTCTTCTTAAAGTGGAACATGCACCAAACGGATCAGTTTAAAAACGAATGACAGTTTGTATCATGCTGCTTTGATATGCTCAGAAAAATGATGTTCTGATCTTCTACCACTACTGGCCTCAACTGTTTATATGCTTTACAAACGCGTGTACCGTCCGTACTGTGGGACACTTGGTCTTAGCCTGCTCCTTTCTGGTCTCCTGACAGACTCTAGACCAAATATCAGCTGCTGCCACTTTTGAAGCTTTACTGTGCTCCCTCAACAGAGGACACTGAATGTGCTGTGCTTTATAGACAGCAAACAGCTGTAAACCAGACATGCGGAGCAAAGCCACGCTACTGTGAGTCCTAATCATGAGAACATCGATTTGAAGAAAGCGAATGAATGGTGTGTCTTCAGAGGTTCTGCAATGAGGTCATGTCATCCTATCTACAGAACAGTTGAGCCCAAGTTTTGCTCAGCTTGGTAGAGTTGCGAAACTGATTCAAAGACTTATAAAGTTCTATTCTACAAACGAGAGAGAGTGAGAGAGAGAGAGAGAGAGAGAGAGAGAGAGAGAGAGAAAACGAACAAATAAATCTGCTTCACAGCAAAGCTTTAAAATTCCTTTATAAACCAATAACAGAGAGAGAGATATCTGACTTACCTTCTGTGATTTGTGGTTCTGAGACTGGGCAAGACCTGTGCAGGGGACCAAACAATTAGAAGAACCCTTAGAGATGCATAAGCACACAAAACTGCAGTAGTTAGCTAATGAATTAATCAATCTAAGCAGCGGCATGAGTAGTCAAGAGAGTAGTCAGCAAGCTTTGTATTCTGAGAGAGAAGGAAAGTAAAAAAAATAGATTAACAGAAAGCAGCAGCAAAATCTGTGAAGGAAATCAGGCACAATTAAAAGGGCTTAATCCAGATTTCTGCCAACATACCAAAGGACCAGGCAAAACAACAACAAACCTTTTATTCAGTAAAAGCTGACCTTTGGAGTCTAATCCAATGGGTGAAAAACACACCCTTTTTGGCCCATTTTTTACAATTTTCTGGACAATTCACTGGTGATTTCAGTGCAAGAGGTAAAAAAAAAAAGCACACAGTACAATGTTTTAGTACAGAACCTTTACTGCGAGTGGGCTCCAATGCTTTGGATCGGTCTGTCAGAGGTGTGTTATCATGCAGTTAGATGAACAGGTTGGAGTCGGTCTCACAAAGCCAGATTTCTTGCTTAGCTAACTAACTTCAACCAGACTGATCCTACACTGGACTTTCTACGACATGATGATGGATCCCTTTTTATGGAGGTGCACGGTCATGCTTTATGCCCAGTGCAGAACCGTAGATCATCTACATCTCTTGGACCACTCTGGGTTGAGTTTCTAAAAGAGTAGGCGTATCCATTTACTTTGAGGTTGTTTTGTCCTCTTTTTCAATATCCAAGCCTGAATTCATCTGGATTCACTTTAACCAAGCTGTCCTAGTGTTTACTACAGTTGTTACGATACTCAAGTTGAACTTGTTTTGTGAGACAGGCCCCGGGTCTGCAAACCACACCAACACTACAGTCGGTCAGACAGTTTCAACACGGGCTGCGTGACGTGCAAGCTCTGCAAGTCACATTTCAGGGTAACTCTACACTTCAGTGATCGTGCATGTTTAGCCGCCACACCCACACGCCCACCCACCCACCAACCCACACACACACCATACCTATTGGATTCCAGCCTCTCGGCTGAAGTAACCGGTTGGGTTCTGAACCTCTCTGAGGTCTTTCTATCCTCAGTGGGCGCTATGTAGCGCCGTGGACGACGGGATTTGTTCCCAGCTCTTTCGCTTCTCCAGGGCGCCTCTGTAACCGCAGGCAACCCCTCTATCCTACCATAATGAGCACAGGAAGGAAGAAGCAGTGTTGGAAGAAGGAAAAGTGAAGAATCAAGTGCAGAAGGTCAGGAGACTAAAAGGTTGAAAGCTTCCCAGATTAACATCAAGCATTGGTGTGAATACAGACTAAACAATTCGGACAAACGCTAGACAATCACCCTCTTCAGCACATCTGAAGATGCTGACAATCAACTAACGTAGCCAGACAGCAGAAGTGGTTAGAAGGGGCAGGCAGTTACTTCGTCAATTCTATACAGAATTCTTCCCAGATGTTAATCAAAGCTGAGGTTAGTCCCAGAGTGAACTCATGCTAGCAGACGCTTATCAATTCATCACATACTGTTCAGGTTTGCGGGGACTGGCGACACTCTCCAGGTATGAGTGGCGGAGCTGGGCTACGGAAATCTTCACATCATCAGGCGAGTGGTCTCCATTAGCAATGCTTTCCCGAGGGACAAGTTCCCTACTATGGATGGGCTCCTGGATGGGAGCAGAAGTTTTCAGAGCGTTCCCTGTGTCCGGTAAGTGTCTTGATATGTGTTTGGGTACATCTGCCGCCCATCTGCCACTAGCTGATGGAGCAGGAGCAGGGGCTTGTACTGTGACTTGGCCCTGTGGATAGCCGATTCCTCGTTGGTGATACCAGCCATCTGTCCTTTCCTGAGCGTGTCTGGCTCTTGAGTGCATGGCCTCAGATGCTTGAAGTCTGGACACGTGCTCAGTGACTTCTTCTCTTCTTGACCATCCTCCACGTCTTCCTCTGGGGTCCGCAACTGCCTCCCTATTGGCTGCAGAACGACCCTCGTGTTGCAAGGCCAAGTCCATCTCCTCAAACCTTCCGCGATTGGGATCTTCTGTGCTTCTCTCTCTCCACTGAACTTCGGAAGGCAAAACTGCCTTCCGGCTTCTCAGAAGCCCCTCTGCCCTTGCCTGCAATCTCCCCTCCCTCTGATTCCCCATATCCTCCACTCCAAACTCGGCTTCTGACCGTGCCAGGTGGCCAGTCTCGCTGCCCATGGAGAGGTAGCCATGGCAGCCAGGGTCATGGTGCTCAGCTCTGCGGTCTGTCTGGGTGTTCAGTGGATGGGAAGGCGGGTAAAGACGCTGGGGGTTTGGTTGCTCCTGGAAGGAAGAGCGCTCTTGGTAGCCCGTGGTAGGTTGTGTGTGACGGCGATAAAGTGGTGCTTCTGATTTAGAGCCCAGTTCAGGACTCCTGTGTGACGGCTCATCACGAGCCAGTCTCTCCTTAATTCGGATTCTTCAAGAGGAGAGAGAGAAGGGTTAACACCAAGTTAGCAGAGATGTCAAATCTCTGACCTCATAAGGATTTGACTGGATTCTTTAGGAGACGATTCAGTGTTGTGAAGGCTCAAAATTCAACTCTTAATTATTTTAAAATATTTGATCAAATTATTTGGAAACAGTTCAGTAAGTCAAACTTAAAAAATAAAAATACCCAAATACTCCACTGATGGGTGATTGCCCAACTAAGGTCATTTAGGTATCATAACAAAATTCAATTAAACTTTATTTGACTGAATAAATGAATTAAAAGCCCTCATCTGCTTTGTCCTGGTCAGGGTTGTGGTTGGTCCGGAGACTGTCTAAAATCACTGAGTGGAAACCAAAACTACCACCTAGACAGGGTGCTGCATCGGTGCATCATAGCACGCATGCATTCAAACCCACCTCAATTTATCAAAGCCAAATCAGCTATCATGTGTGTTTTGGGAAGGGGGGAGGAAACCCAGAAGACCCGCCCCCACACACACACACACAGAAGGGGAGAATACACCTCCAACTCCTCATTAACCGTGGCCTGAGCAGCAATCAAACTGGGTTGCATGACTGTACTTTCAGTGAGACCTTATAAATCAATATAATTAATAATATATATATATTTTGTTAAAACACTGTCAGTTTAAAATGTTTTATTACTATATGCAGCCCAGTGACCTTGTGGATATGGAACCAGCCTTGTGACTGGAATGTTGTGGGTTCTATCCCCTATACTGGCAGGACACAACTGAAGAGCCCTTGAACAAGGCAATTAACTCCCCTACTGCTCCGGGCAGGCGTACTCACTGACCCCTAGTGTGTCCCTTTACTAGCGTTATTGATTTATTTCATTTAATGTTCAAGTTATTTATCTCAAAAGGTCTTCAAATTCAAACACATGTTCAAATAACTGGGACAAAAATGATACACTAACTGTGGAATCCGTTTCATAATAATAAATAATTTAATTCTAATATTCAGAGAGGAAATAAACCAAGACTCTGATTACGGTGTTGGTCATTTATTTTAGTTAATGTAGTCACCCGTTCATCCGCCTTCGTTAAAGACTTCATTAACGGTTGGAATATTTGAGCATGTGGTCGAGCTGTCATTCGGATATCTGTTGGGAAAACGGATTCAGACACTAATGTAGCATCAAAGAACATCATCTCTGCGGCAGTAATGAGAAATGTGTGCTCGAGCTGAAATATTCCCCAGTTGTACCGTAACAAACACTGCCTGAAGCAGTAAGGAATGTGAAGCTGGAGTCACTTACAAATGGCAGCAAGAGCATGTTTATAACCCTTTCCCAATTGATCCATAATTCAGTTGGAATATTCATCCTTTTAACCAGTCGTTCACTCTTACAGGGCTTGTGGAGCCAGCGGACAGGGCACAAATCATGCTCGTCATCTGCCGGAAACCTTCACTCTAATAAAAGCGATGCAAATGTCAGTCCTCCCTGATGGAACCCCAGTGTGTACCGAGTGTTTCCCTATAATCTTTAATTACTGCTCATTTATTTTAAGGTTAAGGCTCAAAGACAAAGAAAAGCTCTCCACAGGGGGCAAGCAGATGGTAAGAGTCTCTCACGTCAACCCTTCAGTTCCAAGTACCGACTCCTTAATCACAGTTTAACATTATATAAACGACTCCACAAGGAGGATCATTAACAGCATTTCTAAGACGCTTCTTAGAATGCAAAACAAAAATGTTGGTTTGAGTTCGTAAACCCAGAGTTCTCGGAGGAAGCACTGATGCTTTATTTCCCTCTGAACAGCTGTCAGTGAATTTTATACCCCTACACTGCCCCCCCCCCCCCCATCTGTTATCCTCCGTTAAAGTGGGAGCTGTTGCAGCTGAGAAATAGAATACCGTTCAGACAGAGGTCAACCCATCTTTCCACTCATCCTCCATCACGCTTTCTGTCTGAACACAGATAACAGCCTTCAGAAGCCTTTAAATAGTGTCCAGTGAAATGGACTCAGAACAAGTGGCTTCTGAAGAAGAACTGCTCCGTCTGCTTTGAGAAACCTTTGCTGTTCTCAGCAGAAGGTAGAAGAGATAATGAGCTTAAGATGTGTGGACACTATATAAAGCCCTGCAGATCTCTAACAGGGAACCTGAAGCTGATCAAGGAGTTTACCCAGTCGAACAGAAACCCACTACAAGGGAGGAATCTCCCAGGTCAACACAATTAATTCACCTCCAGAGCATGATCCCTAAAGCTCATCTCTAATTATTGCTAATTCCAGAAAGGTCACAAGGCAGATAAATGCAATGCTGTCAGATCCGGACCTTTTCTGTTGCTCCAGACAAGTTCACATGACTAATTTCCTCCGAGATCAAATCCAAAATTGGCCTCATATAGTCATGTAAAAAGTGAGGACACCCTATGAAAACCGTTTTCTGTTTATAACATTTAATCATAGGGATATTTTATTAAAGCAATATTTAGATATAATTAAAAAATGTAATTAAACCAATTTCAATTTTCTTGTGAGGGAAACATTTGGAACCCTTCTAATTTTAGACATTAGCCCCAAAAATATGCATCAGGTGAATTGCACCATCGATAGAGAGGGTCATTTAAACCTTACAAGTTAGTTTGGGTTGCTCTTGATCGTTAAAGTGAGCGATACCATCACAACCAGATCCAAAGAGCAGCCCAAGCTGTTTAGAAAGAAACTGCAGTTGCATATGTCTGCTGTGAAATCCGTGCATCGCCAGCTTTGTAATTGTCTTCATGGTTTGAACCCTGCAGCTGCTCTGCTGCTCTGCACACATAGTTCTGGATGAATAGACTAATAGAAATGCTCTACACTTACTTTTACTGACTCTTATTTCACATGAACTTCCATTCAACGTTAAGAAAACGTTTATTTTCGAGATGCATGTTTTTACATTGGACAGCAAAATGTTATGAGTCTGGGAAAATTATTTTAAACAATCTCAGAACAAGAGAAACAAGAAATCCAATGCCGTGTCCTCTTACGCATGACAAAGACTAAACGTTTGGATGGCACGTAGAACCTGAGCCAAAGACATTGCCTTCGTCTAGTCCATACCATCAACTTTGAGTTTGGCTGCAATAGCAGAAGCATCAGGGAAGGGAAACGCTGAGAGAAGAGAATAGTTACATTATAACCACTATGTTCAATTTAACCACTGCAACCACTGGAAGAACATAGGAACGTTCATGCTCGCCAAAGTTTACAGATGAAAACCAGAAACACAATTTGTCCAGAAAAGTCCTTGGAAGCTTGGCACTGTTTTATCCTCTGTTTCTTTTTTTGTTGGCATGACTGATTATATCCAAATGAGAAATGTAACAAGATGAGTAAACAAACAAAGACCGAGCAGGGCCTGTTTGTTTCACAGGTCATGTGTCAAATATAAGAAGCATTTGTCTCACAGAGTAAACAGGACACAACAGAGCAAACAGGACATTTAACTTAAATGAATAGGGCTGGGCGATATAATCAATATTTATATCAATATCAGAATTTAAATGGGCAAGATATGGGCCGAGGCTAGTTTAACTAATGTTCCGTTCCAATATTGTAGAATATTGCTCTCAGCTCCTCCTTTGTTCCCCTCTGCCCCCATTTGTGTGCTCATGTTCACACTATGGAGGGGAATAAGACTGTATAAGTGAATCAAGAAGAAATGAAGATCAAATTTCAAGGTTTAAATATAGTAAAAAAGAGGGATTTCATAGGGTGTCCTCATTTCTTCACAGCATATCATATATTGTACATATCATTCAGTCAAAATATATCAGGATATGATTTGTCCATATCACCCAGCCCAGCACAGAAATAATAAAAAAGCCATAACACATATATGACTGATGCCTTGAATATTTGCAAAACAGATCCACACCAAAAAACAAACAAACAAACAAACAAACAAAAAAAGAGAATGGACATGAATCGATGCATATTGGATTGATTGGCTGACTGAGAATTAGTTTGTTAAAATATATAAAGCAATGTATCTAGGATGGATCTAGGGGATCAAAAGTTACTCACAAGTAAAAAAAAAACACCACCAACACCCGTTAACAGTGTGGGATGAGGCTGATGAAAAGGTGTGTGTGGGGGTGGGCTGGGGTAGCTTGTTAGAGAAATGAAAGGCTCAGTTCAAAAGTTAGTCCGTCCTTTCGGCCTCCTCTGCTACTTTGAAATGACCCTTTGTATAATCGACTGTATTTATTAGTTACGAATGTACTTCTGAGTCATCTTTTATAAAGTATGTGCAACAATATGCAATAAAACATTATTAATAGAAAAATATAAACCTATCATTTCTACTTCTACTGTATTTTAGAATGTAAGGTTTAGAATGTATGCCTTTTTAAAAAATTATGTGCAAGAAATGACATGGAATTACACATATTTTTACATATTATTACTGAGAAAAAGTGCATTTTTAAAGTCCGGCATCAGAGTTAGACAGGCTTTCCACTGCATAATCTTATCTTAAGCTCATTATTCATATTTATATATATATATATATATATATATGCAGGAAGGCTTAATTTATCCATCTACCTTTAAGCATTTTCCCATTTCTATCACAAGCCCAAGGAGAGCTTAACCATTAGCTGACCAGTTGCGGTGCTAAAAGCTTTAAAGCTAGAGGTCCTTGGTCTGAGTAAAGGGGTTTAGGACTGTTTTGAACTTTGCCGTGGGGTTAGATGCATATTAAAAGGAGTGTGCCAAACACACCCAATCATCCCAAAGAGCAGATACCTGGAGGGCCAGTTGATTGGGGAAATGGTGTCTCCTTCTGAATCAGTCTTGAGTGACCACTGACTGGTGGGTTGGCTATGGGAGCTAAATGCAGTGAGAGACAAATGACTGAGTGAACTGCCATCGGTCATGGAACAAACACACGAACGCTCATGCTGTCTGTGTGCAGTAGCTTAAGGGTTGTGGACTTTAACTCGCACTTTTGATCTCAAGGAACCAATGGGAATGCAAAGGTAATATAGATCCTTTTTGTTTTTGGCGTCAATTTATATATACATGAAAAATGTGTGTGCATATACACTCCTGGTCAAAAAAACTGTTGTACAAATGGCTGCATCCAGAAGGACGTGTTGGATTGCAATGCTATTGGGAGTAATATAAGGCAAGATGAAGGACACCAATTGATATGGACAACATTCATTGAGCTACTGATGCAGAAGTAGCATCTCTCAGTATAGCATTGGGTAAAAAGAAAATTCCAGATGTCTTGAAATGGAGTTGGAGGCTTCTAATGGTGAGCTGTGATGATCCATACCATGCATGTTGAGGATCCTCACCCAGTTCCTGCAGATTGTGAGGTAGGGATGGAGAGTTGATAGCGCAACCAATAGTATCCCACACATTTCCATTCAGGGACAGGTCTGGTGATTGACTGGTCACTGCATAGAATGTCTTCAAGACCAGCTCTTGAGCAGAATGCGGTTAAGATTCGTCCTCTTGGATTAGCACACCGGAGTGTTCATTGCAGGCACTTTCACTTTCACCTTTTCTGAAGACCAAAGACAATCTAGCATCGTAGAAAATTGCACCCACACCATCACGCCAAACCTTCTGGATGTGTAACGCACGACAACAAACCATTGCCCCTGGAACTGACCAGGTACCTCCACAAATGGATCCACTGGTCATCCTCACCAAGACAAAAGCAGAACTCGGTGAGGATGACCCGCTGCCTTTCTGAATGATGCTACTGCAGCTGTACAATCAGTAAATCAGTCGATTCCTTCTGGGTGCAACTATTTCATAAAGCTTTGCAGAAGTTAAATTGAACCCGGTCACATCTCATGAACAGCTTTAATCCGAAGGCCATTGCAAGTGCGGTGGATGATAAGGATGTGTGGCAACAACTTACTCTCCTCCCTCACAACCACTGTAACCCTCCAGCAATGACCGCAATACACCACTGACCCGATATGGGACAGGAGGCTCTGCCAAGTTATGAAACTGGAGCTTGTTCTGCAGTGAACTGCAGTTTTAAGGTCATGTTCTAAACTTTTCACCCACAACAGTCAAAGGAAAGGAACGCTGGCATGTCAAATTGAATTGCAACAGGGATTAAAGGAAATAACGTAAAAATGTCCAATAACAGGAGAAAAAGCCTGTTCACTTCCAGGGATTTGAGGTCTGTGATGTACAGAGGTGTCTTCACTTGGAATAAATGAGAAACCCAACATGGCAACAAGAGAGCCCAGCTCCTACACGACGTAAATGAGGTTTAGGGCCTTCAGCATCCAGATTAAAGTGTGAACCCTGAAGTTCACGCTTTCCGTCAATGTTTACTGAATCACTCAGATCATTTAATAAAATGCATTTTACACAACAAGCCCGAGTTACTTATACAGAGATGACAGGAAATTCATTTAACAAGCGATGCAGTTACGGACAGGCACTGATGTTGGCATGATCAAGACGATAAACATCAAAAGGATTAGTTTGTCGTTGGCACGTTTGAGGTCCTAAAGCTGCTCTAACACATCTCATATTGAGTTAATGGTGATCCAGGCTTTGTGTGAAGGCTTGCAGAGCTTAATCTCCTGAACGCAACCTTTTATTTCATTCTCCAAAAAGTCGAAGCCTGCTCAATGTCATTCCCAACCGCGGGCCGGAGTCCAGCACAGTTCGCCGACTTCCCTGCTCCAGCACACCACGTGTACCAGGCCATTAACAGGGGAGTTGAATCAGGTGTGCTTGGGTGGCAGAAGCACAAAACCAGCCCTGGAGGGACCTGGAGTTCCACACCCCTTACTTAGACTCTCGCAGAGCAGAGGCCGTCACAAATGACACCCCTACGTCCTACATAGTGCACTACATCAGTCGTGAAACTATGGATTTAACCTAAATTATGCAACAAATCGGGGGTCAAACTTCTTTGGTAAATGGGTCACAATTTATATTCGAAAACCCAAAACTGTTTATGCTTCCTTTGAAGAGGTTAGTTTGCCAATAGAGAATTAAATATCAAGTACATCGTGGCTAAAATCGCAGCTGACTGACAAATTCCATCTTCCTCCGACTCATTTCTGTCCCATCCCTCCACAAAACAGACTCTGATTGGCTCTTTCTCCAGCTGGAACAGAATCTGATTAGAGTATACCTGTTTGTGCCTCTAGGTCAGCTTCAGTGTGGTTTAGGGAGAGTGGAACTCATTTAAGTCCCCATAAGAACGTGGCTTCTGAGGCCCAGATATGATTTGATGGGGGGGGTTAGTTCGGGCTGACATTGCTGCATTAAACATTAAATAAGGAGTCACAGGGCATGAAACTGTATATTAATGCCTTTAAGTTATACACGAGACACATCTGTATGCAGAAGTTATAACTTCAAGAGCTAAAGTGTTGCTTGAAACCCTTGTAGAAACTGGACCCAAAACTTCATGACACCTAAAAGGAGAACCGGATCGAAACACAATGACCAGTTTTATATACGAGTGGTAAACGAATGTGAACCCTTGCTTTCGGTGTCTGGAGTGAAGACACTGAAGCAATAACTGCAATGAAACATTTCCAGTAACTGTTGATATGATGCACTTTCACAAACGTGTTAAAGATCCGACTAGAACAGAACCCAGTTCTTTAAATAGAACAGGCTGATTTTTATTGTAACTGTTCTCACTGCACACTTCCATTTCTACATTTCAGCTGAATGATAATATGATTTTATTTATGATTTACTATATTAACCCTTCGGACCCTCAGCAGAATCACACCTTCTGTTCTCAGCTTTAGAAGTCAGGAATGCCTGGACACACCGGCACAAAACACACACGATTAGACACCGCAGAACCTGCTCTTTCTAAAAATAGTGGTGCAGTGAAGTATCTGCAAGTAATTCATTGTGGAAAAATTATAATTTTATAAAATTTATAACTGCTTTAAGAAGCTCCTGTTAAAATAATAAAGCAGTTTTTATTACCCGAGATGTCGGTCATATTGTCCCTTAACAAAAAATTTGAAGGTTTGGGCTGCTGTGACGAGGAGTTCAAGAGAACTTTTTTTTTTTCCAAAAAATTAAGACGCCTGAATTTTTTCATACATTTTGTCACAGTAATAAGCTATATTATAAAATAAATATATATATATATATTTTAATTCTCAACTTATAGACACCAATCTGCAACGTTTTTGTTCAGAAATCTAATTTTAGTATGGACACATCAAGTAATCACATATTTAAGAAGCAAAAGGCCTTTCATAAAGATATTATATGCCATGTGACTCACGTAATTACTGTGTTATTAAAAAAAAACGCACAAAAACACACTTATAGAGAGTGAGGGCTCTAAGGGTTAAAAAATGATCAAATTTATCATTTGGTCTTATACATGTAAAGTCACCTTCATGCCAGAGCTAGACCTTATACCATGGAGGGGGCATGTGTATTAAAAGGCGAGTGGTGATGGAGGAGAGCAGAATAGAGGAGGTGCTAAGAGCAGGGGTCAGAGCAGAGCAAGGGAGCAGGAAAAAAATACGTTACTTAAAAGACCGTTATTTAAAAGTCCTATATCCCTCTGTGCTCTGTTTATATCCAGTTATCGATCTAAACATCAATAACACCCAACTCTCATTTTTATTGTATATATTTCTTTATCTTATTAAATCTGCACACATTTATAGTTTGTTCATTATTTAATCTTTTGCACATTTCCTTTCTATCTCTGTCGTTTCATGTGTTTGAACAGTGGTCAGTACATTTTACTACCAGTTGTCTCACGAGTGTCGAAGTTCAAAGTGTATTTGTCAGCCATAAACAGAGGGAGTAAGAAGACATTTGACATTCTGACATTTTTGTGCCTGAAGACGCACATGTTTAGTTAACAACACCCTTAAAGCTCAAATTCAGCAAACAATTTAATACAGACCAACATCTGTAAACCAATCCAGATCATCTGTACACCATTAGATCTGACTCGAGACTGCACCTGAGGTCCAGAGCTCAACAGAAGAAAGGAAATAGAGAAGGAATTATCTAAAATTATTAGCAGCCACACACACACACACACACACACACACACACACACACACACACACACACACACGACCCTAAGGTGAGCATGCCCAAAAGCAAGGTGTCCGCTACAAGGGTCTAAACCCCCTAAAGTGTTAGAGCAATGCAACTATTCTCTGGAGAAACGTCGCTCCATCCAATATCTCTGGGATACGCAGGCGTGCACACACCCTTCCTAATGTTCATACAGCTGAATGTAACCAAAAACTCAGAACACGTTCCAACATCTAGCGTAAAGCATGTGTAGAAGAGCAGAGACAGCTTCTCCAGCAAAGACGGGTCCAAGATCTCCATTAATTGCCTTGAATTCTGAAGGAACGTTCAGAAGGAACAGAACTTTTGGATGGTTAGTGGACCTTCAGTAGGTTTCTTAAACACATTGGTTCTTCAGTACGAGAAAGCTATAACTAACTCTTCAGTGACAGAAGATTAAAAATAATAAATGAGAGGATGAAAATGGACCAACCCTTAATAAAGGACAAACCCCAATATTTCAGTCGTATGCCAGGTCATAAGATCGGAGTTTTGTGGGTCTGCATGAGGAAACGGTCTGTTAAAGACATTACAAGGAGTCAGAGCACTGCAGGCCAACACTGTATCCAACATGAGCTTTGGGTGGGGAGAGAGGAGGTGTTATGGAGGTCATATCTGATACGCTGTAGAAGGAAGCTGAATGTAGAAATAAATGTAGCATGGCACTGGGCACAGAGGGGACACATGGAGTGAATGAAAAAGGTCAAAGGATGACCAGGAATAGATGACATTATTAACTTAATTATTAATATTTTATAAACAATAATAAAGTTGCACACATTTCTAAATGGTTTTCTAACAATGTAAGTGTTTTGGGAAGAATAGGGAATTCTGAAATGGTGAACGATATAATTTAACGACCACTTTGGACTCAATTCTCTTAATTTTATGCAGTTTTCTCAATATTTCAGAATCTTCATTATAGACTCATCTAACCTTTCTTTTCTGCTCGTTAAAAGAAAAGTTATTAGATTCATTTTATACATTTACCTGCAATGAAATCGGATTTATTTGAACTAAAACCCCGATTCCAGACTTTTGAACAGTGATTAAACTGTAGTTAATAGATATCCAAACCTCGTCGAAGGATCTGTTTACTTAATTAGGAATTAAAGACATAACAGAAGTGAAATAAGCTGATGTATTTAAGTGTGATTTGATGCCTTAAGTACAGTGTAAAACACTCTACACTCAAAGATACTACAAGGAGTTCAAACAATGCCATAGAAGAACTGGGTTTGTGAAGGACATGTGAGTGAAGAATGTCAGAAATGTCTAAAGAAATGAATGTAAGGGTTCTTCACGGATCTAAAGGTTCTACTCTATAATAAAAAGGGTTTTTACAAAACAAAACAAAAAGGAAATTGTGCTTATTTTGAAAAATGTCTGTAATATTTAAAATATAGAATGTTTTCACTGTCCAATGAAAAACGGTCATTTTACAGGAGAATGTTTAAAATGACCCATAGTTTACATTAAATTCCATTCAGAGTAGTTCTATTGGCCTGTTCATCCAGAATTATTTACACAGCTACAGGGATCAAATACACAGTTTTCATTGGACAGTGACAATATATTTAAATACAAACCCTTTAAAATGATAAAGCAGAAGGTAAAACTGACTAATCTGGGAGATTTGGAAACCATCCCTTTCCAAAAAAGATCCAACTAAACTGACCGTTATGGACGGTGGACTTACCCTTGCCTGTGAAGGACGTGGTGGGCCTGCTGTTCGATGAACAAATCCCCAGGTGAGGTGGCTGGTTTGGCTGTTTGGCCTGCTTTAGGTGAGCTGGGGACCCCTGTGACTCCATGCTCTCTCGCTGGAGCTTTGGCACTTCCTGAAGTGTCCATGTAATTTGTGGAGTGGTCAGGAGCTGCCTCCCCTCCTCCACGCACTGCTCCTCTGTCCTGAGCCCTCCGCTGGTTTTCCAGATTCATCCTCCTCTCATGCTCAGACAGTGACCCAGCTAGTTCCCGGCTGTAGTCCTGATCCGTGCTGGTCTGAGCGGCGGTCCGTCCTGCACGAGGGCGTGAAGTGTGGGCATTGTGCTCTACATCCTCTGCTCCCTCCACCAACAGCTTGTGCTGCCGGTCGGACCCCTCGGGCTCTCTCCGGATTCTGGAGTAGTGACTGCCGTAGGCCGTGTCGGCCTCTTCGTCCAGAAGGATACGGTAGCGCTCGGACAGCTGACGGCGGCGCTCTGCTTTGTAACGGGCGATGCGCTCGGCTTTAGATTCCTGCTCAGCTGTGTCTGCAGAGTTGTAAGAAGGGTCAGCTTGGGCCCGGGATCTGGACACACTCTCTGAGCCACGCACGTCAAACATATTGGGGTCATCTTTACCAAAGTGCTGAAGTGGAACTGACGGGACAAAGTAAACTAGAGTTAGGGGACAAATGAATGGTTTTGATCTAAATCGTCATGGGTTTCAAAAGTGGAACTGGGTTGTAAAAAACATGACTCCATTCATCTGCATGTATTACAGTAATATTCCCCATGAGATGAGCTCTCTTTAGAACATGGCCAGCAGCACACAGTACTGCTGCTTTCTACTGCTTAGAATATCACACACAAGCTTAATTGTTCATTCTTAAAACAAACAAAATTTACGTGCCATAATCAACGTAATTTTGCAAACTGCACATAACAAAAGAGGAAAAGTACTAACAGAGTAAATAAGTAATGTATTAGCAGGTCACACAACAATCAATTACATGATACCATAAAAACGTGTGTGTAATTACTGTTATATTACTATTACATAGTAAATGAACCTTTCAAATTGATGAATTTCCCTTTCCTTCGGGATTGTAAGGGATCAATAAAGTATTTATCTATTTATCTATCTATCGATGCATTTTTTGATAACGGTGTGTAAATGAGGAGAGCTGAAGTGAATGCACGTGAATTCAGAAAGCAGATATAATTGATTTATTTTTCTTCATATTAACAACAATTCTTAATCTCACTGCTCAGACATTTGCTCATTAAATCGATTTTGGTCAGAGAAATATTCACCAGGGCTTCAAAATGGACAAACGCCTCCCGACACCAATCAGAGAAATGAGTAACTTCTCACGATTGTCCTAAAGTACTCAAAAATCGATGCAGTCCAAGTTCATTAGTATAGAAATGAGTACATTCTGAGAGAGTATGTTCATCAGAGACAGTAGATCCCATCCTTTACTGCAGTTGTCCCCTTAAATTCTGTCTCCTAACCACTAATCTAACATGTGGTTACAAATTGACAGTAATTACTTGATGAGCACAGAGACTAGTAACTGAATCTTCTTCTTTCGGCTGCTCCCTTTAGGGGTGGCCACAGCGGATGATCTGCCTCCATCTCGCCCTATCCCCTGCCTCCTCTATTGTTACACCAACCATCTCCATGTCCACCCTTCACTACATCCATAAACCTTCTCTGAGGTCTTCCTCTTTCCTTCTGCCCGGCAGCTCCGTCTCCAACATTCTATTCCTCCTCAACACGTCCAAACCATCTCAACCTGTCCTCTCTGACTTTATCTCCAAACTGCTCCACCTTCACCGTCCCTCTGATCTGCTCATTTCTAATCTTCTCCATCCTTATCACTCCCGAGGAAATGTTATTATAATGAAGGTGATTATTGGAAGTTATTATATTACACATCAATTCTCGCACTGCAACCCTTTCTTTGTTTATAAACAATAATTGTACACGATTCAAAGTCCTACCAGTACAAGGGTCACATGAGTCGGCTGCTCGAGTATATCTGGGTGTGTCCTCCTCCAGCAGTCGATTGGTCACCAGTCCAGTGCTAGGAAGGGAGAGCTGAACGTCGCTGTCAATGCCCTCCAGCCGCCGCGCTATGCGCTCCTTCCTAAAGTGTGTGAGAGATGGTGACAAATGGCAGCCATTGAAGAGCTTTTTACAGTGAAGGACCTTGAGAGGAACCAAGGCTCAAAAGGAGAACCTGTCCATCTCTGCTCGGCATAAAATCTGGCTTTCCATGCATCCGTGCCAGGAAACAAACAAGCATTCAGCACAAGTATTCATTACTCACCTGTTCATGTCCCAGCAGTCACTCTGGCTTGTGCTGATGCTTTCGAAACGTTTCCTTAACTCTGAGACTGCAGAGAAAGAGGGTGGTTGACATTGTGAAGTTCATGAGTCTTAACCGGAGTGCAAGGGGTACTCGGGTGTAATTAGTGAGGTTCTGATCCAATCTAGTTCACTGAAGTCGGGGAAAATCCAGGCATATTTTAATGAATCGGGTTTCGGCCGATTTAACCACAGTCCAGTTCAGATTCTTTGCTTTAACCGGTGCTTTGCAGGGCACCATTCTGGCGGTCAAAAGGCACCATTAACAGACATTATTCTCAGCCAATTAGGAACGTCTCAGAAGATAAATGAAATAGTGCAGGCTTTCCATTGTGGAACATGACCGAAACTGTTCCTGAAACGGTGCCGTTTTACGGTTCACCTTTCTGATTTAAAACAAACAAATATGACTGGTGTTTTAAAGGCACTGGGAGCTGAATGGTCAGTCAGACTGGATAAGAAGCTACTAAACGCCCAGAAGGTCTAATGTTTTTAAACTATGACTAAAAATAAATAATAGAACTAATTAGCAGCACATTCTATTAATAGCACAGCCAGACCGTTTATTTACGGACAGCGGCCGATATTCAGCATTGATTCGGACTGCATCAGGGGCAAAATGCATCGTACACTTTAAAAAAAAAAAAAAACATATTTACTTCAACACCATTTTGCAACAAAAATTCAGCTCCTCGCTAAAGAATCCACTCCCACACAAGCCCTCTCAGAATCACCATGACTCCATAAAAATCCAGGAGCTCTCAAGCAACACTAAGATTTTCCTGGCCTTCAGAGAACACCACAGCTGCTGGAATGAACTTGTAGCCTTGAGCCAAAACTCGCCTAACAAAGTACCTTAGAATGTGCATCGAGACCTTTCAGAATCTCCCACCCAACACACTGCTGACGATACAAATCAAAAGAGTGAAATTCTTACATTTACAGACATTTCAGCCAAAGTCAAAACTCCCACTTCAAAGCCTAATTAACCCGCTACACACAGCACTGTCCCACATGAGAAAATGGATAAGACCACCTTTTCATATCTATTGCAACGTGTTTACGTGACATCCAGTTAAGTGCATCCTATACATTCCAGCTCCCAACCACAGTTAAGCAGCAAAATGAGACCAAACCAAAAATAAACCCTCTTTACAAATCCACTTAGAGATCCAGCCCCATTCTGCGCAAGACTACAGAACTGCACGCCAGGAACAGCAAGCAGTAAAAGTTGAGATGCTGGACAAGAAGAATTCAATAAAATATGCGAGTTGGAACATCAGAATCTTGGCTTGTAAACTCAGGCCAGTTCAGCAGTGTTCAGAACTCATTTTCGGTCTTGTTTTAAGTGGAAATTTCAAAATCTCCTAAAAGCTCTTACCAGATAGAAGCTGCTCCTTCGATAGCTCAACTAATTCATGCTCTCCCATTATTGTACCTAGTGTAGTGGATGTGCACTAAAACCCAAGTAAGGAAGACCTTTCTTACATGTCACTGGAACATTTCGAGGGCCACTGGGCAGGAGCAGTTACTTGCTTTAAAACAGGTGGCCCCCAGCAGGCCAAAAATAGCCCATCATCCCAAATGAGGCCCAACCCCCAACGTAAGGCCATGGACAGTAAAAGGAATCCACTCAGCCACCATTCAATGGAGAAAGGCAGTAGGGTTCTAATTTGGATCCAGGTCTCATTGGAGAACACAAACAGATAGAGACTGAGGTGACCGATAAATACTATATCTGGGCTTCGAGCGGATTCGCTATATTCTTCTTCATTCTTCAAGCAACGATCAAACCCAAAAGCTGGACAAGACAAGACACGGCTATCTTTTCTCACTTCAAACTAAGAAGCAAAAGTGTTTGTGAAACTCACCCTTGGGTAGACTAGACAGAGGATTGGCTTCAACAGCTTTATTGGACTGGTTAACCTCGTCTTTATCCTCGAACGAAAACTGTTTCTGAAAACTGGAGACAGAGAAAACTGGCTTTGACGTGGCCGAGGGGGAAGCGTCTACATTCACTTAGGACAAACTTAATCGCTGTGACCGTAAGACCAATGAAAAATGAAAAGGTTTTGGATTCCTGAGAGCCTGTGACAAGTGAGTGTAGCAGATTTACTGCAGAGGAGAACACCGTCACAACCACATGTTGGCAGAAGAGCCGGAATTCAGCTTCAGGAAAAAAGCAGAATTCTGAAGCACGACTTACAAGAGCTCACTTAGCTGACGACCCATTACTGGAAATACCACACTGAGAGAAATACAGTTCTCTCGACACCAAATGGAGTTACTGGCATGCTGCACTGAACAGGATTCCAAAATAAAATAAAAAAAATTGAACTATGAGAAAAGCATATTTATAAATAAATAAATAAATAAATAAATAAATAAATAGTGTGTGTGTGTGTGTGTGTATATATATATACACATATATATGGATTGGATGGAATGGATTTAAACAAATTTTATTGAACTAAATGAAAATGAAACTGAAGACCATCTAAATGTTGCCTCAGCAAACAAGCACAATAACGCTGCAGAATGAAACAAGAAGTTGGAGAAACTGAATAAACCTGGACCCTTTTTAAAAATCGCTTTACGTGCATAAATATAATCATGTGTTACTGTAACAAACTTTAACTTTCAGTTGAGTTCAATGTAAAAATAAGTCTTGTTCCCTGTGACAGTGATGGTAAGTGTAGTAATCAGAAAATAACCCCCAGAAGGAATCAACAGACAGGAATCACACTTGGTGGTTAGGTTTGACTTAAGGATGGAAATTTATTCTCAGCTGTGCATGTGATGAAAGGATGGACTATTGCTGCAGCAAACTGACTGTATGAGGTCATCTCGTTACAAATGCGTACACAGCCATGACTGTGGACTTTCAGCAAGCAGTGATGCCCTCCATACGTCATCACTAAAGGCAGGCGGCTGCGTGACGGCCTTACGGTGCTAATATAAGTCCTGAGTGCAACTTTGTTATGAGGGCATCATCATCAGCACTTAAAGAAGTGCAGGTAATGTCTGGGAAATGTGTTCTTTGGAACATTAACAGGAATCTCTATCTCTCTCTCTGTGTGTGTGTGTGTGTGTGTGTGTGTGTGTGTGTGTGTGTGTGTGTGTGTGTGTGTGTGTGTAAAGTAATGGCTCAGCTTAGCCCTGAGCCTGTCAGAGATACAGATGATCTGAGCCATCACACAGAAACAGTCTGCCAAGTAGAAACACCCTTTATTACTTTGTAATTGGTTTGGTATTAGTCAGCTGCCAAATGCATTACTTTGTATTGAAAAGGAAGGAAATCGAGCTGCACAGACAATACCTCAAATTTTTCCATCAATAACCTCCATTTGGAAAACTCCCAAAATGAAAAACAGCCCCATTACAGTATTGAACAAACGTCTCGTCCAATTTCAATTCATTCTGGGTTCATAGATAACGATCAGGTGTCCGAAATAATAACTGCACTGCCTGCTTTAGTGAAAGACCCCTTTCTTCTGACCTTCATAATGCAACAAAAATGACATTGAATATATATATATTTTTTTAAGAATGTTTTGATGAACAATTCAGAAATCAAAAATGCCTCGAGCTGAACACACGCTGAATGTACACAGTCTTAAAACATGTCTGAATATTTGTAAGAATATTATAGAATTATAATATCATAGATTATAGAAAATATTATAAAAAGTCAAAGTGAGATTTGAAATTTCCTGCTTACTCTGTTCTGTTAAGATCATTCATCACCACCGGATAAGAGGTCCGATGATGAAATAGATACCAAATCCACGAGGAAACCAATCCTGCACACACTGACTGAATCAGAACTCCAGTACTGATCTGCATTATGCTCTATAAACCTCAAATACAATGATTACTAATGATGCTCTATGGTCCTGTATGGTCCTCGGAGACATCGTCCAGCATCAGCAGGTCAGATCATCTGCATTAAAGATAACTAAAGCTAGGAGATGGGACAGTGATCGCCTGATAAAACACCGAGCTGTCAAAGTTAATCTAGAAGTTATCAACATAATCTGCTCCGGATGAGGAACCTGAGCGAACTCCACTTACCTCAGTGCCCTACGCTGTAGTTTAGGTTTGCCAACCTTGGTAGCTTCCCCGGTGATGCCTGAGGACATGAAGAAGAAAGCACTTTTAGAACCACAAACACTCTTGCAGATCATTTCATATGATGAGAAAATGAATATGTAACACATTCATTCTGTTTGCATTTTTACACCTGAACGTCGAGACCAGGGTCCAAAGCAGGGTTTGTGAGCTTGTTACATTGTATATGTTCTCCAGTTCACTAAAGAACTTCCAGTCATCATTAATTACAGCAGATGCAGGAATCAGGAGCAGGGTCGGTTACGCCTGTGCTGCTGCACGATGTGCGAGCACACGAAGGCGTCCGATTTCAGCCCAACGCTGGTTATTTTTCCTCTTCTCTTGATCTGTAACAGCCTCCCTCAGCTTGATGCAATTGGTCAGACCGTCGG
The DNA here is from genome assembly GCA_034509495.1 of Acestrorhynchus altus. NCBI lineage: Eukaryota > Metazoa > Chordata > Actinopteri > Characiformes > Acestrorhynchidae > Acestrorhynchus > Acestrorhynchus altus. Next base: position 6,514,577 of record CM067510.1, on the reverse strand, counting down.
ATCTATCCTCCAAAGAACCAGACTGAGACCACCACTTTAAGATGCACCAAATTCTTATCCTTTGGTGGGGATTGTGTATGCAGCACTTATGTATCAAAGCACCCTTAAGATCTCAAGTCTGGGTCTCGAGATCTTCATCTGAAGTGAGAGAGAGATCCCACACAATATCCAATCTGCAGCTTTTCCACAGATGGTGTGATGCTTGGAGTCCGTGACAACCCCAGCAAATTCTGGAAGCATTCTTCTCCCTTGCAGGCAAATGTTCCACTGGATGCACCAAAAGTTCAAAGCCTGATTGATCCAACCCTGTGCTTAGTTGGAGAAATGCTCTCTTAATTAAATTCTGAACATACCCTTGCTCAGCACCAGGCTTGTTTATACAATCTTTGAAAACTTGGCACTGAATTTTGTGGCGAGGATGCAAGAAAGGTTTTCTTTTGAGGACTTTTCTATGAAGGTCATTGTGCAGGTATCACTGCACAGAAGAACCGTGTGCAGTTCAGAACCGGCTAAATCTTCCTGAAGGTTTCTAGCAATTCTACAAAGAACTTTAAAAGCATTCTTAATCTTCAAGACATTAAACAGAACAGCAATTAAGAGGAATGATGGAGGTTAACTGAGGAAATGGTTCTAATGACACTTTGTAGTCTTTTCAGTCTGAGCTTTGAGACACATTTTAAGCTGTTTATGAAACACTGAAATTGGCACCACCTGGCCTTTCCGACTAGTGAGCCATAACCTTACCAAACCAATTAGGACTTCAGACCATGGGATATATTATCTGAGAGCTCAACTCTTGAGGGACCCAAATGTCTGCATGGTACCTGCATGGAGCTGGGCGCTATGATGGAAGAATTTTTAACTCCATACAGAATTAACCAAAGGTCTCGCATTCTGTCCGGTATAGGAAAAGGAGAACGAATACCCAAACCAGCCGTGCAGCTTTTCAATCCACCTGACGGAAAATAAACCCACTTCTACTGTCAGTGGACTTTCGATTACAAGTACAGAGATCATTCAGTTCTGAAAATCAGCAGTTTGGAGACACAAAGGAGCTGCTATTTATTCATGCCACATCCAAGCAGGTGTGTGTGTGTGTGTGTGTGTGTGTGTGTGTGTGTGTGTGTGTGTAGTACAATTAGCAGGTATCCTTCAAAAGTTAGACTTCCTCGTCTAAAATCAATCCATTAGTCTTCAAATTCATGTCTAAATACAAAACATATTACCGTATTTTCTGGACTATAGAGCACACCTCAATATAACCCGCAAAGTTTAAGTCATCTTCTTCAGCGTCAGAGTTGAACAGCCTTAGAAGAGCTTCGTCACATACAGGTACTTTCTCTGTGTCGCTGGCTCTGAAGCTGTGGTTCCCTCTTCACACAGCAGTCCAGCCTTTCGGAACCCATTGGTGAGGGTAGATTCCTTCACTCTGCTCCACGCTGTTAGGATCCACTGACAGACATCAGAACATGATGCTCTGCGCATGCGGACAGATTTTGTGAAGGACGTATCAAAACGAAATTCTCGGTGGTGGTGGCTGCTTGCATGTGCTAATTGAAAATTAACGTCTGTGATTTCCAACCTTTTTCACTTTCTGCTAAAGCGCCCCCTGGTGGGTGCAGAAAAGGCCGCACCTTATTATAAGCCACACGATTTAAAGCGAGGAAAAAAAAAAAAAAAAAACAGTAGTGGCTTATAGTCCAGAAAATACGGTACATATGAACCAACACACAACCAACACGGGACATTTTGTAGGGGTTAAATGAACCCTTCTCTACCAGCATGTACACGATGAGGTTAAAATGAAAGTATTGTAAGCCCTCTTTTCCAGGACTACCGTATTTTCCAGACTATAAGCTGCTACTTTTTTTCCACGCTTTAAACCATGCGGCTTATAATGAGGTTAGTTTCCAGGGTTTTTTTGTTTTTTTTTTAAACTTTGCGGGTGCGGCTTATATTCCGGTGCGGCTCATAGTCCAGAAAATACGGTATATAAAGTCCCAGTAATGCCAAGAAAACTCAAAAACAAAACCAACGACAGCGCTACACATTTCTGGCCACATAGCTCTAATCGTGCCATTTCACTATGTTCACCGATGTTCTTTATCACTAACGTGATGCTTTTAGGAGAGCGGTTCATTGTGTACGTTGTGTCCAGGGAGCCCAAATGGTCATTTTAAAATGAAGTATGTCATCAGACCAAGTGCAAAGAGTCAAAGTCACATTATGGACACGGGATGTGAAGACACGAGTGTGATATGAATGAGACATTTGTTCACACATCTCTCTCAAATTACAAGTTGTTCTTATTGAGTTAACAGTGGACGGAGCTCCATCATTAGAAACAATAACATTACTGAGACAAATGACGCCTTCGTTTTCTGGAAGGCATCACCTGATATTTGAGCTTCACTGCTGGAGTCCGAGACGAAAGACATGTGTTTCCAATCCAATTCAGCATCTCTCCTTCACAACACACACACACACACACACACACACACACCACTCTACACTTTCATATCTGAGGGGTTAGTGAGGCTTGGTGGATCAGTGTTACGACTCCCTCACTCTTTACAAACATCATTTGAGATGGCAGAGTGAATGAGAGCTGTGGAGCTTCTCTCAGGACTCTGCTGTGTTTTGGTATTGAGTGTGTTTTCACAGCTGGGAAGAGTATCCGCGGAAAACATTCCACTCTGCCTCCCAATCTACTTTCACCTCACACAGCACAATGCCAGCTGATGAGGCAACAGTGAGTGCAGAGATGGTGAGGCACACACACACACACACACACACACACACACACACACACACACACACACACACACACACACACACACACACACACACACACACACACACACACACCTGAAGTCAGCTAAAAAGGGAGGATCACTCACCTGCATGCTGATTCATAGCTGTGCCTTAAGCCACACACACACACATACATACACACACACACACACACCTAACAGAACTCCTGATCCATAAGGCCACAAACACTGATCTCAGCTCTAACTGAGCTGAACGCCTCAACTACCCTTAGACAGAAACGACTCCAATTCAATACCAGCAAGAAAGAAACAATATCCCCACTGATTTTGGTTCCAAATCAATAACAGCACCAGCTCTGGGAAAACACTTCCAAGTCCAGTTGATCAATATCTTACTTAATGTTTACATTCAAATCTGAGCAAGACATCCGATCACCTGGTTACGAGATCTTTAATAAGAAAATCAAAATGTTCTCTTCACCGTTTCATTGTTTTCGGATGTGTGTGTCGCTGCACACTCTTCGTATCTTCTTTTTTCATTTTCATTTTATTCAACGTAACCATTTAAGTGCTGTGAACACACGGCTGAACCCCCGAAGACACGTGCAGGACAAGGCTTCCTCCTGGTTTTCTGCACTGCGCTGGTAGAGCAGAACATCACCGTTCTCATTTGAACTACTTGAGACGAGTTGAAGACATTTTTCAAGTCCGGTTCTGGTAAACGGACACCCTCAGTAAAAAAAAAAAAAGAAAGGGGGGGAAAGGAAGATAGAAATGGTGCGTCTGTTTTAATGAGTATCAGGTGGATATCTAGAGAGGATCGAAACCCAAAGGGATGGAGCTGTTTGACTAGAACAGAGCAAGGGTGTGGAACCATAACCACAGTGGGCCGGTGCAGCTGTAGGTTTTCATGCCAGCCAAACAGAAGCACATGTGATCCGTTCTTTGAATACTGGCCAATTGATTAAGTGGAATCAGGTGCTGCTGATTGGTGTTTAGAATGAGAATCGGCAGCCACACCAATCCATTCTCTTATAAAAAAAAACTTCCCAACTCTGGAATAACCTTCCTGCTACTGTTCAAGACTCAGACACACACGCCGTCTTTGAATCTCGATGAAACCTTCTTTACAGGCAGTCCTTCTGCACTGCACCAGATTATCTATGCTTACCTATTTATCCCTCTCTCTCTCTCCTCCATGTCCCGAGCTGCCCCTGCTGCCTGGCTAATGCTGGTTCATGTCCATTTATGAGACCCCACCGCCAGCATACGACTCTTAAACCAGCATGGACTTCCATATTACCGCCGAGCTTGTATCCTGACTCACATTCTCTCAGAAATGTTCCTCATTTTTGTGTTTTATGTCTGTGCTCTCCACTGTCGACCAGAGCAGGATGGGTTCCCTTTGTGAACCTGGGTTCCTCTGAATGTTTCTTCCTCGTAGTCTGAGGGAGCAGCCCGCTGCCTTGCTCGATCGAGGATCGGCCCCAGATTTCTGTGAAGCTGCTTCGTGACAAAGCCTTTGTTGTATAAATAAACTTTGATTGAGGGACTGAAATCTGTTTGAGACCCCGGTTTAAGATGCTCATCGGAAGAGACGTGCATTTCGAAAGTGTATTGAGATATGAATCAGTTCCATAAGAACCAAAAATGCAGCTCATTCTACAAGCAGTGGAATTTAATTAACGGAGCTGAAAAGCTGACAAGAACATTCCTTTCAACTCTTTTCTAGTTTAGAAGTGATTTTTGAACTTTACTACGATGAGATTTTCATGTTTCTCTAAATGCTCATGGAGAACAGTTGTGCTGCTGCACTGAGAGAGAGAGAGAGAGAGAGAGAGAGAGAGAGAGAGAGAGAGAGAGAGACAAACAGACAGAGAGACAGACAGAGAGACAGACAGACAGAGAGAGAGATGCATTCACAAAAGGCATCTAATGGAAACAAAAAAACTTTATTTTAATTTATTGAATTGTCTGTAAACATAACAGAAATGGGAACAAAGCTCATGTGACAATAGCAACGTTACTTGTGTGAGTGACCGTCAGGATAGTTTCTCTAACTTGCTGCTCAGGCCTCCTACTTGGCTTTGTGCCCTGTGATGCTGAGAAGATAATCATACACAGTCTGGTGTGACATTTGCAGCACTTCTAAAGGCATGAGTACACACACACACACACACACACACACACACACACACACACACACACACACACACACACACACACACACACACACACACACACACCTGGAATTTTCCAACCAGTCCTAATTACAAGACCTGGTGACATATTAAAGGTAAACAAACCTGTCCATATAACTCTCTTTTTATGGCTTCATTGGACGTGTTGATTTTGCCCTGCTCGCCCCTCCCCATGAGACAGCTCATACTTTGCACACCTGTTTTAAAGCACAGAGAGTCACGGGTAATGTTCTAAACGGGAGATAAGATGCATGACTCAAGCATTCTGTCATGTCCCTGAGACGTCATGCAACAAGCATGTGGAGACATTAAAGACAAGATGCAGGACTTGTCATGGCTTGGTTAACAGTCCAGCAGAAAAGTAGGCTTGTTGAGGTCATGTGGTTGATTTGGGAATCGGTCAGATCAGAGCCGGCAGAGAGATCTGTGACCACAGACGTTAAAACTGTAGATCAGACGCAGTTCACTGAACAACATAAGGACTTTACATTGCAAAACAAACAAACAAAAACAAACCAGCTGTTTAGACGTTGTTTGTAAACAAAAAGGGTAATAAAAAGTGTGTGTGTGTGTGTGTGTGTGTGTGTGTGTGTGTGTGTGTGTGTGTGTGTGTGTGTGTGTGTTGGAGGGGGGTGTGCAGACAGGGTTTTCCATAGCAACAGGGGAGAGCCTTCAGAACATCATGACAGTGGGGTGTTAGTGGAGCACCTGTCTCAGCTAATGAAGGATTAGCCCTCAAGAAGTAGTGGATTACCCTTAAGGGACACGCAGGAAGTGTGTCCCTTTAAGCCATTCATGGTGGAACTAAGATTACAGGTACCAATGAAGCCATCAGCACCTAAGAAAAAATCATCCTAAAGGGGCCAATCCCATTTCAGAAACGACAGGAGCTTCAAACGCTGGATATATGGATGAGGACAACTGCAGGAAAGGCCAAATTAAATGCATAATGCATGATATTTCCCCACCAACACATTTTACATTCTACTGCTGGGCAACATGACATTCACCAAATTCTAATTTTACTATGACATTTCACTAAATTCATTTTCCAATTAGACTAATTATACTTTAACACTGACAACGTCCATTCATTCATTATAAGGTAACATAAGATCAGTGACATGCTGCTAAATCTCCAAAACGTCCGGTACGTACGATCGGAGGTCATGGATTATAGGCTCATACAAGTTGAATTCAGTTCTGATCCTTTGTTTCGGCCTCTGAGGAGCAGTCGCAGGACTGTTTTACTAAAACCAAATCAGTTTCATTGAACTGATCATCATTTTCAGCTTCATTATACCATGAATGGAAATATTTGATTGCATTACACGAGAAAATGATCCCGAATATCATATTATAGTTTCTGTATGAATTGAACAGAACATCTAACCTAAACTATGAGAGGTTTCATATTTTCATTTTATACACGTACACAAAACAGAACACGAGACCGGACCAGTTGCTGATATTCAGAATCACAGCACTCTGATTAGCTCGAGGAGCAATACTGGATATAGAACATCTACACATACGAGAGCAACATTTATAGTTTTTTACGTATGAAAATGAGTACGATAAAAATCATACACGGTCACAATCTTCCGTCCATCCTTAACAATGGCATGGACACTTCAGAGCTTCTGACAACAAATATGCTGATGACGAAATGATGGATTTTTGTCGTGTCGGTATAGCCATGGTCATATTTCACTTTAATGATTGCTCACACTGCCCCCAGTGGCTTCCAGTGGTACTGCTTTACACATCCATGCACTTTCACAGAACATGCAAAATACAGCTGAAATAGATGTAGAGGACGGACAGAAGGCTCCATCTGTATCCACATCCATACGTGAGCATAAATGAGCCTTATGGCTCTGATTGGTATATTTTATGAGAGGAAAACAGAACAAATCTTTGCAACATCAGATTAATCAATACCAGTAATAAATCAGTAATAAAGTGATATCATCTGATACTAGGAACGCAATGATGCAGAAAACTCATGCGGTTCAAAGCAGGTCAATATAGTCTTGATTTAATACAGCAACAAGGACACACAGTATCAATGATGTGAAGCACCAAAAGCTCTTTCAGTGCATGAGTGTGTCCCAGAAGTGCTTCAGATAAAAAAGTAAGGAGTGTCAATTTTCATTTCAATGTTCTAACCATACAATATTATATAACAATGCAAGTACAGGGGTTGGACAATGAAACAAACACCTGTCATGGGAGGTTTCATGGCTAAATTGGAGCAGCCTGGTGGCCAATCTTCATTAATTACACATTGCACCAGTAAGAGCAGAGTGTGACGGTTCAATTAGCAGGTAAGAGCACAGTTCTGCTCAAAATATTGCAATGCACACAACATTATGGGGGACATACCAGAGTTCAAAAGAGGACAAACTGTTGGTGCACGTCTTGCTGGCGCATCTGTGACCAAGACAGCAAGTCTTTGTGATGTATCAAGAGCCACGGTATCCAGGGTAACGTCAGCACCACCAAGAAGGACCAACCACATCCAACAGGATTAACTGTGGACGCAAGAGGAAGCTGTCTGAAAGGGATGTTGGGGTGCTAACCCGGATTGTATCCAAAAAATGTCCTTCCCAAGACGAATTGATGCTGTATTGGCTGCAAAATGAGTCCCTAGTTCACCATAATAATCAATTATTGTGGTCTAAAACCAGGGGTTTCAGTTTCATTGTTCAACCCCTGTATGTAAGTAATTACACTCATTTGACCTACTGTGTTGTGCACACGCTGGAATGAATCCTCTGCATTTCACCCATCCACACAGTGATGCACACTAGTGAATTCACACACAGGGGGCAGTGAGCACACGTGCCCGGAGTGGTGGGCAGCCCTATCCTCAGTGCCCAGGGAGCAGCTGTGGAGTTCAGTGCCTTGTTCAAGGGCGCCTCAGTCCTGTCCGGCCAGTTCAGGGTTCCGAACCTTGCAGTCACTGGGCTGGTTCCCCAACCACCACGGCTACTCCCAAGCGCAGGCTGTGTTCACCTTGAGCCAACATATTTTGAGGTAAAGAGGAAGCGATATTCTCAGAAAAGTGATGGCCTCCCTTCATTGCAGGCATTGTGGGCAATTCTTGGAGAGCAAGGCCTACAGTGTCATCAATCCCCACCTGCTATGAATTGTGCCGCATTTATCCCGCAGAAGACACTGCAACCACGTGCAGACCAAAACAAAACCATTAAGCTGCAAATTGGCACAGGAACAAGGAAACGAGGCAAGCACTGCAGAAGTCGAGCCACAAACATAACAGTGGTTGAGTAGAGCTTTGTAAACCACACCAGTCCATAAACTCCTAAAGCCAAACTACGACTTTCCCCTGCAACACTCCAGTTCCTTCGGTCTCCTGCAGTCAGGAACTCTCAAACCTAATCACAACGTCCTTGGAGGTTACAGCTTGCGCCACAAGGAGTCTGAACAAAGCAGAATTAATGAAAGAGACAGGGGCTGCAGTACACTGGACAGCCCCAACGCAGAGCTGCGTGGCTGGACTCCCGTCCACTCACCTTGACAGAACTTGACATGGCTGAGATAGTTGGTGATCCACCGGTTCTGATACATTTTTGGCGAGTTAAATAAAGGAAAGGCAGGCTAAGAAAAGCAAGAACAGTGAAGGGGGAAAGAGGAGGAAGAAAGAGGTGCAGGCAGAAAGAGAGAAAGAGAGAGAGAGAGAGAGAGAGAGAGAGAGACAGAAAGAGGTGGGAGAGAGATTGAAGGAGAAGTGAGGAGGGAGGGGACTGCAGGCAGGCAGCAGCGAGCAAACTGCAAGGTGATGCAGCCGAGGCTGCAGGAGTGTCCCGGGACAGGCGAGAGAGGGAGGGAGGAAAGGGGAGAGAGGGAGAGAGAGAGAGAGAGATAGAGCGAGCAGAGTGTGTGTGAAGAAATCAGGGAGTGCAGAAGAGTGCGAGCGTGATAGGGGGACAGAGACGGGGCAGGAAAAGGAGGGATGTGGAGCAGCTCTGCTGGAGGAGCAGTGGTTTAAGCTTTTCTCTGGCCAACACTCGCAGGCTGGGCTTGCAGCACGGGGCTGGATCTGCTCCCACTGAGAGCTGGATACATCCCTGCCAGTAAACTCGAACAGGCTAACTAAGCTGCTCAAAGAAGATAATCAGATTACTGACGAGAGACTACGGTGAGGGAGGGGGAAGCGTCAGCTCTAGTGTGTGTGTGTGTGTGTGTGTGTGTGTGTGTGTGTGTGTGTGTTTTCCCAAACTCACTCAGGAACAGCTGAGGAAGAGAGAAAATGAACACCTCATGGGAATGAGAAATTCCACTCATCCCTTTGTGATGACACATAAGCAGTGCTGTGTGTGAGAGAGAGAGAGAGAGAGAGAGAGAGAGAGAGTGAGAGAGAGAGATGGTGGTGTCCGGTACAAGGCCACAAGCCAGACGTCTCAGAATGGAGTTGCAGAGGTGTGCTGTGATGATCCATCCCATGCAACTTGAACATTCTCATTCAGATCCTGCAGATCGTGTGGTAGGAGTTGGAGGGTTGATAGTGCTTCTAATAGCATCTCACATTTTCAAATCAAGGACAAATCTGGTGATGAAATAATATCAAAGCAAGCTCTTAAAGCAGCAGTATATGGAGGACTGCATCCAGCTGGAATAGTGCACTGGAGGAGCATTGAGACAAATTAAGGCCACAGGCTGAAAGACCTCATTAAGGTAAATGCTGAGCTGTCATAGTGCCTGTAATGAAGATAACTGACAACAAACCACATGACAACTGCTGACCGCACGGCCTCCACACACAAACGTGATGGCTGTCTCCACCAAGACTAAATGAAGTCAGTGGGTCATCTTCACTGACGAGTGGACACGACTGTGGGGCACGACACCATTGCAGTCCTGCATTGCAATCAGTTAAACTCACCGTCCAAAAAAATATTAGCAGTCAGAAGGATTTATTTCACAAGCAAACAACCGCATACAGCTGTTTCCTTCTTTCCACAAATCGCAGAACAGAAGAAATGCAGTGCAGTAAGAACCCCTGCCAGACGCGATTAACCATGATCATGAAATCCCTACCAAAGTGTTTGATGGTGCCAACAGAGAACTGGGTGGTGTATCTCACAAATCCAGTGTCGTGACCATGCCGGACACACAACCCCTCAAACTGGCTGAACACACAACTTCTACAAATTGTTAAACTAAATACTAAAAATACTAAATAACACTCCTTTGATTTTTCAGGAGGAAGGTAAAAGTTAAAACACACACACACACACACACACACACACACACACACACACACACACACACACACACAGACAAAACAAACAATAATTAGAAACTAAAAAATTAGAAACTATAATCAGAAAAAAAAAGGAAGACAATGATCAATGTCACAAGAAAACACAGCTTAACAAATTGAAAACATGGTCAAAAACGGGTGGAAACTATAAATGTGCTGCAACGTTGAGCAACAGTAACTCCGGGATAAACGGAGGGCAAAAACAGACAGAAACAAAGACCGAGAGCCAGGAGCAACGAAGAAGCAGCAGTTCGAAAGTAAAGCTATTTATTAAAATGTTGATATTTTGTTTATTAAATATTTATAAAAGCTATACAGACAAATAATCACACTCAATAAATCACATTTATAATGATGTATCTGCCTGATTTAAATAAACCTGCCCAGCGTAGCAGCTGTGTACGGAAATGAACCCACCGCCACTGTAAACTCTCTGCTTTGCTGTGTATTTAACTCAATATAAATTTCAATAATAATCAACACTTCAGTTGTTAAATGTGTATTAGTAGTAAAATGAGCCCCTGCTAACCTACAAATGACCTTTATTGCAAGCAAAACTCTTCAGACGTTTATCATATTTCAAACTCATTTTTTAATTATTACATGATATTAATTATTTTATAAAAAATAAAACACATTTTGTCATTTTTCTGGGTCAATTAAACCATATAGTATTCAAAGCCTTTATTATATACACAAAATAAAAGTATTGTTGTTTCATATTCAATGTGCTCTAGAGGTGGGTCATGAAATTTAAAGATTATGAGATGTTTTCTGCATCATATTCATTTTGACATGCAGACGTCAGTAGAGGCCGATTCTTAAACTGCTATTCAAAGTGTCTCTTACTGAATGCAGTCATATTCAAAATGTGCTGCGTTTACTCGAATTAAACAGTACTTTTAATTCTCTCTGTAATTACAGGCACAGTTATTCACACGTTTAACCACTGAATATCCACAATCTCCGATTCAGAATTACAAAAATGTATCGATTAAATATTAAAATATTAAAAATGACTTAAAAACCATATATGAGTAACTCAACCAAACCAAATTCACACACTCCGTCATGAACGCATCATTTATCACCCAACATCGTTGTAGCCCTGGTGTAAAATGCGTCAGGTGGGAGAGCAGGAGAGAGCGCTGCACTACCGCAGGTGGGAGGTCAAGCACTGGAATACATTCAGACTGGCATCTGGCCTGCACTATTTCTGGCACATTATCCTGCCTGCAATGTTTCCACAGCATCACTTATCATCCGCGCGCGCACACACACACACACACATTCTCATGGAAGAAGAGAATAATTCAACATCACAATCAAGACTGTCAATCAAATCCACATGTGAGCTGCTGCTGAGGCAGGAGGAGAAAGAAGAGCAGAGTATCAGAAGCCTCCGCACAGCAACCTCTACAATACACATCAAAGACATTCCACAGCATGAGCTAATGCCCCAAATAATCATCACTTGACATGCCACAAGGTCCTAACTAAATCCGAGCTCTGACTAGATGATGTCAGGCTACCCTCTTAGAGATGTACCCCTCTGGGGGCTTTACTATACCTACTCATTAGACATAATAAACTCCACTGCTCAAGCTTCTCTCTCTCAAATGACATCATCCTCTTATGCAAAACACACTATTTAAGGGGGGTAATGATGCCTTGAAATATGCACATGCATGCACGCACACACACACACACACACACACACACACACACACACACACACACACACAACACACACACACACACACACAACACACACACACACACACACACACACACACACACACACACACACACACACACACACAGCTAGGTTTTTGGCTTTGCACAGCGCTGTTTGCGTAATGCAGCACTAAAGGAGTTCATCTGTAAGTAGGAGTCTAATGAAATGGAGACATTAAAAAGCAAGCACTGCTTAAGAGGGATAAAGGCCCAATATAAGCCAAAGGTCATCCAAGCCGGCACTATCACTCGTGTGTTAACTCCTCGGTGAGCAGTTAATGGGAATTTGAGTGTCTATTGGTTTCAGATAACTATTAGCCAGAACAAGAACTAGGAACAGATCTGTACCATGGAAAGCAGATTGTTTACAGAGCTTCGTCATATTTAATAAGCCTGCTTTGGCAGACTCCCTAGTAGGTTTCAATCAAAGACCCTGACAAGCATTTAATGACTAGGAGGTTGGAGATGGACTTTCCTCCAATCCTGCCTGTATGGAAAAAGGCCAAAGTAAAAAAAATCCATTCCATCTAATGGACCTCGGTGGAAAGGCAGAGGCAAGATCTCGTTCCTATGGAGAGCACAGTTGGGCAGTAAAGGTAAAACTGTGCACCACAGTATTTAAAAATGATGATTTTTGAAAAAGGATTTAGAAATGAGGATGGCATGTTCAAATTCCTACATGCATTTCTAACATCTAGCCAAAAAACGCTCATTCACCAATGGCTCACAAGTGAGCGGCAGAATGGGGGCGCTGTGGGAGCTCACTTCTAAGACTTGCATTTAGGTTTAGTGAGTGGTTCAAATCAGTCCTCAAATAAGGGAGCAAGCAGAAAGTCTTCCAAGTATGCCTAAAAAGTCACAACTAAAGATAGAAACACATCCAATAATAAGTTCTATCTAAAAATGAAGGACCCTTATATCCCTGCATGTTTCCCATGGATGATTAACTTCAGTCAAGCTATCTGCTCCTAAGGTCGGTTCAAGTTTTAGAGTAACACACTGCAAAAACATTCTACATTCACAGCCAAACAATATAGCAAATATTTATGCAACAAATAAAAAATAGCAGTAAAATGTTCCAGGAAGGCAACCACCTCAATATATACTGTCATCTTAATACATGCACATATATAGACTTTTAATAATCATCAAACTATATAATAATCAACAGCAGACACATCATCTCCTTGGAACTTTAAGGTTCTATCTTCATTCTGAGCCATTTTGAGAAATTGAGCCTTAAAAGTCTTCAAGTTAAGCAAAATGCAACACATCACAAAGTTAAAATGTCACAGAAGAAGAACGTCAATAACTAAATGCTGGTCATGTCAAATAGAATCGTATCGTTCCACGGAGACAAAATGCCAGATATTGTAGTATTAATGCATGAATATAGAGACCTGAGCTCCTATGTTTATTAAAGGTCATATAAGATCTCTCATTCAAGCTTGATTCAACTCCACACCAACCGTAGAGAAGAAATACGCTGTAGAATTGATCTGAACCCACCTCTTTACTGTAATAATATGAGGTAATATCTGGAAACAGTATGATGGTAAAGTGGATTCCACCCAAGCCTAACAGAACTGTACATGACGCTGTGTTTATTAAAGCATCTCTTTACGGGGTTCTCTCCAGTGAAAATAGGAATGCAATAACTTCAGAACTTTCCACTCAGGCAAACATCTTGTTTTCCTTCTACATACTTTCTGATTGTGTTACCGACATGGATATGTTTATACAAAGCATGAAATCTAAACTCAAATCACTTAGAATCCTGAGCTTGGTGTATGAAACCAAATGGGTTTCTTTTATTGCATCACTTCCAAGACTGCGTTTTGGTATCTCCACCACGAAGCCCATAAAGTGCACATGATTTAAGGGAAGGCATTAGTCCAGTCCAACCCTAACCAGCGATTTGGTCACCCAGCCAAGTTCAGATCAAACCCTAATCTAACTGCTAATCTACCCAATGACAGAGGTCAGAAACTTGCAAACTTCTAAGGGAGGCAAGCTAACGCTGGAAGGGAACTTTGTAGGACAGGTTATCTCTAGAAGCAAGGTTGAACAGCTTTAGCCCAGGGATTACTCTGGGATGGGGCCAGTAAATTACTTGTATACCCTATAATCCATCGCTCTACTACAAACAGAGAGCCGAGCTCCCAGAACAAGATCAAACTCAAACCTCAAATTAAAACAACAAACCGGTTCAGGAAAAGGGCCTACGGCTTAAAAGCAAGCAGAAAGCCAGACCAAAACATCCAAGACAAGTCGTTCGATGGTTGACGGCGTACGTCCATTTCTGTTTCATTACGTGTGTCTGCTTAAAGTTTGCAAAAAGACACCATTAGCCTTTATATGACTCCAAGGAAGTCTCTCCGCTTCTGAAGGGTCTGTTTATGTTGCTTAGAACATGACTCTCATAAGGGAAGAGGAGATGGAAGCAAAGGGAAGTCAATCTGAGCCAGGTTGTGGCTTCAGTTGTGAAGTAGGTTATAAAAAGCAGAATTTACTGCACCCACCCCTCAGATGGACATCAGTCTTCTGTTCTCCTGCTTTAAAAAGCGAGACTGTGGAGCAGGACGGGGCGGCGAGATGTCCAGCAGAGTGCTGGCCCTCGGGCAGAGAGAAATTCCACCCAACCTGGACGAAAGCTAAAGGAGGGAGATATTCTTACTGAATATGCAGCCTGCAGAAAGCTGGCCTCAGATCACAGCTTCATGTCACAGGGTGCTTCATCTGATATACCCAACAAAGCATGTCCGCAGGGTACGGCACAAGCAGCTGAGATTACTCTGGAAAAGCTGAACTGGATGGCGTTGGGAAGTGGTAGATGGGAGGGTAATACTAAACCTTGTCTAAAGTCACATGAATGTCTTTGACCAGTGAACGTGGTTTGTTAGTGAAGCTCTGGACGAGGGTTCAAACCTTAAACGTTATACCAGCCGAGAAATGCAGCGAGGGGTCAATGGTTTTCGAGTCATTCGATTTTAAGAAATGTGTGTTTTGCAATTTGACCCGGGATGCCCAATGTCATTCTTGTTAACCCTTATAAAAGGACCATCGATTAATCGGATCGACTATCCACACACACACACACACACACACGAGGCAGTGAGCACACATGCCCGGGAATCCAAGTGTCTTGCTTAAGGGCACTTCAGTCATGCCCTGCCAGTTCAGGGATTCAAACCGGCAACCTTCCAGTTACAAGGCTGGTTCCCTGAGCAGCAGACCACAGCGGCCCCTACAGTAGCTTCTTAACTGCAGCCCTGAAGAATGTCCACAGATAACTGCCCTCATGCACACAGGACTTTGCGAGGTTCCACTTGTCCGTCAATGGGTGACGGACCTGCAGTAGGCACAGTCACCAAAACTGGATGTTGGAATACAGAAAACCCTTACCTGGTCTGATGAAGCTCAATACCTGCTGAGGCACAGAGAGGGTAGGCTCAAAATCAGGCATCAGCAGCATGAATTCATGAACCAAACCTGCCTTGTCTCAACTGTCCAGGTTTGTATAAGTGGTGTGATGCTGCGGAACGTTAACACCAATACCAGTTAATACCTTAACCATCAAATGGATTGAATTCCACAGCCAATGAGTATTTTGGTGACCCCTGCATCCCTTCATGACCAGAATGTAGCCATCTCCTAAGAGCATGAGAAGGTCAGCTCAAAGCAAAAGCTTTGTCTCGAATATGAAACATGATGGGTTCAAAATCCTTCAGTGGTCTTCCCAGTCGCTGGATCTAAATAGTTCATAGACAAAGTGGTTGGAGTGGAGCAGCAGATAAAGCCACCAGTGAACCACCACACCATGTGGGAGACTGGGGTTCGATTCCCAGTCTGGACAACTATGCTGTACTACACCAATATGAGTCCTCAGGCAAGACTCCCAACACTACTCTGACCCACCTCTGTGAAATGTTGCTCTGGATAAGAGAGCGTCTGCCGTAAATGAAACGCAAGCATCACATCTTGCTTGCATTCATTATTTTAATCTAAATTTGCTGAGGTTGAGCTCAGCGTCGGTCCTGAATCTGCTGTGCATCAGAACAGACGTATAAACACATTCTGAGCAGGCATCAGAGGCCATGTCTCACCCTGTGGGTCTGAAATAATAAGGACAGACTTCAGCAGGAAGGAATGTGATCAGATAAACAGGCCACATTACTCAAAGACTCCAGATTCCCGAAGGAAATGAAATGACGGCGATACTCTTTTTATGAAGCTGGATCAATACACCCTTACAAACAGGTTCTTCAAAAGGACCTGTAGCAAAGGCAGCCCTGCTAAATGGAACAGAACCCTTTTAATACTTAGACTCTTCTTTGCCTGACAATCTCTTCCCTGTGATGGAAAACAAGTTTCTTGAAGAACTTAAAAAGACGGGTGCCACCAAAGAACGTCTCACTAGTTTTACCTACCATAGAACCTTAAACTCTTCCCCACAAGGGTCGTGTCTCCTTTATGTCCACGGTCCACACTGAACGCTTAATTACTGATATTAACTTCTTATCTCGACATGTAAATGAGCTCTGATCAGAATGATGATTTTTAAGCAGGTCACGTGATCAATCACGAAATGACAAAATCAGTCACCATCACAATATGAATCAAACCAAGACCGGAATGCTGTCCATATTGAAGCCTTCGTGGACGGAGAGGATCCGAATATAAAGTGTGACAAAGGCCAGTGGCAGAGCGTGGACTTAATGCTCGTCCTGGGCCTGGTTTCAGGCACTCATTGGCTTCTTGAATTGAGCTGGTGGTATGCAACAGGACAAGGTCATGAAAATATCTACCCGTGGCAGTCACATTTCCCTAAAATTATCCCACACTCACAGCTCTCCCCCAATAAGGAGAGGCGTTTGCTCACTGGCTGACTCTCAGTCACCAGCCCTTTCTTTTCCCCCAGCCGGAGACTTGTTTGCGCCACCAGAGTCATTGCACATTTAGGGACACATGAGTTGTGTGTGTGTGTCTCTCTCTCTGCATGCATTAGCATGCCTGGAGTGTGTGTTTATGGTTCACAATTTGCTGTGGATCCCACGTGAGCTTCAACAGGAGCCGAATTCACAGATTTTAAAAACAGCAAGACGAGATGGGTCACTGCAAGACAAAACGACATTCGAGATGTTCTAGGTCTGCTGTGTCCAGCAGACAGAAACAAACATGCAATGCACAACGTTCTGGATAGTCGTCCATTGGCCAAAGACCAGAATTCATTACCCTATCATCTTTCCTCTTGGTTGGGAGCTCTTCTTGCTATGCCTGGAACAGAGAAAATTGCTCCAAACTGGACTAGATCTACACAGGTTTAACCATTTACTCATATAATGAGATGTCGGGATCGAAATGCCTGACCCTCGCTTTGAGAGCAGCCAGGTTGAGAGGACAGTAGCTGCACTAATCTGGCTCATGAAGAGGTGTGAGGAATAAAAATGTGCTTCTCCAGTGTCAGCCACATTAAGAGTGCAAAGCCTATTTCAACACCCTTAAACATCAATGGCAGAGGTACAGGAAACCTGTCCTGCTGAGTCAGTCAACCTCTCTATTACGCAAGCTTCAGATCTTCGAACACATCCATTTCATTTGTGCTAATTTGGGAATAAGGTCTTACAGACGCATGTAAAGCAAACACACAGTGTGGGTTAAGGCATGCAGCACCAGGTCGGTGACAAAAACACATTCCGTTTAGCATTAAATATCGTCCCAGAAACAGATGTGAAACAGTCATTTTATGCCACTGAAGTAAAACTATAATCGTATAATAATGCAGTTACACCCTTTCAAAAAAATGAATACAATAAAAACACTGTTTATAAACAAATCACCTGGTTTTAGACCACAATAATTGATTAGTATGGTGTACTAGGGCCTCTTATTTGCGGCCAAAACAGCGTCAGTTCGTCTTGGGAATGACATTTTTTGGATACAATCCGGGTTAACACCCCAACATCCCTTTCAGACAGCTTCCTCTTGCGTCCACAGTTAATCCTGTTGGATGTGGTTGGTCCTTCTTGGTGGTGCTGACGTTACCCTGGATACCGTGGCTCTTGATACATCAAAGACTTGCCGTCTTGGTCACAGATGCGCCAGCAAGCCGTGCACCAACAATTTGTCCTCTTTTGAACTCTGGTATGTCCCCCATAATGTTGTGTTCATTGCAATATTTTGAGAAGAACTGTGCTCTTACCTGCTAATTGAACCTTCACACTCTGCTCTTACTGGTGCAATTAATGAAGATTGAAGATCAGGCTGCTCCAATTTAGCCATGAAACCTTTACAACCTAACAACAGGGTTGCTGCTATATATTGCTTTACTGTATATCATGGTATGAAAATTGATTATCATACGGTGTGTATTTACTTAATAGCAGTACTAGAAAAAAAATGCAACCGAACAATTAATTAATAGCTATTTTCAGATAATCGTTAGCTGGAAACAAGAATTCACAAGAACTCAACCTCACATGCCACCAATTTTCTAAAAATGGAGACATTTTTCGTACACTTCCATTATTAAACCGCTTTAGGTTTTTAACTTCAGGTGGTGACTCTGCAATATTAGACCGCGACACTAGGGGTAAATATACAGAGTGAGTCAAAAGGACACAGGACATCCTTTTACTTCAGAAACAAAAGGGAAAAATAGATTATTCTTCATTAATATCTGGATTAGATCTCAAAAACTAAGTATCAGCAAGTAAATCATAAGCTGCCTAATATTGCGAAGGGGGTCAGATTCGTACTTGAACTCACTCTGTGCTGCCATTTAAAAAGGAAGGTGAAGGGTCTAGTATTTCAGTCTAGTATGTAAGGCTTGATTAATACGCACTGTTATTAATAACCAACTTGTATGTAAAGTGATAAGATGCAGCAGTGCTTTAAATAATGATTTTTCGTCTGCAGTCAGTGTCGATTCTTCCTCTGGATCTAATCGTGAAGTATATAAATGTTAGGGGAAGAGAATAGCACGGAAAGCGCAACTCAATTAAATCAATCCGGTTGACAAAACAGTCAGCTGTGTGCTTAATTTAGCACACATACAGTAATACAGAGTGACCACTGATCCAGGTGCCGGTGCCACTCGATCCAAATGATCTTCTGCAGTGACAGGCTTGATTAATTAAACTCGAATCACAAACCACATATGCGTCCAAATACCTTCAGTTCCACCATGACCCTGACCTCACGCTGGACGGACAAAGCCTGTTTGTGACTGGCATGTGGGGGTGTGTGGGTATGCGTGTGTTCTATTTTAGCTCATATATTTTGATGAAGAGAGAGCAGGTGGGGCTCACTGGACAGCCGTCGAGCCTGAGGACTAGTTAAACTGATACCCTTTTATGTCCCAAAAGACACCCAATACGTAGGCAAGTAGGAATAATCCTAATCCTAACGCAAGCCTTGATTTTTTAGCATTAAAAGACGTTTCATAGGCCTATTTCAAAGGTTCTGGGCCGGTTTCAATGGTTCTTGGTGGTGGACAATCTTGTGTAGATGGTTGTGCATAGAACAAAGACATATGACCACATACTGGTCGTCCCCATAACACTGTTTACAGCTTCAACTGTGTGCAAATACAGTACTAAGCAAAATATGTAGGTATGAAGGGTATACACACACACACACACACACACACACACACACACACACACACACACACACACGAAGGGTATATACACAGCTATTACATGTTTATTATTATACAATTAAACCTGACTGACATTTCTGATCCCCTGCTCGAGGAAACGGCGGCAGCAGTTGCGATACCTAGTTTATATAAACAATCCTTCATTCAATTAAAACGAATGAAACGAAATTAAACCAAAACAAAAAAGGAGCTCATCTTCATGGTGAACGAAACGCTCAGCAAACAAACCGCTGTTCTTCTAACTGGAGGTCATGAAGTATGATCGCTCTCTAAATCTACTCCATCCATCCATCCATCCACTGCATCAGCTACTGAATCCAGCCACTGACTCGCTCGATCCAATGCATCTACTGCCATGAGCTTCAGCCGTTCCCTGGTTAAGCTGTAATGGGTGGAGCTGAAAGTCCCTCCAAGAGCTTTACGCCTGAGTGGTGTGCAGGAGGCTGGTTTCCTGCCTCCACAGCCATTTGTTTGAGCTTCTCACTCTTAAAATGATAGATATATATAGAGATATGATTGCAAACCTCTTCAGCGGGATGTGTGTGGTGTTTGAGAGAGAAAGAAGAATCAGGTTCAGACATACCACCCTGCACAGTTCAGGTCCAGCCCTAATCCAACACCTCCTCCAGGTAAGAGCTGGTCCTCTTTATCTACTCTATCCAACACATGTTCTCACTCGGTCTGCTGTATCTACTGCACCTGGCCAACAACCTTCCTACCTAAGCATCGCATCTCTCTTGAGCTTCTACTCAACATCTGCGTATATCCACCGTTTATCTATGGTACCATCCACTGTCTCCAACTACTCCATCTACCCACCTAATCGGTCTTCCACTGGCTCTGCTGTATCTAGTCTACAGCATTCCTCACTCACACACTGACCCACTTACTTACTTACAGTGGGGAGAAACGAGATATACAGGGAGTTTCTTGTTCTTCACATGCCGACCACCACATGAGATGGCACGGGACGCACTTGGAACACAATATCTAACTCATTTATCCACCTGATTAAATGCCAAACGATACACACTCACAACTCGCCTCCTTCACAGAACCTCAGTGTGCTGTGGAAAGACAAAGCACCACTAAAACCAGCAGAACACGCAGCAGGAAACTTACTGTGGGTCAGTGCCACTCAGTGCCAGTCCTAATCACAGATCGAGTCCTTTCACTTCAATACTGCATGCAATTTACAGGCTTTTGTGACCAGTCAGCTCTGTGGAAGGTCAGTCAGTGAACAGCGGAATGAAGAGGGAAGCACACGAGGGGGCCAAGCACTATTAGACATGACATACACACCCTCTAACCCTCTGGTACGCCGTCAATTGACCCCCCCTTCTACACCCTCCCCCAAGGAAAAACGAGAAGCAGCTAGATCTGTGTGCTTCGGGCAGGAATCAGAAGCACACAAATATAGCCCGGTGCTTTCCCACTGATGCCTGACCGTGCCAAATCGTGCCAATAACTGACTGGGCAACCTAAGGTGAAAGAGTGAGAAGAGCAAAGAAGAATGAGATACGATTGCAAACCAGGGTGAAGCAGTACGTGACCAAAGCCTGACCTCTTCAGTGGGATGTGTGTGGTGTTTGAGAGAGAGAAAGAAGAATCAGGTTCAGACATACCACCCAGCAGAGGTCAGGTCCAGCCCTAATCCAACACCTTCTCCAGGTAACAAAGGCCTTCAGATCCCTCTAAAGTGGCTATGGACCTTTCCAGAAGCCGGATTGGGCACCCATGGTCATGAACAAATCTGCCTCAACATTACGAAGACATTGTACTAATGTCACAGGTCAAGCTCTGAGACCCGTGTTAGACAGTGACTGGACAATTTGATATTGTAGTTGATGTGCGGGGGGAAGAGAAACGGTCAAGTGTGAAGACCAGGGGAAGAAGTCACGATGGCTAAGCAACTGGATCACATGTCCAGAACAAGACTGGCACAGGCTGCTGATGGTCACGTAAATCTCTCCGTTCTCACAAGAGTCACAAAGAAAACAGAAGGTGGTCACAGATCTTTGAGCACCTGGTTGGCCGTGTAAGGGGTTTCTGGCTCATCATCAGTGAGCTGTGAACGGTATTTAATGCTGACTCAAAGTGTATTTTATGAAATGTAATCAGACCTTTAATTACATTCACAGACAATAAAGCCATACATTTATTATTTAAAGGAAAAGTAACATTAAATATCTTGCTCAGAAGTATGTGATCCTCGAAGAGTAAGACGTCCAACTGAAGTCAGCGGACGCAACATCTAAGGAACCAACAAGACCTTCTGTCATTGAGTAAAGTCGATGTTCATGAGGGCACCATTAGGCAACGAACAAGAACAGTGTGCCGACCCAAGACAACGGAAATGTTGAGGAAGGTTAGATGTTTGTCCTGCTCAAGGGGGTCCTGAATAGGTTCTCTTCATCTCTTTAAATAGTTTAAGAACCCATTTAGAGTTAAACTGATGCAGATTTAGCTGGATACGTGTGGATCTTTACACAAACCCATAAAATGATGAAGGGTTCAAGGCAATGAATGAAAACAAGAAGAATGCAGGATGAGGGCCAACAATAAGACAGATATAGTAGATTCATTCAAAAATTCGGGGTTAATTGAGTAAGATTTGATCAATTCTATTTAAAAACGTAGAGCACTGTGCATTAATGTCACCTCAGTATCAAAGACAACAAAACAGATACAGAACAAACAGCCCAGTGACTGAACCATAACCACACACACACACACACACACATACATACACACACACACACTTTACAAACCACAGCTCCATCTAGTGTCCTCTTCCTCATAAACATTGTTTCTCTCACACACAAGAAGTGATAAATGTCTCTTTCTACAGTAAAACAGGCCTCTGTTCTGCTGATGTACTGATACATGCTCTGGATTCTGGGACAAAATCCAACAAATGAAGCATCTGAGCTGAAATGACTTTTTGGAACAGGAGAACTACTGTACAGCAGAGCCTCTTTTAGAACTGACAAACACAATATTATAGATCAATTTTAAAGCTGTCTGGCATCTACAGACTATAAATGGCTTTTGATGCTCAGAAAAGAGCATCATGCTCTACAGTGCATCCGGAAAGTACTCCCGTTATGTTACAGCCTTATTTCAAAAATGGATTAAAATTAATTTTAATATAAAAAAACAAAACCCCACGAGTGAGAAAAGTTTGTTTGAAATCTTTATTATGTACGTTATATGTTTAATAAATCTGCATTCACAGCCTTCGCTTGATGCCACAAGCTTGGCACCTGTTTCTGGGACATTTCTCCCATTCCTCTTTGCAGAACCTCTCAAGCTCCATTACCTTGGATGGGGAGCATCAGTGCACAGCCATTTTTAGATATCTCCAGAGATGTTCAATCAGGTTCAAGTCTGGGCTCTGGCTGGGCCACTCACGGATATTTACAGAGTTGTCTTGAAGCCACGCCTCTGCTATCTTGGCTGTGGGCTGAGGGTCGTTGTCCTGTTGGAAAATAAAGCTTCATCCCAGTCTGAGGGCCAGAGCACTCTGGACCAGGTTATCATCAAGGATGTCTCTGTACATCGCTGCAGTCATCTTTCCCTCGACCCTGACGAGTCTCCCAGTTCCTGCTGCAGAAGAACATCCCCCACAGCATGATGCTGCCACCACCATGCTTCACTGTAGGAATGGTTTGGCTTGGTGATGAGCAGAGCCAGGTTTCTTCCAAATACGACACTTGGCATCAAGGCCTTAAGAGTTCAATCTTTGTTTCATCAAACCAGACAATTTGAGGCTTCTGAAACAAACATCTCACTTTGAACTGAATTCATTTCGGAATAAGAAAAACAAAATATTCACTTTTTGCACATTTTCCGGATGCACATTTCCAAGTGAACGATGGCATACAATCCATCCCAGCTTGAAAGCTTGCTGGTGTTTTATGTACACCTCCCATGCTGGAGTTATTCAGCATAGCTATGCAGGACATGTTTATTCCAAATGTCCACAGGTTCAGTATTCCAAACAGTGGATCTGTAAGTCATCTATTTTCCCACCAACAACCAAACCATCCCCAACATCATCTTGAAGTAATGCAAACATATCAGTTGAAGCTGAAATAAGAGCTGAATAAGACCCTTCGGGCAACTTCCCACGTTACTTGATTCTTCTGCAGCCACACTGGAGAGACGGGTGCTCAGCTGAGAATGGATACATAAGGCTGCAATAAACACTATGTGGGGGTATAATTAAGACAATTACGAGGTGAATTTCTTTTTATTCATATACATACACACACACACACACACACACACACACACACACACACACACACACAACACCACACACACACACACACACACACACACACACACACACACACACACACACACACACACCTTATAATCATAAAAGTAAAAAAGGGATCCTAAATCTCTTTGCAATTCCTAAATATTTGATGCAATATTTTTAACCCCTTGAACTGAAGCTGAAAGATTACTTATTAGGAACATCCTAATTGCTTCACTTCAAATACAGCAGGGGAGTAAAACTGTCCGTATGGACCCGATGGCATATAGAAATCCACAGAAAACAGCACTGGTAACTGTATTAAACATTAAAACCCTCTTTAGTCAAACGCTATGCTGAGTATGAGTGTAGGAACCCAGCCCTTACACTGCCAGAATTTAAATTCAGCCAGCAACCTGTGATCTCCTTAGTCTTCATCTCCATTTTTTAAACCCTGATTCCTGGTGTTTAGACGGGCTTGTCTTTTCAGAATTTTCCAAAAAAACAACAACCTTAAGTCACACTGGGTTTAAAAGCCATTTACGTTTTGGGTTATGTACCAAATACAGACAAAAATGAAAGTGACAGCTTCTCCAAATGCAGGCAAACAGACAAGCCCCACACTGTGAAAGTGACACAAAGAACAAAGCTAGAGGCTACAGATCCAGCACTGGCGAGCTCTGGAAAAGACTTAAAAAAAAAAAAAAAAAAAAACACAACCAAATTACGCAGTGGACTCAAAAGAGCATAAAGCAACCAGTGTAATCACTTTAAGATAAAGGGAAGTGCAGGATAAGAGCACCAAGTCATTCTGACCTCTAAGCCAGCAGCTTCGATAACTACCCACCAAAGGTTGCTGCTGCCATGAAAACAAGCAAATGAGACCATTAAAAACTTCACTTTTGGCCAATGAGCCTTGTGCATCATTTTTGTGGGAGTGAGGAAGGATTTACAAGGGGATGAGGATTTTACTCGGGCATTACACAATCATTCTGTGGGTTCTTGGTGCAAAAACAAACTGGCTCTTCGGGGGTAAACTGAAACAGATTCCGTACGAAGAGGGAAAAGCCCCTTCATGATAATCAGGATAATGTGTGGCCATTACATTTCGCCACGCCTTCCCTTCATGCAGGATAACAGTTCATCAGTAACTGACAAATGGTAAACAAGCAGAGGAGCATAGAGGTGGCCTTGTTTGAGCTTTTGAGAGAAGAAAGGGCCTCCAAATCTTTCTATGCCTCTATAATGAGACTTGTGCAAGCTCGTAGCGGCCCCAAATGACCCACATGCTGAACCAACAGGAGCCATAAGCTCCATTAGGGAATTTTACACAATGCATACACACATGCACACACACACACAATCTGGATCATCTCATCTTCACACAATCCAGTAGGAACTACAGCTTTCACACAAAGGAAAAGAAAGTTTACTGCAAATACTAACTGCAGTTATCTTCTAAACGTCACACATTTTTGAAAATTCAATGAAAAATTTCAAATGAAGAGAAGATTCGAGAAGAAAGCAAAGAACAAAAGATCTCAATTATAGCAAAATCAATGAGGACGGTAATAATGGATTGCAGAAACCCTTTTAAAAGGGTTTGAAAAGTGCATGAACATGAAACTCCTCTGTACCTCTCATTCTGTACTCTGCTTCCTGCAGGTTTCTTGAATCTTAAGATAAAGTCCTGCCTTGCAGCCCAGATGCCTCAAAGAAGCAGATTCACCATCACAGTCCTGCACAGTGTACTCCACATGGACAACAGTGGAAGGAAGTCAACAGTGCGAGAGAGAGAGAGAGAGTGTGTGTGTGTGTGACAAGCCTACTGGGACAGACTGGGAGGGACCACAAGGAGCCATTCAAGCTGGCAATAACAAAGGACAAGTAGTCCTTGCCCAAAACCATAATGTGCCTTCACACCAGTGTGGTCCAACCACAACAGAGTGGTTTTGTTACAGTTTAAACTGTTAGCGGACTGTCGCTCCCTTTGGCCAGTTACAGGACGGTTAGGCTGTTGTCAAGGCAGCAGCACCTCTCCAGCTGCCCTGACCGGACTCGACTTTGGTGGGATTTCAAGAGTCAAGTGAGGGTTTATGTCCATTACTTTACTGTTAAACATCTGGACACAATATGAAGCAAGAGGCTCAAATACCTATTAAGAGGGGAGGGCATTTCTGCACCCTTACGCTCGTCTGGCGAAGCTCCAAATAATTCATACAAATAATTCATGAGTGTAAGCGCCGTCAACTGCAATATCCGCCTGGGTCAACGGCCAAATGAGGTCTCGGAGGAATGAGGACAAAACCTTAACAACCAAATAAACCCCACTAATTCGTTAACTGTAAGAAATCGATCAGGCTGCGTGAAATGCTCAACGTGAAATTGATGGGTTTTCATAATTGACCACTTCAGAATTCAGGCCAAAATCTGCTCCAAACAGGGCAGCTTTGCGGTCACGTTCAGCAACAGTCACGGGTCAGGACGTTCAGAAGATAGAAATGGATGAATTAATGAAATAAGTAAACAGAAGAAATGGAAAGTAGAGACACATGTAACAGAATTCTCCCGTTACTCCAGTTACTGTGGAGAAAATAACTAAATACACTTCTATCTTAGAAACTGCATTAGTAGTATGGGAAGAATAAGTCTTCATCATCATCATCATCATCATTAC
The DNA here is from genome assembly GCA_034509495.1 of Acestrorhynchus altus. NCBI lineage: Eukaryota > Metazoa > Chordata > Actinopteri > Characiformes > Acestrorhynchidae > Acestrorhynchus > Acestrorhynchus altus. The sequence goes on along the minus strand of CM067510.1, from coordinate 6,487,968 downwards.
TGTGGTTGGTGAAAGTTTGTTTCTAAATTTATGCTTAAAAATGAGCTAATACTTCATCAGATTTACACACAAATCCTAAAAGTAGATTTAAGGATTAAGGACTTTTATGTTTTGAGGAACATGATTCAATGTTATGAGGTGTGTTCAAAAATGATCATTATTCATAAGAAATGCTCACATTCAGATACAACAATCTTCTACTTCAAAGTACCGTATTTTCCGAACTATAAGCCGCTACTTTTTTCCCCACGCGTCTTATAACGAGGTGGTTTTTTCTTCTTATGCATGCTATTTTCCAGGGTGTGGCTTATAGTCCGGACAATACGGTAGTTCTCTTGGGCTGCCACATCTCAGCTCTGGAACACCTTTAGAGAAGACCTGCAGCTGGACTGAAATCTGCTCCCTTTTCATAAGGAAAAGCCTTCAGCAGAATGGGGAAAAGCCAGAAGTCACACAGAGCCATGTCGGGAGAGTAGGGAGCCTGATGACAGACACAGGAAACTCCATTATTGCGACGGGATGCCCATCATGCACTGTCCACAAGTTTGCATCTCATAGTGTCACAATGACCTGGGTTTCATTAGGTTTAGCAGTAGATTTGGGTCAGAGAGCACAATGCTTAATGTGATGGACACTTCAGCTCTGCTTCAGACAGCAGCAGATCTGCCGGGAGACATGTGGCAGGCCAAGGGGACTACTTTGAATCAGTGCAGAGCAAGATCGGTGTATCTTCAAGTATCTTTCCATGAATGAAAGGTCAGAAGCATTTTGAACACACCTCTGTACATACCTGCGAGTGACAAAAAGTACGTAAATGATTGGTCCTGCATGTCAGCTTGGAGGAACTGTAGCCCATTCCTCTGCACAAAACAGCGCTCGTATTTAGGAGACTTCTCTCACATGAACTGCAGACTTCATTTTCTTTGGTGGACTGTTTGGTAGGGTCGTCGTCTTGACGCATGACCCACATTCTTTTGAAATTCAGCGCAAGGACAGATGTCCTGATATTTTCCTTTAGAATTTTGTTGTTCCATCATTGATGGCAAGCCATCCTGGCCCAGATACAGCAAAAAAGGGGCAAACCATGACACCATCATCGAGTTTCACAGATGGTATAAGGTTATAAAACAATGCAGCATTTTCATTTCTCATTTAAAATCACAAAGGATAAAATTTGGTCTCCAACAGCATTTTTGCTTGTTGATGTGATCTTTAGCAAAATGTAGACAGGCAACAATGTTCTTTTAAGAAAGCACATTGTACGCGTAAAGGTCCATATATGTTTATCACTCACGGATATGTAATATTTCATTATTTTTCACAATAAAACTTTCAAGATTTGAAAAGTTTACATAATTTTAAATTCTCTCATTAAACATGATATCGGGCTGAGGTCAACCAGTGCAGCCCATCAGCTGTGTTCAGTCTTGCAATGGTTTGCGTGAAGTGTTAAGTTTTTACCATCACTGGGGACTGTTACCATGGAAACTCTTATCTGTCACCAGCCACAGGTCTATGTGAAGCATAGACAAGCAGCCATAAAAAAGTCTCCTTAAAACCAGCAGCCAGATCTTTTAATAGCACCCTGATCAGCAGGCAGGTCATATGTCTGTAGCCACGGCTGGTCCTGCCATGTTGACAGATGCTGAAATCAAGATTTATAGGCCACGATTGTTCTGAAGACAACAGGAGCTTATGACAGTACACACACATGGGCCTGGTATTCATGGCATCCTATGTAGATGCTTCACCAAAGAGAGATTGACAACACTGGGAAAGAAAAGGGGAAAAACCTTAAGAGGAACTAGGTTCATGAACCCCTGGATCTGCAGCCTGTAACTAAGATAAGACATTAATGACCAAATGCTACACTGAAGTGAGTTTTCAGTCTAGATGTGAAGATTGAGACCAGAACATTGTCTGGAAGCTTATTCCAGACCTGGGGGGCTTTGTGAGAAAAGGCTCTTCCCTCTGCTGAAGCCTTCTGAATTGTGGGAACCAGTAGGAGACCAGCACCCTGTGATCTGAGTGATCGTGATGGTGGTGGATTAGATCCATCATGACGGTGACCCACCAGGCCCGGAGTCACCTAGAGAACAAGGACTCATGTGAGGCTGCTGTTTTTGGACTTCAGTTCTGCTTTTAACAGCATCATCTCACAAAATCTGGGGTCCAACCTGGCAGCACTGGGAACCTCATCCCTGCGCAACCGGATCAACAGCCACACATCCTCCACCATCATCCTGAACACTGGCTCCTCCCAGGGCTGTGTGCTCAGCCCTCTGCTGTACACACTGAGGACCCACGACTGCACAGATCACTTCAAGAACAATGTTAGGGTGAAGGGTGCAGATGATACAGTGTTGGCTGGGCTCATCACCCACAGGAGAGAGTCAGAGGACCTGGCACGGTGGTGTGGAAACAACAACTTCATTCTCAACAGCCAAAAGATCAAGAAGATGGTTGTGGATTTCTGTAGGTCTGGAACACCTCCCCCCTCCTCTACATTGACGGATCAGCTGTGGAGAATGTCCCTTCCTCAGGTACCTTGGAGTACACCTGAGCAACACTCACCTGAAACACTCCTTTTACACCACCAGATGCCAGGAGAGAGCCACTTGCATCCTCTGTGAGCCCAACCACCATGCACTCGGACTTCCCACCCCCTTCCTTCTGGAAGGAGGCATCGCTGCATGCAGGCAAACACATCTAGACTGAAAAACAGTTTGGACCCAGATGCGTCCGACAACAACACACATACCGACACTTCACTGGACACAACCCCCCCTCACACTGACTATGCACGTGGTCACTTTGACGTGTTGCTGCCAAGATCTGCTGCTACCACAGCACTACTGCCCCTTACAGCTGTTTCTGCTGCAGTACACTGTGCTTTACTTTTGCTTTCATTAAACTTTTTTTGGTTGGGTTTTGTGGGTGAGGGGTTGTTTCTCATTTTTTTAAGCTACACAGCTTTTAAAATTCATGCTGGACATGAGTCTGAGTAACCGTTTCTATCATTTCACACCGTGAGTGACAATAAAGCCGAGTCCACGTCTGAAACATCGCACGGACAAATAGTCTGGTGTTAACATGGGTTTCAGATCCAAAACGCAGGGCGATGAGGATAAGGATTGCTCTTGGCAGGGTTTCATCATAAAGCATAAATGATCTTCATAAGTTCAAGTGGTGTCTCTGCCGATATGTTTTTTTGTGGCCCTGCTTGTGAGGTGCATTTTGAATTTAACGATGGCAATGAAAGTGTTCATCTCTCTTTTATAGTATGATGGCAATTATATATATATATATATATATATTGTATTTTTTTTTTATTTATTTATTTTTAATATGTACAAATTGTAGTGTGGGAGGTTTCATGGCTAAATTGGAGCAGCCTGGTGGCCAATCTTCATTAATTGCACCAGTAAGAGCAGAGTGTGAAGGTTCAATTAGCAGGTAAGAGCACAGTTTTGCTCAAAATATTGCAAAGCACACCACATTATGGGTGACATACCAGAGTTCAAAAGAGGACAAATTGTTGGTGCACGTCTTGCTGGCATCTGTGACCAAGACAGCAAGTCTTTGTGATGTATCAAGAGCCACGGTATCCAGGGTAACGTCAGCACCACCAAGAAGGACCAACCACATCCAACAGGATTAACTGTGGAGGAAGCTGTCTGAAAGGGATGTTCGGGTGCTAATCCGGTCTGTATCCAAAAAATGTCCTTCACAAGACGAATTGACGCTGTATTGGCTGCAAAAGGAGGCCCTAGTTCACCATACTAATCAATTATTGTGGTCTAAAACCAGGTGTTTCAGTTTCATTGTCCAATATTTATTCTAGTTTTGTGCACTTACCGTTTTTAATGTTTGTATACCTCAATGCCTCAATTCCCTCATCAAGTAACCATCAAAAGAAGCCCTAGATGTTTGTCGACATCTTGAGATCCTACTGTTTTAGTTGTATGAAAAGGATACTCTTTACTTTATAAACAAACCGAAAGAGGTATTTCACATACCCCCCAAAGCACAGCTGGCACAATATCTAGATGAAATGGACTTTGGTGCCTAGGTGGCTGAGGGGGTCGTACTCGTGAACTAAACTAGACGTTTATGGTTTTTGATTTGGCCGGGTGCGTTATAAATCACTCATTAAGCGTGCATTCTCCTATCCCACAAAATCTCTCACCAACACGCCTGTGACCTCATCCTCTGTTTGCATGTGTAAGTCTGCAGACACACAAAATTACTGGTTAGAACACATGCTGACTCTCACATATCTTATCAAAATACCACACCAGCTTTCATAGGAAGAGTGGACACACACTTTTTGGTCATGTGAATGAAGAGCAAATGAAGCACTGAATATCTGAGAGAGAAACCAATGAAAGGAGGGCATGTTTCTTTTGCGCTCACTCGATCACACACAGACCTCTGTGTGTGTGTGTGTGTGTGTGTGTGTGTGTGTGTGTGTGTGTGTGTGTGTTGCTTTGGGTGGGGGTTTGGTCCTGCCCCAGATGTGACTGTTTGCACTCTGACGGAGGGAAGACTTAATTGAAAAATCATGTTCTTTTATTTCTCTCTCACTGCAGAACGAGTCCACTGCTGATCTCCAAACAGAGCAGCCCACCAGTGGCCCGGCCCTCTCCCTCTGGGACGTTCCCCTGTTACCATAGCACCCCCGCCACCCCCCAAAAACCTTAGTGCTGTTGTCCTAGAAACAGTTTGCTGTTGACGAGGAGGTCCAGCCACATCTCAGAAACCAACAGTGACCTCACTTTGTGTTGTGTTGGACTGATGGAGAGCAGAGGCTTTCTGTAGATGCACATAACCATGACGATAGCAACAGGCCGTCTCACAATAAGCAGCCTCAAGCGTTCCGCTGTTTTAGTAACCTGCAGTAAAACACATGCAAGCAACACACAAACAAACAAACAAAAAAGGGTGTTTCACGCCAATTAATTACCCCGGAGATAAACGTGTTTTGCCTGCAACGGTCAGATGGACAACAGCCCAATTCAAACAAAGAGTGAACAGGGAAGGATCTTCTGGAACTGCGTGAGTGCAGGGAGTTTCCTGGTAATCTCACACAGACATCATACACAAACAACTTTTGGGTTTGTTGGATTGCAACAACATGATCACTGGTTGCCAAGTAACAACAATGGACAACAGAATGCTAAATGGTATAAATGTGGCATCATGAGAACACGTCAATCGGGACAGATAAACTTGTGAAAACAAAACGACAACGCAGTCGTTTCTTTTGTGATATGAAAGAACACAGGAGAAGTCCAGTGATGCACTCTTACACCCAGACTATTGCTCATGTATGCTTTGTAACAGTAACAGTGCTGAAGTTACGCATTTTGCACCTTTAGTTCACAAGCGTAACAGTCAGGGCAGTGGGGAGCTGAAAGCAGTGAGCTCAAGTGTGGTTACGTTTTTCAAAACTTGACTCAGACAATGATGATGCACACATGCAAGTTCAGAACACAGCTTTGTGGAATACAGTTTTACAGCTGCTGCAGTCTGCCACACTGTTCATTCCAGATACATGGACATCTGTAGTAGTGGTCAGTCGATAAGGCCGATGCCCGATGCCAATATTTAATGATGGCCAATATATAATGCTTAAATAGTAATGTTTTTGTTTGGCAATATATAAAAATTAGTTGTTGTTAATAATAATAATAATAACAATAATAATAATAATATCATCCACAGGCAATAAAACTGTATAAAAACTTATGAATTAAAAAAGTCTCAGTGCATTTAACAGCAGCATTTACATGCTGAGTGCAGCATCTCTGTTTAAGAGAAGAAATTCATAAACATACATAAATATATATTTTGTGCATGTAGATACACAAAGGCACAAATCAAAATTTCATTAAATCAGTCGACTACTAACCTATAGCCTATATTCACACACACATAATATATATATATATATATATATATATATATATATATATATATATATATATATATATATATATATATAAATAATAAAATGTGCATGTGTATAGACATGGGCCATGTATGTGAGTGTGTGTATGGATGTATATATGTAGACTGAGCACCGTTTCTGGGGGACACACCAGAATTCCACTGTTGGTAAATATGCAATGAAAATTAAAGAGAAGTGTTTGAACTGAACAACCAATTAAATTGATATAAAACGAGATGAACATAAGCACCTTTGTGAGTATCTTTGTGGTGACCCAGTTACCACGTACACACACAATCACTCTCGGGCACGCACAGACGGCTCTTGCTTTGGAATTCCACGAGTAGAGCCAGAGTGGATCCTAAGTGATTAGCACATCTGTGCACCTTATGTTTGTGTGTGTGTGTGTGTGTGTGTGTGTGTGTGTGTGTGTGTGTGTGTTGAAATACTGATCCTAGAAGTGCCTAACACTTTTGTATATTTAAATACACTATATGAAGCCAAACACACTCACACATGCACAAATTTAACATGTGGAGAAGGTCTAATGGCTCTCGTTTGGCATCACATCCTGTATATCAGCTGAAGACAATGTCCTCCAAATGATTTGAACCATGAGCCCAAAGGCTGGTCGCCAAGACAGAGTAAGCTTAAGCCTGAACTTAAAGGAAACAGGACTTTAAAGGGGCTGTCGACTGGAGGATTGGAGGTGGGGAGATGTTGGAAGAACAACCAGGATCAGAGCAGAATTAGGGCAGTTAAAGTCTCTGACTGATTATTAGTGAGTAACTTGGCTAGCAATGTAAACCATGTGACCTGCAGTCATATCGTTCCTCCCAGCCTTTCTGAGAACACCACTAATGAACTGTCCCAAACTAAGCCCGAGAGGTACTTCTAAAACAAATGGCACTGGACATCACCGTTTACTACAGCGTTACCTGGTGTAGAGAGCAAATGTTGGCTATGCAACCATTGGGTCTCTTTAGTCCCATAAATCATAGGGCCATTTGTATAATTTAGAAATGAAATCCTTTTAGACACAGTCATGTCTCGGCCATTTTTAGTGGTGCCCCTTAATTGAGTCCCAGCACCTCTAAAATCAATGCTGGTCATTTGATTGCTTTCTCAGAGAAGAGAGTAAAGACCTGCTGAGAGAATGAGGTTAAACGAGGAGACTTCACTGTAGGGTGACCACATACCCTAAAAAAGTCCTAAGCATTTTCTAGAATCCTAAACTTTTATATTAGCTTGTTGGTTGGGATTTATGGTCCAGAGTTGTAGTACATTACTGGTCTTACTGGGATCAGAAGCACCAAAATCTGTGTAGACGAGCATTTTGTCATCCCTGTGCAAAGAACAGTTCTTTACCTTCTTATCTGCTGAAAAGTAATGAATTTCAATTTTGAGTATTGAACTGAAATCTGTTGTTGTAGCTTCCTGAGCCAACAATTGGTACCATCTTATTTGTTTATTTGTTATATTAGCCAACTGGTTGGGATTTGTGGTACAGAACTGTAGTACATCACGCTGCTGGTTCTACTGGGTGCTCAGCAGCGTAGTTTAGGTTAGTATGTTTAGGCTTCATTTAAACCCACTTTCTCTAAAACACCACAAATAGAGAAAAGATCTATGGATATGGTGATTTTCATCTCATTATTATGGATTATCTTATTATTCAATTCAATTTACAAGTTAATGTAAAGATGTTATTCCAACCCATTTGGAGCATTTCTATTGGTTCATAAACCAGGAAGTGTTGACTAAAATGGAGATACAGACATAAAACATTGTGAGCATATGAGTGAAATTTTCAGTACGTCCAAAACTCTGACCAATTACACGTTTTATTACAAAAAGAGCAAATTAATGCCAGTTATCTTGATCTTGATCAGTACTGCAGAAACACCACAGGTTCTTCTAGAACCATTACAACTCAGATACATTGAAAAATAGAAGGCCACTTCCTGAGAGAAATGAGTGCAAAACCAAAACTAAAAAAAGGGAAATAACCAGATACTTTATTAATAGTTGTATTGAGAGGAGCAGACAGAAAGGGAGGCTTAATATAGCTTAAAAAGACTATGTAAAAATTCACATTGATTTAAAAAAAAAAAAAAAAATGCAAGTTAATCCTTTATTAGTCCTATCATGGTGAAATTCACAAGTATTCACACTGATGTTTCTACAACCTGGACGTAAATTCAGATGACTGAACATTTTAGAAAGGCACACAGCTGTTTATAGAAGGTCTCATAGTAGACAGTGCAGGTCAGAGCACAAACCAAGCTATGAAATCTAAGGAACTGTCTGTAGACCTCAGAGACAGGATTTTATCAAGACATATAAGGAAGGAAGGAACATTTCTGCTGCATTGAAGATCCCAAGGAGCACAGCGGCCTCCATCATCCCTAAATGGAAGAAGTTTGGAACCATCAGGACTCTTCATAGCGCTGGCTGCCCGGTAATCATGGTAGAAGGACCTTAGTCAAGAACCATATGGGTCATTCTGACAGAGCTCAAATGTTGCTCTGTAGAAAGAGGAGAACCTTACAGAAGGACAACCATTTCTCCACCAATCAGGCCTGTATGGTAGAGTGGCCAGACTGGAGTTTGCCAAAAGGCATCTAAAGGACTCAAAAGGATCAAAGATTGAACTTTTAATTGAAATGTTCAACATCATGTCTGGAGGAAACCACTGCTCAGCCCCAAGTCAATACCATACCTACAGTGAAGCATGGTGGTGGCAGCATCATGCTGTGGGGATGTTTTTCTGCAGCAGGCACTGGGAGACCAGTCAGGGTCGAAGGAAAGGTAAAAGGGTTCATCTTACAACAGGACAATGAACATAAGCACACAGCCAACATAAAGCAGTGGCTTTGAGACAACTCGCAAGGTCGTCGAGTGGCCCAGTCGGAACCCAGACTTGAATATATTTAAAAATGGCTGTGCACAGACACTCCTCCGTCCAACTGATGGAGCTTGAGAGGTTCTGCAAAGAAGAATGGGAAGAATGGGAGAATGGCCAAGTTTGTAGCATCAAACTCAAAAGACTTGAGGGTGTAACTGCTGCCAAAAGTGCTTCAAAGGCTGTGAATATTTACGTATTGTATGTAAATGTGTTGAATTTTTTTAATACATTTGCAAACAAACTTCTCAAACTCATTGTGGGGTATTGTGTGTAGCATTTTGAGGGGAAAAAAAAAAAAAAAAAAAAAGAAGACGAATAAATTTTGCAATAAGGCTGTAACATCAAATGTGCAAAAAGTGAAGTGTTGTGAATATTTTCTAGATGCACTTTATGTAGGTGTTTACATTTTTAATTATAACAATTAAGGATCTTTAGAAAATAGAAAACCATCACTGTTTATGGAGTCTTATCTACTCCATGAATTAAATGTAGTACTCTATTAATGATGTTTATGGGACATTTTGTATGATAACAACGAAAAGGACACGCACAAGCAAATGAAACAGCTGCCCATACAAATTGGGCAAAATGCAAAAACCAGGAGAAACTGCCTGCCACAGATCGCACTGCAAAGCCATTTCACAAAACTCGACAAAGAGGTCCCAAAGAGTTTACATCTGCCTCCGATCCACGGTGGGGGGCCGAGTGTTCTTGGGTAGGCTGAGGCCCCAATCCCTCTGGCCTCCAAACTCATCCACCGCCCCATTCCTGGGCCTCTATCGATGATGTAAGCCCCAGATCTTGCACAACAGGGTCAGCTGTAATTCAGGATGAGGAGGAGGAGGAGGGGTCCTGGAACTGGGTTCTGTTCTAGGATAATAATGGGTGATGTCAGAGGAAGTTCAGCACCGCCATGCATCAAAACCCAGCTTTCCACTTCTGTTCTCAAATGTTAAGTCAGAACATGTAGATGAAACCTCCTGATAGCTCTCTGGTAACCTGCCTGATAGCCTGTTTGTAATGTTTAGCAAAGGCTCTTCTTATTTTTGTTTTGTTGGTCTTGCACAACAAAAGGCCACTGGTTTTAACCAGCAATACTGGTCCAGTCCATACCAGGAAAAACAACACTGAAGTGCTAGTGCTTAGACAGAATCAACAGTTTCACAACTAAGGTTTACTGAACTTCTCCAGGAACTAGGCCTGTCCAGATACTGGCACAAGTGTGGGTCAGTTTAAAACATCTGACCTGCGCCAAGTCATATCCTTCCTTCCAGTGTTCCAAAACGGATCATCAGTAACATGCATCAGGCTCATGGTAACTGAATGGTACAAAAACAAGCCACTTGAGACAGAGGCACTTCCAAAAAGTTCCAGTCAGCGGTCACAACTTTACACAATGTGCATGCACGAAGCTATAGAGCGTTGAATAGCCCCCTTTGGAAAGGCTGTCTTTAATGCTTTAGGTATGTGATCATTTTATATCCATTCCTTCACCAAAAATAAACAAATAAATGAGTGAACCATGCAGGAGTTGTTGGAATCGAATGCCAGCAGTTACAATATTAATGAGTACAACTGAAAGGAGACTACGGTACCGTTTTGGGCCACCACTAGCCTACAAGAGGAGATACAGGTGGGCAAGACATGCAGGTTCCATACAGTATACTACAGCACAGATGTTGTAGCTAGGCTTGTAGCTCCTGCACACTCACAGGCTGCTGAAGCTGGCACCATACCTGGTAACCGGACAGACCAAGGATATGTTGCAACTGGCAGCTTTGATGTGTGTGGGTGAACATTATCCTGCTAAAATTGCCAGTTGAAAGCCCCATCAAGTGGTCGCAGGATGTTCTGCCCATATTGTTGAGCTGTTAATGTCCATGTTAATGTGATCATCACACCAGCAGCTGGGAAAGTGTCTGAATCCACAGCAAATCCAGTTTTGAAGCACTCACCATGACACCTCTTTTCCCAAACTTGTTGAACCCCAAATAGAACCTGGATTCATCACTAAACACGATACAGTTCCAGTATGTAGAAGTCCCAGTTTCTCTGTGGCTTTGTCCAAAAGGACTAGATGGTGGGCAAAATGAACACCCTGCTTCTTTCTCGGAGACTATCAATCTTAAACTGGGCAAAACGTCCGAGTGCATTGTAGGGGCAGGTCTAGAAAAGTATGCTACCTAAAAGTAGCCTCAAAGAGCCTTTTTGTAGGGCAGCGAGGAAGCATTGTAGTGTGCATTTGGACCACATCTGCACAAGGTACAACTGTCGAAATTCCTGTACACATTTACAGTATTCCAGAGGAGATGGATTGTCATTGCCTTCTGTTCATTTTAAGCTTTTGTGATCCTACAGAAAAGGATTCAGACGGTTCAGAGTCCTGTTTCGACTCCATACACATAGGACTACCGTATTTTCCCGACTATAAGCCGGGAATATCATATATAAGAAGAAAAAGCTGCACCTCATTATAAGCCGCGTGGTTTAAAGCGTGGGAAAAAAGTAGCGGCTTATATTCCGGAAAATACGGTAAATTTAAATGGGGTCCCTGGGGCCCAGTTTCAAAACCAATGTCTTACAGGAATAATTGATATTTGTCAATGCTAACCAAAGTAGATTTAATGAGCAGACGTGACTTATGGCACAGATGTAGAAATGGTTGACAGCTTTTGCCCACTTACAGCACTTAACAACAAAATATCCACCAGTCGAGAAACACACCAAACTGAATGAATGAGCTGGAAAAGATCTGGAAAAGTAATGAGCTGTCACTTCAAACAAAGATCACAAATATCCAGCCTGTGGTTCCGTCTGTGGTTCCTCGTGAATATAAAGATGTATAATAAAACACAGAAAGAGGAAAAATACTGACGTCTCCAAACATTTGAAGACTTTTGAACAGCCAAAAAAAAAAAAAAAAAAAAAGTCCATGACCAAATCAAACTCTTATTCTTGTCAAACCAAAGAACCAATTCATTGGAACAGACAGCTGTACTTGGAACAGTTAAAGGGGAAAGAGAAGGACTAGCAATAAGAAGGATGTACAATCAGAAATAACGTGAAAAAGCCATTAAGACGCCTAAATATCCGAACAGAAGGCCAGGCATTCTGGAGAAACACTGTCCATGTGGTCATAAGGGGTCAAAACTATCCTAATAAATAACATCAGCAGACATGCATGAAAAAAAAACAAAAAAAAAAAAAACAACACGGCCCACAATTCCCATTTCACGGCAACTCTACAATACATAAGACTCGAATTTCAGTTCACCAACTAAATGACCTGCAATAGCAGCGCTGCTGTCTCTTCAGTCATTAACCTGTTAGACAGCAGTTCGGTGTGGCCACGTCCCGCACCCTGTGCTTAGTGAGACGAGTGACAGATAACAACACAGCGTTACCATGTCGATCACGAATGTCCTGCTGAGCAGAGCAAGCAAGACTTCAAGACAGACAGCAGGAAAAAAAAAAAAAAAAAAAAAAAAAAAAAAAAAGGATTTCACAGGAAGAAAATGAATGCTTAAACTGTAATTAACTAATCTGACAGCTCATTAATCAGCCTTTGGGTGGAACAAACATTACACAAAGATCTAACACGTAGGCAGCAGGTCAGTGTTCAACAACAGCTCACTGGAGATGCCTGGAAATGCACTGAACACAACACTGACATAACTTTGCTCGAATGATGGTCACATGATCTTGTATCTTTACCCCCCACATAACGTATTTTTAATCAGCAGTGATTAATTCCACCTACCAAGCTTCTCCTTTATACAGAAGACTCTCACCCCCAGGCTGTAGGAATTCATCTGAAAAGTTGTAGCCGGCACAAACGACCGTCACGGATCTGCAACACTGACTATGACGTGACTGTGCATTGAGCTGGTGAAGGGGTAAACTGGCATTTTCGTAGGTGCTGCAAGAACGGCCGCTGGCACACAATGCTTTGGAGAACCCAGACTATAAATATGAGACTATTATAATTACACAGCTTTTCACTCTGGTTCTCGACTCTGAAACATGGGTCTAATAAAAATCAGCCAATACTAAATGGGTCAGTTTACTCTTGAACGGTATGTGGTTGGTTCTTTTGAGTTCCTGTTATTATTATGCTGTTAGTTTGGAACATTACAGGGCAAATATTAACATTTTAGTCTGAAAAGTAGATACACAGGGTGAAGAGCAGCCTGCCGACCCTGGGAATCGAACCCACAACCTTTTATCAATAAACCAGTTCAGTGTGATGATGCACCAGGTCACAAAGTTAAATCATCTCCACCCAGCTCACGAAACATGACAATGAGTTCAATGCTCTTCAGTGGCCTTGTGAGCAGAATAGCTCAGGGATGCGGTAGTGTCGGAGACTCTCAGCGCTCTTGAAAACATGTTTCTAACGTAGTGGAATCCATGCCATGAGGAACTGAGGCTGTTTTGAGAGCAAAGGAAGGCCATACCCAGTCTGAGTAGGGATCCTAATTAAAAAAAACACATCTAAAATATACAACATGCATAGCTGTCTTCTGAGATGTGATCATTTTCAAGAGAAGAACCTGGTAGAACATTGCACTACACTACTTTTTGTAATGCACATGGTTGGTCTTCCATGAGTAAGAACATAAATGCATCATATGATCCAGCCCAAGACTCAAAGATCTGAAGTGTGGAACCGGTTTGGGGGTTCTGTTGTGGATCCCACCAAACAGAGGAACTCTGGTATGACTCTGAACAGCTAGAGAGTGTGGGAAGATAAAGGAGGGTGCAATCAAGCTTTCAAAATGAGACTGAGTGCGCATGCGTAATCCATTCACCCAATTAACCTATCAATTAGACAGGACACCCTTAAGTATAAACCCATGTCCTCCTGCAGGACCCTCACGCAGGACACACAGCTGACCAATCAGTGACCAGGACATGAAAACAGAGCAGGCAAAACAGCATCAGCTGAGCTGAAAGGACAAAGCTGGGTTTCCCATTAGTCTGCAGACTGTCTTTAGACCAGACTGGTGTTTAATCGTAACTGAGACTGAAAGCGACTGCTTACCTCCCACGGTCTCTGCTCGCGCTGCGCCACTTCTCCTGCTGCTCACTCAAACTAAAGCTGAGAGACCAGATCAGCTTCTGATCATCAGCGTCTCAAACTTACAGACCTTCTTTTGTCACACCCGTATTCTACAAGCCCCGCCCGCGCGCCCCGCCCCGCCAATCCGAGTCCAGGAAGGCGGGGTTTGTAGAATATGGGCGGGATCAGGAATCATCTCGCGCACTGATGTGTTTATTGGAGCTTCCGGACGTGATGTAGCTGAAAGGGTCCGACTTAAAAACCAAATCAAGGGATTCCTGAGCTTTACATGCTGCTGTGTTTGTATATATTTTTAAATATATATTATTAAATATTATATTAAAAATGAAATTAATATTAAAGTATATTAATATAAGTTTATTGTTTTATTTTTTACTTTTATATTTTATTTTATTATATAATGTTAAATTATATATATATATATATATATATATATATATATATATATATATATATATATAAACAACACACAATTAGCACTATTTTCCACATTTATTTAAAGCCTTGGCATGTCCAGAAGTGTGTGTAGCCCTATTATTGCCCAGTCAATTCTGTATATAAAAGCATGTGCAGACAAAATTCCGACTGCAGTCTGGAGAAATCCTGTCTGTTTGTCCGTAGTCAAGTGGTGAGTGAATAGTTAACAGAATGTGTGTATTCTTGCTTTCATCTCGCAAGGTCGTGTTTATCCGGAGGGTTCACGAGGACTTACTTCACGCGGTATGATCGTGCCGTACATATTGTGTGGGGCGTGTTAGCTCGGAACAGAGCACTACTCCAAAGCTCATTCAGCGAGCAATCTCCCTTTTCGCTGGGTCATTATCTCACGCACAGTGTACGGACATTCATCATCAAAATCACATTATGCAGAAAGTGCTGTGCCGGCATTTTGCAAAAGACCCTCTGTGATTTGCATCTGTACATTTTTTCTCTCTCTCTCGCTGTGGTGAATGGCACAAAGCTCAGCTTTCAGGGCTGTTTTCACTTTCTAGCCATTTTGGTTTAGGAGTGCAGTGGAAAACTCTTGGTAAAATAATATTAAAACTCTATATTTTATATTAATTATTAAGTGTTTTAACCTATTTTTAGAATTTTTTTCAAGTAAAATGGCCAAATGTAGCTTATTTCAGGAAATAATATGGATATTGATATTGATATTTTTGCTAATGTTTGTGAAATAATTTATAAAACAAAGAGTAATTAGTTGCCATTTCAGTGTAATATGACTTTAAACGTGGTTAGTCGGTAAAGCTATATTAAATTGAAAAGGCTTTTTAGTACTGTACAGAACCCTTTTTGTTTAGACTGTGTTCTTTAAGAGTTCTACTCTAAAGGCAGTGGCTCCATTTACAACCAAGGCAATGGTTTGATTCGCTGTTTAGGGTTTTTTGTTATTGTTAATTAATGAATTGTTCTTTATAGCATGCATAGATATTTTATTTATACAGAGCTTTATATTTTATAGATCTGTGACTTTAGCAATGACAGTGTCTCTTAACCGTGGTTCTGGTGCCCTCTACCCTGCACATTTAGTGCTTTCCCTGCTCCCACACACAATTCAACTACTTGTGGCTTGTAAAAAAAAAAACAAAAAAAAAACATAACTCCTAATAAATGGATATTGATCAGTTCTCCATGACTAAGCAGAAAGAATTATTACACAGAATTAAAGTCACTGTTAGATGATCTATCACGGTCCATCCAGGATATAGACCACTTTATCAACTCATCTGAACCTTATGTATCATAAAGGTCTGTAGAACAATATTCGGGATGCTGTCTTAAGGGACATGACATTTGATTTAATACTCTCTGATACAGCCTTCTCAGTCAATCAGTCGAGGCATGTTTGGTATCTTAAGTTTGCTTTGTTTTAGAGTGAGAGATGTTAGGTTAGCATTGCTAAAAATTACTGATTGTCACCAGTCTCTTGGTGGTAATTATTAAATACGTCTTGGTTTATTGACTTCATCGCGGTTCAGTCAGTAATCGTATAAATTAGATTTCTTAATTATTCATTTAACTCTTACAACCTGAGATCCACATTTTGCAGACAGTTACATTGGGGTATTCTAAGCTTCAAATCTCAGGATCAGAGTAACCTACAGACATGATATCAATATCATAACACATTACATATCTTATCTAACCATACAGTAGAGTGCAGTGAATTATCTGCAAGTTATTGAGCTAAAATTCACTAATCTCCAACTGAATTAAGTCTAACAGAACCATTAATAAATAGACCTTGAGGTAAATAAATAAATAAAATAAAGTCAAATACAAGGAAATGATTAAACAGCAATTTTTCTAAATGAAAAGATTACAATGGTGGCGAATCAAACTTTTCCAAGAACTTGAAATTATTATATGTCTCAAAACAAGCACTATTGAGACAGCATGGTAGGACATTACATTCAACACAGAACCATGTGTGTCCTGAAAATCCCTTTTTTATCTTCTAGTTATTCCCACATACCGTTCCAACATTCCAACTCTTCCATTATTCATCATGTGGAATAATATTCTTACTGTCAGCAACATTATTGTGGTTGCACCCAAATTCTCCACCACACAATTCAGACATTTGTAAACTCTGAAAGATAAAGATGCCTTTATGAAGGGAGGAATGAAGGCTGTTACAGTGGTGATTTGATAGTCTTACGTAGTCTTATTGTCTCTGCTTTTACAAGACGAGGGCAACTTGCATACCCAAGTTTTTATTTTCAGCCACAGAGTGCGTAACTACCTATTTAACTTTTATTGAGAGCTTCCAAGAAGGAATTACTGGACAGAAACTCATGAAAAGTGGAGATTCATTACTGTAATGGTTATGCTAGAGTTAAGGGTAGATAAGGGTTAGGTTATGGTTGGTATTGTGGTTTTGTGGATTGTTTGAATTTTTGAATTAAATTGATTTCTTATACCTGGGTTGTTCTGTAAATGTACACATTAGTTAAGCTGAGATGGTCTTTTAGTCACATACACTTGAAATCCTCTTGAGACAAGACTGGGCATAAAACATACATTGCAGAGAGTGATTCACCAAGAACCATTGTTAAAGCATGAAGTCTTAATTTGATCTTTTTTACAAAATTATAAGCATTTATATAAAAATAAATACAACTAAACTGAACCATTGCTCATGAAAAAGCATATTTACAGTTATAAATCTGTAGTCCCAATTAGGCTACTTAGACTCACATGTTTGCTACAGTAAAGGGACACAAAGTCATGATCAATGAGCACAGTGTCAAGCTTGCTGTGAATTGAGAGGAGCGATACGTATCTTGACACACAGAGACCGCTCAACCCAGGCTGGGTCACGCAAAACACCTATACAGTATACAATACAATTACCATTAAAGCCAGTAAATAACTCAAGGCCAGTGTCATTTCCCCAATGCAGGCGTACAATTAACTGTTTCCAGACAAATTAGAGGCACAGACAGAAAGCTGGTCAAAGGGTTTATTCTAAACTTTAAATATTCAAACTGAAGTGCCAGGCCTGAAGCTCTGGATCTGCCCCCAGTGACTGCAAAGATGAAATACAGCTGTTGGACACTGTAAATAAAGTTGTTCCAACAAGCCTCATTTCATATGAAGGGTGAGGTCTGATTACGATTCCATTTGGCTTCCTAATCCATGAGAAAACATGTATCCCAGTCAAGAATTTGTGGTCTTCGGACTTCCAGTTCTGGATTATGTTGCTCAATTATAAAGAAAACAACTCTTAAATTGGAATAATACATTAATTTCATTTCATATTTCACTATATATGCTGTAATCAGAGATCAGAAAATGCTATGAATTCTGTTCAAGAGAAAAATGATTCCCAGCTACAGAATAAATATGGGTATTCTTGCTTATTTCTTTCTAAGCTTCTAGAAAAGGTTGCACATGCCCATCGAGAGAATGATGAACACATCATGGATCATGGTTCAAGTTGAAATAAATAGAACAATGAAAAACAATCACAACACACTGTTAAAAAAAAACACATCATTCATGAAGTTATAACAAGAAATTTCTCCTGCTAACAGACAGTACACTCCATTTTTAAAAACTTGAGGAGTCATGTTCCTCCTACATAATTAATCCACCCACACATGCACACGAGGGTTTAACACAAATAAGACTTTGGTTACACAGAGTTACGCAGCATTATGCAGTGTTATGCAGCGTTATTATTACACAGTTGTCTTGAATTTCTGTCCTGCCTGCTTCAGCAGAGTTCTACAGTGCAGTTAGCAGCATTTCAAGCCTGAGGCAACAACAATAGAGGTGTTATTCTGTCGTTTATACATTAAAGCTGTTATTTTAAAGTAAAAATGTTACACAATGGAACATTTTGGATGGAATAAATCCAAACCTTAGAGGTGTGTTCTTAAAAAATAAAGACATTACAATGCGTTATGATTGTTGTTATAGTGCCATTTCTGGTTCCACAAATAGCTATTTTTTGCAAAATAGATCTTCATATATACAATATAGTTCTTTACTAAGTTAAAGGTTTAATGTTCACAAAAGTAGTTCTCTTTGAAACCAAAAATTTTTTATGTTACATTGTTCAAGGAACCCTGATGTAGCAGCAGTAAAGCACTGTTGCAGAAATGAATAACTAAAGCCAAACGGAGTAAAGATTTTTCAGGAGTTCCCCTTCAGTAGAATGTTATGTTGAAAACGGTGAAGCAATAAATGCACTTCATCATTTCCACATGAATAAAACATCAAGACAATACACTCTTTCAGTTTCTGAGTCTGGCCAATGATTGTCTGAATGCATTAGAGTGAAGACAATGTTCACATTTTCAGTGTACCATACAAACAGTATGAAAAATCAATTGTGGATTGGCACAAAACAAAAGAAACAAAGTGACACATTCATTAGCAGTTGCCCAGCCTTGAAGCAGAAGCACAGGAAAGTCCAGTTCTTGTTATTTTATTCTAGTTCCTAGTTGGTTTATTGTCCTCTCTATTGTCCACTAATCAGAATGTCAGTGTTAGTGAAAGGTTCTGTTCATTATCTGAGAGCAGCAACATGGTGTGTGTGACACAGTGACTTATAAAAAAGAGCCGGGATGAGGCCTCATGGGCACACACACACACACACACACACACACACATGCACACACATGTTCCATTTGTCTGGGGACCACGGATCACTGTATCATATAACACATGCACTTACAAAAACACCCATACACTCATGGACACACACACACACACACACACACACACACACACACACACACACACACACACACACACACACACACACACACACACACCTGTTCCATTTGTCTGGGGACCAGAGATCACTGTATCGTATCACACATGCACTTACAAAAGACACACATTCGCACACAGACACAGACACACACACACACACACACACACACACACACACACACACACACACACACACACTTACCACAGACACATGAAATGCATGTTATTGGATGTTAAATGTAGCTGCTTTGAGTCAACACAAACACATTTTATGGCTGTGGGTTGAAAGTTGATCTGTAGACCCGAATGAAAGAAATGAGAACATAGTCCAATAAACAGTTATTCTCAGTGAAAAACGCAGTTCTGTTCTTTTGTCAGTCAGTGGATTAACTGACCTTTTTACAATGTTTAATGAGTTTACTGATGTGAAAGTGGGGCAGTCATACGAGATAGGAACCAGCCGTGTGGCTGGAAGGCTGCCGGTTCAATTCCGAACTGGTGCTTAACTCCCAAATGCTCCCTGGACACTATGGACATAGTTGTCCACCACTCCAGGCATGTGCGCTCACTGCCCCCTAGTGTGTGAATTCACTAGTTTACAAATTCCCCTGTGTTCAAGCCCAATGGATCTAGTATATGCAGTTACATTTTTTTAAGTTTGATGAAACAAAAAGAACAAAAAGTAACTTTTGACAAATGTTCCAGTTCTGCCACATTTCCTGTTCAGTTAGTCTTTACTCAAGTCTGAACGACTAAACTTCTGCTTTATTTTTTTCCCATTTTGCTAAAATGACCCAAGTGTTTTACACACACACACACACACACACACACACACACACACACACACACACACACACACACACACAATAATAATACACAATTACACTGTCTGGATTGATTTCACAGATCAGAAAGAAACCTCTGCGCAATGAAGACAATGGCAGATAATAGCAACGTTGGAACTACAGCCACCTCCTGCATTGTTTTTCTCTCCGCAGAATTTTAACAGAACCCAAACAAAATAACACAAAACCACTGCTGGACAGCAGTACTGAATATACACATGAGAAGGAGGAGGACATTAATCATACAGTTAGCGTCAGATGGTACCACAATCCATTTTAATGTTATATCATAAAGCAGTTTTTCCAACCCAAATTATTGAGCACAGGTCAGTGTTGACTCTACAGGCAGACATTATACACTGTACAGTATAAGGGCGAAATGTCATAAGAGAAGTAAGACTCTGCTTATTTTTATTTAAATTTTTCTTATATTGAGGAATAGACAGTGGACATGGATGATTCCAGTCACCCTCTGCACACCATCATCAGCCACCAAAGTTCAGTGTCAGACTGGCAGTGCAAGACAATCATTTGTACCTCAGATTGTACAAATTCTTTTACATTATATATTCTATCTTCTATTATTATTATTATTATTATTATTATTATTATTATTATTATTATTATTATTAATCCTTTTATCTGTCTGTACTGTAATGATGCTGCTGCTGGAATCTTCATCTATCTATAATCAGACACACCATCAGGTGCAGATGGTCAGGGACCACTGTTCAGAGGGGATGTTTGAGGAGGCTGTCTTATTTAAATCTCAGACATTAGTTTGGTTTGCCTTTGATTGTTGAAAGGAGTGGCATCACTATGATGAGATCCAAACAGCTCTCTTCAGAAAGACGTTTGTAGATACTGCATATAAGTCTGGAAAGGATTTCAGAAATATCTGAAATAATTAGAAATCAGCACCCTTAAAAGCAACTGTTAACATGCAATAGACAGGCTGTCCTAGCAAATTCAGCTGATGAGATCGCCATGGGAGGTGTGGAGGGAACTCTCTACTTCTTAAAACCATCAGGAACAATCTCCTTTGCACACAGTAATGGAAGACATAATATTTGGGTACAAGAACCTCATACCAACTGTGAAGCATGGGGGTGGAAATGTCATGGTGTGCTGCTTTGCTGCAGCAGGGCATGAGGGGCTCTCTACAGGGGCTTTGAGGAAAATGTAAGGCCATCTGTACAAATACTGATGCTGAAACATCACAAAGCTGAAAGAATTCTGCATGGAGGAGAAGGAAAATCTTTCTTCCAGTCAATGTCAGAGACTAGTAGATGGTTCAAGCAAACATCTAGTTGACATTATTTCAGCTGGTATCTAAAGCATTGGGTGTCCAAATCATTTCCCTCACAAACTGTTAATTACATTTTTGTACAGATGTCCATGTTTAACCTTTTCATGACTAAACTCATTAAACCATAGGCATATCTAGACCCATTTAAAGATGATCCCACCCATTAACAAAAAGAGCCAATCATCTTGCTGGTTTCACAGTGATTACGCATAAAGTCCTGCCCTCTCAACAAAAACAGGTAATCTGATTGCTCGTGACACTGTGAGCATGGCACTAGTGAGGAAACCCCAGAGACAGTAATATTAAAATGCTGTGACATTATTGGCAACAGTAGGGCAACCAGATGCCCTAAAAAATTCAGAACAGTCCGGAGATTTGAGGAAATCCTGTCCCGAATCCTAAACTCTGTCTCGGTGTTCCTAAACAGTAACAGATTTGGCTGCAGCAATAGATAGCTGTGTGCTGTATCAGTGACTCCTCCTTTCAGTTCTTCATATCAGAGCAGATAATGAAGAACACAGCTGCTGCTGCCATGTGTTTGTGGCCCAACAATTGAATTACCTTCATATCTCCTGAAAATATGTTTAAAATGACAGAAACACCCCTTTGATAACATCATCAGTCAATGGTCTTCATAATACTGATATTAGATTATTTGAATGAGTTGGAAATGGGTGAGGGGGTTAGAAATGCCCCATAAATGAGATGCATAACATCTGAGCATTGTAAAGGTATCGCCAGGATTAATAATGTTTGGTAGCTTTCAGGGAACACTGACATGAACAGTATTAACTGTGAATTCTATGCATGTTTTGTCAAATTACGTTTCATAACCTCGCCCCACTGACAATTTTGTGAATGGTGCATGTTCAGCATCTCACAAAATCAATGTAATGAGACGAGACTTGTAACCAAAGCAGAAGAAACATGTCAGTGTGACCTCAGAGGGTTTACTTGGCAGTTATTGGATGTGGATTGTAACCAGCTGTGATAAGAGGAAAATATTTGAGGTTTATATGCTACAAGGGTGGATACTGATGTGATCAACGGAAATATATCACTAATTAGATTACAATTCAACAGACATTTGAACACCTCACCACTAACACTAGTATTTAGGCGTGTGAGAACTCCCCCACACAACACACACAAACCCAAATCAGAGCACAAGGAGCTGTTAGGGGTAAGGTGTAAATGTTGATGGAGGACAAAAGGACACAGGTCTTGCTCTCTTGAAAATTTAGTACTGAAATAATATTTGTACTATATGAAACACTGGAGAATTCAGAACTGAAGAAATACTGGAGAATTCAGAACTGAAGAAATACTGGAGAATTCAGAACCGAAGAACCACTGGAGAATTCAGAACTGAAGAAACACTCAAGAATCTTGTAAACCTGAAGAAACACTGGAGAATTCAGAACCGAAGAACCACTGGAGAATTCAGAACTGAAGAAAGAGTGGAGAATTCAGAACTGAAGAAATACTGGAGAACTCAGAACTGAAGAACCACTGGAGAATTCAGAACCGAAGAAACAGTGGAGAATTCAGAACTGAAGAAACAGTGGAGAATTCAGAACTGAAGAAACAGTGGAGAATTCAGAACTGAAGAAGCAGTGGAGAATTCAGAACCGTAGAAGCACTGGAGAATTCAGAACTGAAGAAACAATGGAGAATTCAGAACTGAAGAAGCAGTGGAGAATTCAGAACTGTAGAAGCAGTGGAGAATTCAGAACTGAAGAAACAGTGGAGAATTAGAACTGGAAGAAGCACTGGAGAATTCAGAACTGAAGAAACACTGGAGAATTCAGAACCGAAGAACCACTGGAGAATTCAGAACTGAAGAAAGAGTGGAGAATTCAGAACCGAAGAAACAGTGGAAAATCTAGAACTGAAGAAACAGTGGAGAATTCAGAACCGAAGAAACAGTGGAGAATTCAGAACTGAAGAAACAGTGGAGAATTCAGAACCGAAGAAACAGTGGAGAATTCAGAACTGAAGAAACAGTGGAGAATTCAGAACTGAAGAAACAGTGGAGAATTCAGAACTGAAGAAACAGTGGAGAATTCAGAACTGAAGAAACACTGGAGAATTCAGAACTGAAGAAACAGTGGAGAATTCAGAACTGAAGTAACAGTGGAGAATTCAGAACTGAAGAAACAGTGTAGAATTCAGAACTGAAGAAACAGTGTAGAATTCAGAACTGAAGAAACAGTGGAGAATTCAGAACTGAAGAAACAGGAGAATTCAGAACTGAAGAAACAGTGGAGAATTCAGTAATTAGTAACAGGAGAATTCAGAACTGAAGAAACAGTGGAGAATTCAGAACTGAAGAAACAGGAGAATTCAGAACTGAAGAAACAGTGTAGAATCTTCAGAATCAGTAAACAGTGTAGAATTGCAAACTGGAAGAAACAGTGGAGATTGTGAACTGGAAGAAACAGGAGAATTCAGAACTGAAGAAACAGGAGAATTCAGAACTGAAGAAACAGTGGAGAATTCAGAACTGAAGTAACAGTGTAGAATTCAGAACTGAAGAAACAGTGTAGAATTCAGAACTGAAGAAACAGTGTAGAATTCAGAACTGAAGAAACAGTGGAGAATTCAGAACTGAAGAAATACTGGAGAATTCAGAACTGAAGAAACAGTGGAGAATTCAGAACTGAAGAAACACTGGAGAATTCAGAACTGAAGAAGCAGTAGATAAATCAATGCTGATGTATAACAGGAGAATACTTAACTGAAGTATCAGAACTGGAGAATCAATGCAGATACAGTAGTAGAGATTTCAGTACTGAAGAAGCATTGCAGAATTTAGTGCTGGAGTATCCATTACTGAAGATGTCCTGTAGAATTCAGTAATGAAGTAGCACTGGAGACTTCTGTCAGTCTGCTGTGGTCTAAAAGACAGAGAAGCAAGCCTGCTTTTAAGCCACAGCAGACTGACAGCTTGATTCATTTGAGAGACGATATCATGCACTTTTGAACCACTTTTGGGCTCATATTGAACCCTTACATCAAATAAAGGTTCTTTAGACCATCACTTTTATGAACAATGTTCTATATGGAACCAAAAGGGCTCTTGTATGGCATTGCTCAGTCAACCACTTCAAGCTCCTTTATTTTTAAAAGTGTGATTGACAGGCTTTGCTGCTGTAGTTCGACAAAAGCACACGAGTTCAGTGCAAGTGAAGTGCATTAGATTCAGGTATATATGTCCAAGTTATGGCAACTGCAAAAAGTTCCAAAGAAAAAAGTTCCAGCTACATAATTATTAAGCATCCCAACGGATTAGAAACAGAGAGCACAGGGGGAAACCGAATAAAGAACAAAGATGACAAAGGAATGAATTATTTAATAGCTCTGTGCATTGTGTGATTTGTAGTGACGCCCACTCAAATGCTCTCCACACAGGCCTCCTCAGAACAAACTAGACTCTTTTTTTTTCTGTTGTGAGGAGAGAGAAGGATGGATAGAGCACTAGGGAAAAGAAAGACAAGATTTAAAGAGAAAGGAATGAACAAGCACAGAGGGAGGCAGAGAGAAACACATCTGTATCCTGACAACCAGAGAACGAATAACAGGGGAGGGTGCTGATTGTGTTAGAACTGTAAGTAGGAAAAAAATAGGAGCTGCAGATAGAGACAGACATTCTGGCCAACATGTACAAGCAGAAAAGAAAAGATGATCTGTTGTGGTGAACTGAGTCCTCCATTGCTACTTCAGTTCTGAATTGTTTAGTGCTGCTTCAGTACTGAATCGTCTAGTGCTGCTTCAGTACTGAGTCCTCCATTGCTACTTCAGTACAGAATCGTCTAGTGCTACTTCAGTACTGAATCGTCTAGTGCTGCTTCAGCACTGAATCGTCTAGTGCTGCTTCAGTACTGAATCGTCTAGTGCTGCTTCAGTACTGAATCGTCTAGTGCTGCTTCAGTACTGAATCGTCTAGTGCTGCTTCAGTACTGAATTGTCTAGTGCTGCTTCATTACTGAATCGTCTAGTGTTACTTCAGTACTGAATTCTCCAGTACTTCTTCAGAACTGGTTTCTCCAGCATTACTTTTAGTGCTGAATCGCCCACTGCTACTTCAGTACTGAATTCTCTGGTCCTACGTGGGTATTGAATCCTTCAGTGCTACTTTACTTCTGAATTATCTAGTGATGCCTTAGTAATAAACTCAAAAGTGAATTGAGTTTTCAATTCTACTTCAGTACTGATTTCTCCAGTACTACATCAATACTAAATTCTTCAGTGCTCTGCCAGTACTGAATTCTCAAATAGTACATCTGCACTAAAATTCGCCTGCTACTTCAGCATTGATATCTCCAGGGTTATTTCAGTACTAAATTCTCCAGTGCTACCTCAGAACTAGATTCTCTGCTGCTACTTAGGTGCTGAATTCTCCAGGGAGAATGTGAAAAAGAGAAAGAGAAAGAGAGAATGAGGCAGAGAAAAAAAAGGATAGAATGAAAGATGGGATCAAGCACTTCTGAAGGCAATGATTAGACAGACCAGAGGGCCCATTAAGGTTGGAGCTAAATTGTACAGGAATGCAGATCTTGAGGAGCAGGGTTGTGACCACTGATTGAAAGCACACTTTCTCTAGTGGACATTTCTGAACGAGACAGTCCACAAAGCTCCAGTAGTCCCTGACCACAAAACTAAAGCACTGTTTTAAAAGTCACTCACGTGACTTTCTGCAGTGTTTGGTGTGCATGTGTGAGGAAGCTATTTCCCTATGCCTGTAGTGAATCTCTCACGATCTTCCAGGACCAACTAAAGCTCAGGGCAGCAGAGGTCAAAGCCCAGCGAGCACATAGGTCAGGACTAACTAAGACATACAGTAATGATTAAGTTCAACAGTGGGTCATATTTTTCCATGCATAACAGAAAATGTATGGGAACAGAAACAGGGGAACAGGATTGCGTTAACTGCAGTGTGAAAAGTTAAAAACAGTTTTACAGGATCATCTTGCTGAGACAGCGAAACTTTCATTTGACTTTTATGGTCTAAGCTAGAAAAGCCTCTCTCTTTTGTCCAGTTCCGTGAGTGAAAATGAAGACCATTATTACTGAAGTGATGAGAGGGATATGTTGGCTCATTGGTTTCTTTGTCAGTAAGTCATAATGTCCAGTCCCCACCTCCCTCCACTTCTACATGTATTATTCAGACCAGACTATTCAGACTCTCAATGCACAGAGACATCAGCCTGCATGTGGCCTCCAGTTACTCTGTGTAAATAATTAATGAATCTACTCTCTCTCTCTCTCTCTCTCTCTCTCTCTCTCTCTTTAATATAAGCAGAGACCAACAGAGACAGACAGGTCTATACTGTATTATATAATGATATCTTTTATTTGATATGTCACCACAGTAACGGTTTATTTTACATTGAAGCTTTTAGATTCGTATTTTAAATGTATTTCAGCTGTCAAATCTATTTCCTCAAATACCACAACAGATATTTTCCTGTGCTTAGAACCTATTGATTCTTGAACCCAACAGGCTGGTGCTGAAGCAGGGGTGTGTAGAATACTAAATCCCTGCTCAACTTTGGTGAAAGAAAAACAGCTAAAACAAACAGAAATCTGATTAATTATAATGTGTCTTTAATTGCCATTTATAATAATACAATATGATGGAACAAGCCTCTTTCCTTCACATTTCCTACCTTTGAGTAATCCGAGGTTATAGCATAGGATCAGTTATGCTACAGTGCCCCTGGAGGAAAGAGGGTTAAGGGTCTTGCTCAAGGTTCAAAGCGGCAGCTTAGGTGGATTCTGCATGAGGAACCGTTCATTCTCTCAGAATCATTCTCTCTTGCTGGTGTGTTTCATTTCTAGGATATTGGATATCATTTGAGGACATCAGGGAGTCACTATCAATATGTAGGAGAGTCCCGTATCTACCAGGAGAAGTGAGATGTTTGCATGTTGTAGCAGTTTAAAAAATGTAAAAATATATATATATAAACATACATTTATTGATTTGTAATGTGAGAATAGTCCTTTGTTATTGTTAATTTTGGCCCAGAATGCTGCTAACTGCACTATGTAACTTTGGAGCAGCCACGAAACCTCTCACAAGAAGTGAGTATTAGGGCATAACCCATGTCTTATTCATGTTTAATCCTGTAATATTACTCTATTGTCTCAGTGCTGTTCACACGCTTCTTTCACTTTAGATGTTGGGTTTGTTACTCTTAGCTTGACCACTCATGCATGTATAGAGTGTAACCATGAGGAGGAGCTCAAAGTGTGATTTGTATTTGTGACAGTGGTGTAATAGTAAATTACCCTTTCCAAATGTAGGGGGAGCCCAAGAGCCAAAAGTACCAATCCTCACATTATGCTGCCTTCAAGATTCTGTACTGCAGAAAAACACATTTTCTTCACTTGAAAATCAAATAATTTGAGGTGGGTGGTACAGTAAGTACAGTAACTCCCTCCCCACTCCATACAGTCCATATCTGACACATTTACATTTATACACCTATTCAGCCTACAGCAGCTTAACTCCGCCCACTCACACTGACGTCATGCTGGAGGTGTGTTACTCCTCATACTGCTTTTTAAAGGTGGCCAAGCCAATAAGAACAGAACTCCTTTACATGAATCAGGAAAATTTGTGTGTACAGATGTTTATGGCTATTTTTCATTTAAAAATAAACAAAAACAACAGAAATGTAATAATCTGGACATAGCAGATCAGTCTGCATATATCAGCAGAGAAACTTAAGTGTGTTTTCTGTTGAAAGACAGACTGATTTACCTGGGTACCTGGTTTACTGAGTAAATGTTAGTAGTTATTATCTACCTTTGTTTATCAGCAGGCTTATTTTATACTACAATGAAACTGAAACACCTGTCATTGTAGTGTGGGAGGTTTCATGGCTAAATTGGAGCAGCCTGGTGGCCAATCTTCATTAATTGCACCAGTAAGAGCAGAGTGTGAAGTTTCAATTAGCAGGTAAGAGCACAGTTTTGCTCAAAATATTGCAATGGACACAACATTATGGGGGACATACCAGAGTTCAAAAGAGGACAAATTGTTGGTGCACGTCTTGCTGGCGTATCTGTGACCAAGACAGCAAGTCCTTGTGATGTATCAAGAACCACGGTATCCAGGATAATGTCAGCACCACCAAGAAGGACCAACCACATCCAACAGGATTAACTGTGGATGCAAGAAGAAGCTGTCTGAAAGGGATGTTGGGGTGTTAACCTGGATTGTATCCAAAAAATGTTCTTCACAAGACGAATTGACGCTGTATTGGCCACAAAAGGAGGCCCTAGTTCACCATACTAATCAATTATTGTGGTCTAAAACCAGGTGTTTCAGTTTCATTGTCCAACCCCTGTAGATACTTGCTTATTAGCTTATATGTTAAAATCTCCGACAGCAACAATAATCCTCAGATGTTTTTCTATTTAAGCGTGGTTCTTTATGAAACACGGTTCTCCTATGGCATTGCTCCAGGAACCCTTCTGGCCAGCATATAAGACCGTATATGTTAAACATGCAGAAGACATTTTTTTAAACCCCTTGAAAATAATTTTGAGGAATATCTTCAGCGTGTAGCTGGATGTAACTGTGATGAAACCATAACTATCAACTCTTTCTTTACCCTGCAGAAACACTGCAACAAAGTAACACCAGTGTTTGCTCTCCCCTCAAACCCAAAATCAGAAACACAGTTTTCACACCTCAAACACAAGCAAAGCAGAGACAGATTTGCTGAAATGAGTTTGAAACATTTAGTTCGTCAAAGAAACCATGACCGGCATGCTGAAATGTATTTGGAAAGAGTCCGAATGTGTCCATGCAAGTGTGTGTCTGTTTGTACATGTGTGTGCCAGGAACGCTTACACATGCAAAAAGGCAGGAGCAGGGTTAGAGTTTGTCCAGGTGTTTGGCACGTGCACACACTTTTCCAAATCCGATCATATCTGCAAAAGATTCCGTCACACAACAAATGGTGTATGTTAAAGTCGAGTGTGATCAAGGCTGAAAATAGCACAGCAGTGTCTGTTTATTTAGGGTCGGAAGGTGTACAGACGCAGAGATTTACATGTTAGTTATTTGAAATGTTTATTCAGTCATATCCCATCCTTAATCCAATATCATTCCAGTTGAAAATGTAAACAGCCATTTACGTCGTGAGCATTTCATGCTAAGTGAACCAACTGAAATTCCAAAATTCCAAAAACAAGTGTGCATAATTATAACACTAATATAAAAACGAACTCAATCACAGTGCTTTGATGGCTTTGGGCATTCAAAGCTATGTTTGGATAAGGACTCTGACTATGTAATGCCGTGTGCTTCCCCAGCTGTTAGAATGACTTTGTTTATACCTCAATACTGACATTCCAGAGAACTGTTGAAAATTTGATTATAGCCCATTTTAACAGACACAGGGACAGACCCTCCCAAGTACCCTTAGGGGCCCACCAAACCTGCACACTTTTTAATAACTGTGGAAGAAAAGGCTTCACTCTTCTAAATAGAACCAACCCTGTGCACAGTTACATGCTATTTTCTAGGCTCAGAATCTAAGTAGCACAATACAAATATCATATCAAACTACAAGACGTACCCTCTCTAACCGCTGTTTGATGAACTATCAGCGAGTTATCCAGATTGTAAAAGTAAAATTCACTCGTTTCCAACTGAATTAATTCCCAGTTTAAATGCCAAATGAGCCTCCTAGTGCATGTTTACTGCTGTGTCCACGTGTACATAATAACTTGCATGCAGACTCTGACTGATCAATGAGAGTGGGCAGGGCTAATGATGTCACTGACTCAGACATTGGATTATAGAAGAAGTGAGAGACTGTTTGCTCTCTTTCTTTGCTCACACAGGGATCAAATCTGTCTAATCAGAATACAAGTCATGAGAAGGGATTTTATTTCTTAATTTTACTTATTAGTATTTATTTATTTATTTCATTTATTTATATATTTTTTATGTAATAGTGTCAAATATTCCTATTTATATTTAAGTATCCTTGACAATCTAATCATTACAAATAACTCAGCAAAATTATTGCATTTTCCAACTCAAAAGGTCTCTGGATGACCAATTACAAACAGGATTGACCAGCTCAGGCTTAGCTCTTGACCAGCATAAGATATGTTTTAATTTTTTAATTTGGGTTTTATGATTTAGCTGGTCTACAGGCATGATCAACCAGCCTGACCAAGCATGACCAAAATCAAATGCAGCATATACTATATTGGTAAGAGCTGGCTAACCAGCATAAGGTATGTTATTGGCTGGACAGCCAGCTTTTACCACGTTTTCATGTTTTCATAAGTTCTGGGCAAAATTCATTTGTAAAGAGCTGTGGAGCTTGAAGGAGGAGGTAACAGGGTATAAGCTGAGGGGCAGTTATTAGTCATTCTTTACACCTTCAAGAGCTCAAGGATTTGTTCATCTAAGTGGACAGTCCTCCGTCTTTGTTCTGCCTCAGATCTTACGATCCGAGCCCCCCCTGCACAAGGCCCCTAGTCATCAAAGGCCCCTGTTCCCACTGGTCCAGTCAGTAATCCTGAACATACTTATCTGGGCCCAGATTTGAAAATTGTTTCAGCATGCTGCTTGGCATCAAGCATTATTGCCTTGTTCTTTGTCCAATAGCATTAAAGGAGCATCTTCATGCAGAGAGGGGCTTTTAATTATATGCCTTTGGTTTACACTGATATTTGATCCTGAATGCAGTTTGGCACTGTCTGAATTAGTGAAACACACAAGTCCAAGAGCAGTGTAAGTTGCTCGAAACTCAGCCTGAGCGCTATCTTGATCTGGAGAGCAACACTGAAAGTTTGTACTCCTTTATTTGCCAAGATCTGAGCGAGAGAACCCTGAGATTCATCGGAAAGGTCGGATGGGTTGCCAAATGAGAGGCATTACTCAGCCTTGGCCTGAGAGGGAGCAATGAGACATTAAGAGAAGGCCTTTTCTCGGCTGGTCTAATTGGACTGAGCTCATGACTGTTCGGCTCAGCTACGTGTCAATTTTCGGAAAGGCCACTGGGTCTGGCTTTGTGCGAGGAGGGCAATTCTTCAACTTAACCTTTTCTCTTTGTAACCAGACACACACACACATATGCATACACTCACACATACCAGTTTCAATCAACAATTAAAAGTTATGTGCTGGAATTAATTGTGGCTTGTAATTTATGCTGCTGACCTTTAGCGAATGACAAAGAGAACCATGTGAGAGAGAATGAAAACAACTGGGAGGTGCCTAAACAGAAAGTTTGAGGGACAGGAACAGAAACCAGAGCTGTAAATCAGAGTGATCAGAGCTGAACGATCAGGGATATGTTTCATTGCTTTAACTGTTGTTTAAATTCAATGTGTTTCCTGTACTTTTTCATCCTGTACTTCTAAAACAAGTACAGACTGATTTCAAACACACTTATGTAGAAGCCTGTAGGCAGCTGACTTATCATAGCAATGCAAAACTCACTTACCTATGGACATTGGCGTTCCAGCAGCTTCCAGTTCATGGCAGGTCTGGTTCTTCGGATGTTCCTGATGATCTAAACAAATTTCTTCTCAGCTGAGGGTTACAAACAGTGTCCTCTTCTAGATCCTGGAAAAGTATCTCTCAATAACCTGTACTTACATGTAAGTGTAATAGTTGCGCCTTGAAGGAAAAGATCAACAGGAATGAAACATGGGGGGTTGATTTGAGATTGTCAGACGTCAGAGGTCTTAGTTTAATGCCCTGCCGATCGTGTGATGTAAGCAAGGTCCTCATTGCTGTACCTGACTGACTGATTGACTATATAACATTGTCCCGTTGCACTTTCCCTTCTGACTCATGCTGTGGTGTTGGATGCCTCAAAGGTGAGTTCAAAAGCAATGTGAGCAGTTGGAAGAGTTTGAGGGGGTTGCATTTGGAAGGGAGTTGGTCTTATCAAAGATTGTGTGCCTTACTGGTCATGTGGATATTACCATAACACATTGATGGGGGCAGAGGGGAGAAGAAGACTGGCGTCAGTAAAATGAAGGATCTACACAAACCACATAGAGGGAAGGTTGACAGATTGTCTAACATGCATAGAGGGACCCAGCAACCACAATTGTGGACAATCAGTGAGCAGTGATGCTCTCCATGAATCATAGTTAGTGCCAGCAGCTGTCTGCCACTACGAATGCTGATTTTATGACAACGGCAACAGCCAAGTCATGCCAGACTATCACGGAATCACAAAGAATGTCAATGGGGCATCTTCAGTGACAACTCGTTCAGCCGTCTTGCTCCATGTCCCAAAGGTGTCATGGTGTGGGGTGCAGTTTCCCAAAATCTACAGAAACTGTATGAAAATGTTCAGTCTGCATGGAATGGACCATCACTGGACACCTTTAGGAACCTCTCCATTCCGAGACATCTGGCATGTTGCTTTAGCAGACGTGGTTCAAAGCAATTCTGAGACACTACTTTTGTATGTGTAGCTCAATAAATATTGCCCATGTCATCTTTTCAGCCTGGTAACCTCTATCGTCTGTTGAAATAGCTTTGCAATTTGACACTTGCAACTTTTTTTTTGATGAAGAGCATAATTATAAAAACTGGTGATCTTAGAATATACAGAAATGGCTCCAAGAGACATACCCACACTTGTTTAAACATACGATCATTCTTTTCAGATCATAGATCTCATAGATCTATGAGAGTATGTAAAGTTAAGACCACATCCATACATGTATGAAAGAAAAATATGCAGCGTAAAGAAAAAAGAAAAAGATTCTCATGCTCTGTAGCACCATACAGTAACAATTCGTCTCCTCACACTTTCCCCCCACGCCCATGCTCTTAATTCCCTCCAATCTCCAGGGTCCAGACTGGACGTTCTGTTTCCTGAGGGTCCTTAAACCGGATTAGGATTAGGCCAATATCCGTAGAGTTTCCAGAGCCGTACGCTCTCACTCTCTCACAGAGCAGAGGCAGATACTATGCTTCTTAATTTCATTATTCTACTGATCCTCTGGTCAGGCCTCTGTTCAATGCACACAAGGGATAATGCAAGCCCCAATCTTCTGAGTATTCATGTGGTCAACTGGATCTGGATTTACAGTGTCAAGAGTAAACTGGTACAGTTCAGTACAATGCAAAGCTTACTGGTTCATGCGAATGACTGCAATAGCCTCAAAGTAAAGTCCGTGCTTTAATGCATAGTCAGGAAAATGATCAGACAGTATGGCATGAAATGTAAAATGTCAGCTGTGATAAGGCCCTGTTTTGGTTTTAGTCTACGAATACCGGACTAAACCAGAGGTTTAGCTCAGCTCACAAAGCTATTGATAATCAGTTGATCAGGTATGTCTGGTAAAATAGTACTTGACCCCATGGATTACTGTGAGTCATAGGGGCAGACAAGTGTATTATACTTGCAGTGTTTTGTACATGTCTAGTTGTATGCAATTGTATACACTGAAAGTGGTCTATAACAGTGTTTCTCAACATAGGTTCAAGAGGCACCCCTACCCTGCACGTTCCAGAGCGTTCCTTGCTCCCAAACCCGTTTCAACTGATCAGCTCATTAAAAATCCCACCACAGTTGCATGGGTTGTGTTAATTCTAAAATGTCCAGGGCAGGGGTGCCTCCAGGACCACGATAAAGAAACACTGCTCTACAAGACTGCTTTACTCTGTGAATGAAATTATAACAAATAGACTTTTACAATATATTATATTAATTACATTTTCACAAATACTAATTAAGTCATTCATTGGCCAGAGGCCACCAAGTGTGGACACAAAATCATTCTGTATTGTAATCAAAGAAAAAAAAATCAAACTTGTTCTGTCCATGCAAAGAGTTTATTAATGAATACTTTGCTGTAATGTACAAAGAAAGCACTTTCCCAACATTGTGTTTAAAACTGATTGCTTCAAATACACTCCGATATAATAAACACATCCCTTTTTAAAATACTCTAAAAATAATATTTTGAATTTAAATATCTGTCAAAGCTTTCTTTCCAGAAGATACAAATATGCATTATGAAATATAATGTTTTTCGTGTATATAGTACCAAATGCAATCATATGCAAAAGTCCCCTTGGCCCCCCCAGTTTCACCCATGATACACTGTTTAACTCATGCGGAGAGGGAACACACATCAATACCAACTTGTACAAAAACAGACAGATACACAGTTTCTGTATGAAAATAGAAAAGAAAACGAACGGAAATGTACTGTTGGCAACACTGTAGCTGTTTATGTGGAAAAAGCCTCTTACAAAGGCTTAGAGACAAATATACACCGATGGCCATTTAACAGCAAACAACATTTGAGGAAAGGGGGGTTATTTGTGTGTGTGATTTGTTTAACCCTCCCGTTATGCTTCGGATCAAACTGACCTGTTTCAATGTTTAGAATCACATGAAACCTTTTCTGCTGGGCTTCATTGGAGTGATGCTAACTCTAACATGGATTACTAATTTAATATGTTTATATTATGTGTTCTAATATATGTTCATAGTGTTCCAGTAAGTTTGACCTGGTAGTGACAAGAGAGGCTATAATTTAGATCATAAATAAGAGGCAAAAATGAATATATAAAATTAACTGTGATCAGTAAGTGGTGAAATTGATTACACTAAACATTGATTATATTTTATATATAAAATATAAACATATTACGTTTTTTGGATTTTTAAATCTGGTTCAACACAGGAAAATTATTGCTGTTCATACAGTTTAACATAACAGGAGGGTTAATTGATTTTTATTGTAATAAAATAATAATAATAATAATAATAATAATAATAATAATAATAATAATAATAATAATATCTATGGACAGTGGCCTGATTGGCCCAAATTACCTTATGTCACATTAACCTATATGACAATCATTTTCAATACTAAGCAACATTATATCTATATTGTTCTCATGTTATTCAAATACATTTGCCCACATTGCACAGCATTTACAAAGCAGCTACACTGATACTGATAGTGCTCTAATAAGTAGGAATGGCTGATGCTGTTTGGCAGAACATCACGTTTACCTAGTCTGAGTACACAGCACCCTTAAAATCAAAGGGGCTTCCAGGAAGAACCATGTTCATAACAGAGATATGTGAGTGAGGTCTAATGAACCTTCCCTTCAAAACGTTCTTCACTCTTAAACATCTCACTCACGAACACGCTTCTTTCTGGAGCGCCTTTACGATTTAAGACTGAAGATGGTGGTAGAAATGCGAAGGCCTAACCTGTCAGCATGATGACGTGAAGGAGATCGAGACAACACGACGTACAAGATCATTTGTCAATTCTCTGTCAATTCAAAAGGCACACCGACACCACCTGAAAAGCTCATTCACTTCACAGACGCACACACACAACATACGCAAGGTGATTGTAATCGAGCTCATTAAATGACACACTTCATTCTCAAGTAATGTTTAGAATACAATATTTTCATTTGTACAGTCTGAGGACCGCTTGGTAAAAAATAAATACACATTCTCTTCGCATTTGTGTGACACTATGCGCGATGTGATGTCTCTGCTGGCTGCTGCTATTCATAAATCCTCTATTGCATTTAAGATATTGATGCATATAAGACAGAACAGAGAGAAAGGCTGGCTATGGAAAATGAAGGATGTACGAGTTACAGTATAATGCTGGAGATCAACAAGCTTAATCAAAACGGGTG
The DNA here is from genome assembly GCA_034509495.1 of Acestrorhynchus altus. NCBI lineage: Eukaryota > Metazoa > Chordata > Actinopteri > Characiformes > Acestrorhynchidae > Acestrorhynchus > Acestrorhynchus altus. Next base: position 6,451,946 of record CM067510.1, on the reverse strand, counting down.
CAACATTTCAACTCAGACTTTATATCAAATATAAAATTGGTGTTGGACCAATATTTGAATGAGACAGGGTGGAAAGAGTGCAGGTTTCAATACTTACTTGCACTTGAGATGAACAAAATAACATTTGCGATGCTGCTAATAACCACATTAATGGATTTCAACACATATAATGATGTCTTCCAACTTTGATATCTATATATATCTATATCTGCATACATATATATTTATCTCTTCTATCCATTCAAGATTACATACAAAAAATATTTTTATATCTTTAATTTATATAGCACAGTGTAATCTATCTGGTCCGGCCTCAAAGTTAACACGCAGAGCACAAGGCTCAAAATGATTGCTTTATATTATGTCTACATGTGAACATTTTTTTTGGTATTTGGTATAATGTTGCAGGAGATGACTGAGTGTAAACTGTCATGTTTCTATATTTTATTTCAATGGCACTGTGAAACTGTTTGGTGACAATCTGACAAAACGTCAACATTTGCTGGTGCAGAGAAAGATATTTACAACTTTTACATATAAAACTGATTTGCTTCCAGGCCCAGTCTTTCTGTAATCACATACATGCTCATCTCAACAGCTGTGTCCTGAGCTGGATGAACAAGACCCTCTCATTTCCTCTTTAAGAAAGCAATATGATGTTTAATAAGTAAATAAAAAAATACAAAAATGTGAGGTTTGGGGGCTATTTGTACAAAGCAAAACGTCCCAAATTAAGGTACAGGTATTATCAAAAAACAAACAAACAAACAAACAAACAAACACGAGGGAAGTCTTTGACTGTAGCAGATATCTCAGCCAGGATCTGGCAGTCACAGTGACGTAGCATGACAGTTTAGGTTGCCATGACAATCTCCAAGTTCACACCCTCTCGACACGGCTGGGATCATAGACGTCTGAGGATGAAAGACATTTGTGTCAAATCACCAACTTGTTTTGCAGAGAAATAAAGTCCAGAAATGATACATAGTATTGAAGGAGGTCAGTGTAAGAACATGAACCAGACTTTGCTTCCCTCTTGTGGTCAAAAATGCTTATTGCATAACCATTTTCCATTGGCCAGTGTTCCCAAGGTGTTTGCATCAGGCAGCAGATAAACTCTGTGCCCTTTTACCAGGGATGCCAGGTTCACAAATTTACCCCCAATTGCTTGTCAGAAAATGGGGTGCAAAAGGGTGCATTTTTTTGTGGGGGGTACTTTCACTAATTTACCCTGTAAATGTTCATTACAAACAGGACAAAATGATTCGTTTTTGGAGATGTGTTACAGACGTGGTGTTAAATAGGAGAGGAGGATCCTGACAGAAGAGAAGACAACATTAAATACCAAACAGACAAAACTGTATGAGCTTGAACTTCGGTGACAATAGAAATCGGATGTGAAGAACTGTCCAAAAGTTCAAAAAAGCTCTCCATGTAACCTGAAATTCTAGAATTTCTGGAATTCTGAAATGACCAGAAAATTCCCAAAATGACCAACAAAGAGGATTGGAGGATAGAAGAGAATACAGGGGAGGAAAAACAGTTCTATTTTTTAAAGATGTGTTTTAGCTCGTAACAGGTACTTTAAAGCGTGTCACTGGGGCTCTACCTGTACAATAAAGTACCTTTCAAGGCCTTTTTTGCAGCCATTTTGTTTTGTACCAGTTCGGAAACTATTATGGACCAAAATTACAAAGAACAAAACAGTACTTGCATTGAACCTCTGGTTTTTAGTGTGTATATAACGACATAACAGTCTGTTAGGAAGAAATAGTGACGTTCAGTTGGCAGCTTCACTGTACGACACAGCAACTTGAACAGTATATCGCTGCTGTCCAGTGAAAACCATCTAACGGTTCTTGTCCTGTTTTTAGTTTTCTCCATGGTTCGAACCCTGCAGCTGCTCTGGAAACACTGCACTGTGTAAATAGTTACATTTACGGCATTCGGCAAACGCTCTTATCCAGAGCAACTTACAAAAGAGCTTTGCTGTTCACTCAGAAGATTAGCAGGTTAGTAGAGGCTAGAATCCAGAGAGTACATTCTTCTAGTTCTGGGAGAATAGACCAATAGAAATGCTCTAAAATGACTTTTAATTGCTCTTGTTTTACATACACTTCCACTCAAATTTAGGAAGGTTTTTGCCGTAAAGTTGCCAATTTGGAGATACTTGTTTTAAATCGGACAGCGATGATGTACACAACAGCACGGCAGTAGTGCTGGATGTCTGCATGGCATAGAGCCTGTCACTGCTCTGTGAGGTTTACACATGATGTTTTAGAGCCTACTCTGCTTACTTGGAACTATAAGCGAGCAGGTACTAAAATGTACCCGGTTTCAGGTACCAAGTTCCACATTTCCCTAATGGATAATCAAAACAGCCAAGTAGATCCGGGAAGAGTAGTGTAGTGTCTACCACAGTTTCAACATCATCTTAATTTACTGTTATGTAGGTAAATCCTGTACTGACCTGAGTCAGACTGAATATCGTCGTCCTCCATTGCAGCCAAATCAGTGGTCATGTTGAAGGTGGCTGGCAGGGTAATCTCCCTCTTGGCCACCGTACCACTGCGAGGCTGAGGGACTGGACGCATCATTGGCTTTGGCTGCTGTATTGAACTTTCCTCAATTACTTCTTCTTCCTCCTCGTCCTCGCTCTTTCTATCAACATCTTCCTTGTCATTGTTCTTTTTTTCAACACCAGCTTCCCTCTCACTTGCTACCAATTCACTCTCAATAATTTGCTCTTTTTCGTCTTCTAGTACTTCCGCCTCTTGAACTGATTCTTCCTCTCGTATTTCCTCTGCTTCCTCTTCTGTCTGCATCGCTTTGGTGAAAGTGCTGACACATGTTTCTGGTTCACCCTCCAGCACAGGAGTAATGCACTCTGCAGACAATTCTTCTTTGCTGAATATATAAAACGGGAGATGTTCGCTTGCATCGCCCTCAGGGTCTTCAGACACCTCTTCAACAAGCCAAGTCTTTTTCTCACCTCCACAAACACTTAAAGCCAAATCTTCATCCTCGGACACTGGTAACGACAAACGCAACTTACTGGGGGGGAACTCAGGCAGGTCCAACACTACAGAAACTGTGTGGCTCTCTGGACTGGACTTATCTTCGTTAGAGGTATCAACATCTTTCATTCCTGGATCGTTCTTCTCAATCCTCACTTCTTGGCTGTATGCTGATGACACTACCACTTCCTCATACTCTCTAATCACATGCTGTGTGTTTTCATCTGGGCTTGGCTTCATCTTGGTTTGCATGGCATTGACCATTTTACGTGTGCTATCTGCATTTCCTTCATCCTCCTTGCCATCACTCTGACTGACAACCAGAGATTCAGCAGGAACAGCAATACCCAAGATCCTGGCTGCCCTCTGCTCAAGTGACTCATGCACAGGAATGCCCTGAGCACACTGGACCTGGTACAGTTTGCTAAGATCTTCTGTTGGCATGCTATTGGCCTTCTCCTGACTCAAGAGAGTCTCCAGATGTTCATCTGCTAATGTCTTCTCATTAGTCCAGCTGAGATAGTCTGAATACCCATCATCATCCTCATCCTCATCATCATCATCGTCATCAACATGGTTTCCTTTAAATCTAAAACGCTGGCTTCTAGCAACATGGATGTGAGGTGACCTCTGTGGCCTGGTGACTACTTTGTTCCTGCTCTCTTCCTCTTTCTCAAGGTTCAGTTTATCTGCGATGCAGGTTTGACTACTCACACTCTGGTGATCCACAACAAATTCAGGGCTGTTCCTGCTTCTGTCTCCTCCACTATCTGATGATGTGATGTGTAAGGCTTCACATGATTCAGAGTTGTCAGAAGGACTAGTGAGCATTGGGGACTCGGGGCTTAAACCTGTAGGTGATCCCGATGTCACTGTGTCTGGAATCGCTGTGTACACCGTAAGTCCTACATCTTTCAGTAAGGACTCCTTTGGCACTGGAATATCTAGCCTCTGTCCTCTGGGGTCACTCTGCATTCTCTGCAAGATCTCATAGCTTACAAAACTTGTGTCTTTGGGTATGGACATCTCGTGAGCACACTGTGCGCTGTCAGAATTTGCTGTCTTCCCCTTTGGCCTGGAGAAGGCACTTCTTACTTCCCTGTATTCTCTATCCATTTCCTTTTTGCCCCTGCCCTCTAAATCTGACCGGATATTTAAGTTGCCTTTATTCAAACTCTGCTCTGGACTTTGTGGCTGGTTAACCATGTTGCCCTTTGTGTTTTGTGGACTAGTTCCAGACTGAAATACCTCAGTGCAGGTGTTGCTTAGTTCTAGAACCTTCTGCAGTGCCTCATCCAGATCCTCTATACTTTGGTCAACGCTTGTTGGCTGTTTGGTGTTCTGATCTTGCAGTTCCTTGTTAATGGACTCAAGCTCCCCAATGGCATCCCACGGACGCCTGTTAACAGGTTTTAAAAGGAACTGTCCAAATATCTCTTGGCCGCCTGGTGCTTGGGTTTTGGGCCCAGTCTTCCTCAGTGGAAGCTGGCGCTCAGGAGATAGTGGTGTCTGAGCTGTTGGGATCTGAGCTGGACTCTTTGCACTGGAGCTGCTTCCTGCCCTTGTTCTAGAAAAAGCACTGTTGCTGGAAAGGTTCAGATTCTTTTGTCCTTTCATGGGATACCCAAAACTGGCACTGCACTCTGTTCCCACTCCACTGTCTGTAGTGGTGTCAGAGGACGGAGGGTCATATGTGGTGTGGGTATGAGGGCTTAGTGAATGAAGCCCTCTGGAAACCTCAGGGGAGCCTGTTTGGGTTTCTTGGTTTTTATATTGGTCTCCTGGCCATGAACCTGCATAGCACAACTCTTTGTCACTACTTGCTTGAAGTGACCAAATATCTACAATCTCTTTCTTAAGAGGAGCTCTTTTAGAGTTCCTGATAGCTGAGGAGATGCTGGACTGTGTTTGTGGGTCACTGCTGATGGAGCCTGCAGAATGGTCTTCGCCATAAGGCTGGGTCATTGTGTTTTCTGTAGGTCCCATCATTGGGCTTTGCACTTTTTCATTGTTGTTTGGATCAGCAGGTTCTTTGCTTGCCATCATGTTTATTGGAACCGACACTAGACAAAACATGGTCTCTTTCAGTTTTTTCTTGTTTTTCTTATTCTCAGCTGCAGTTTGTGCCTCAAATTTTTTCACCTGGGTTACTGTCTCACAGCTTTGCTGGGATAATGTAATTTGGAAGCCATGGTCAGCTGGGTATCTGTTGGAATTTTCATCGGCTACTACTTTTGCGTTATTTGTCTCCTTTGTAACCTCCTTATACATAGCTGCTTCATTAACACAGTCACTGATATTGCTTGATTTACTTGGTTCTGTGCTACTGTAGGGTTTCTCAGTGAACATAAAGGCACTGTCATCAGGAGCTTTCTCAGATAAAGAGATCATGGGAATCTCTTTTCTGATGTTCCTGATTTTGTCAGCGTCTGTCAATGAATTCCCATCTATCCCCCCTCCTGAGATATGCCTGACTCGTGGATCATCAAAGGGTATGTACTGAACACTGCCCATCCGCTCCTCACTGTAAGCTGGGTAGGCCTGTCTTCTGCAGGGCATACTTCTTCTCCCATCCCTGTGATGATCTGGCCAAGACATGCCAGTTTGTCTCATAAACCACTCCTGTACTTCCGCCATGGCTGGTCCCGGCATGTAGAGGTCACCCCTGTACTGGTAGTTTCCCATGGAATTTGCATAAGTCCTGTGCCCTCCCCTGATTGAAGGCTGTCTCCTGTAGGATGGTGGAGGGATGTAACCTGGAGGCTCCATGCCAGACCCTCCAGGTTCCTGTGCAAAGTACTCCTGTCTCGTGAAAGGCAATGGAGTCCTGTCCCTGGCATGAGGCATGAAGTCTCCAGAGAGCATTTCTGAACTTCCACGCATTTGCTGGTGAACCTCATACGATGGAGGTCTAAGTGGCCGGCTAAAACGGGGCTTTGAAGGGGGTGCTGACTGCACGCCAGGTCGCCCATTGTCAGTCCACCGATCCCTGCTTTCCCCTTCACTGAGATTACGTCCATGCGACTCCCGCAACTGATGCCCATTTATTCGGTAGCTTCCATACGGATCTTGACCAGGAGATGGTGTGCTTAAGTACTGGACACTGTCTGAGGGCATAGCCATTCGGGGCAATGACTGGGATTTGGCTTTGGTCCTGGGTGGAACAGCACCCTCTGCTGTTCGAGGCCGCCTCTGCTGCTCCTGCACCCATCTCTCACCTTCACTCTCAGACGACTGGCGGCACATTCCCACAGCTGGACGCCACTCCTCCGTTCCCAGGCTCTGATACTTTCTCTCTGCTGCTATTCTCCACTGATACAGGGCCAGTTCACGCTCCCTCGCACGTGCACTGTCTGCTCTGCGCTGCCTCTCGCGGCGATGCTCCTCTGTGCTTAAGGCTGACTCTGGCCTTCGTTGCATGCCCTCTGCCTTAACAGGAACTCCTGATTCCTTTCCATGCAGCTCCCTAAAGTCAGCATAGTCTAGAAGTGCATTGAAGTCCTGACCCCGTCTCCGCCAGTAGGACACATCCCGCTCTGGCCTGGGCTGAGAGTAGATTCCTCTGTGGCTTTCGTGTACTCTGCATCGTGAAGACACAAAAAAGAGAAAGTTAACCTGAGAGTCTGAAAGGAGGTAATTTCCTGTCTTGTAATGGAATGTAAATAGGGGTGATCACTGCGGTCAGTGCTGTCAAGTAAAGCACGGCCACTGCCAAGTAAAATGACATATTTGAAACATTATTTTCCACATCACATCATTTATAAAATAAATTACATAGTAATTTATAGACATATGGGTGTTAATTGGGGATAAGACCTAGGTAGGAGCAGCAAGTCCAAATCAGTATGCCCTCTTTTCCTTTGAGGAGGGAGCCAACATTGACTCTAGGCTTGAAGGAACAGTTGAGTCAGCATCCACAGACTACCCTAACGACCATATTATGACTGCAGAGGGTTTCTTATCTGCATCTGTATCAATCCTAACTTCAATTCAGGAAAGAACAAAATTGCTACAGAGTGTTAAAAATACTAATATTAAAAGTAGTAGAAATTCTATAGACCGATTTCAGTAACTGTGAATCTTGAATGTGAAAAACAATAATAAACGACTTTTCATAGACGCATATGTGAAATATAACTGATATATTATAGATAATTGACTAAAATAGTGGATAGGGTCTTATATTTTGCAGTCCTAACATTCCCCAAAATAAACACTTTCAAGTGCTGATGAACATCTGACACATCTTCATAAAAAATGTTTTTTGCAGGTTCCATGGCAGCACTGCATCGACTCCGCCTATGACGCTGCTGTACTATAATTAGTAGCATAACGATGTTCACACTTGAATTCATCATGCATTATTAATCTTGATGTTACATAAGACGTAAGGAATGGAATATTGATCTGAAAAGCGTCTCCTGGGATTTGTAGTTCACCGGTGGGTTCGCCTGTAGCAGTGAGTATGCAAAGCAAAGGGGGTGCTGAGGGCTGTCCCGCTACAGTGCTGTTTACAATACAGCAGTCCCAGGAGGGAGGGAGGGAGTCAAAAAGCAGGCTGCAAATTCTGGATAATACAGCTAATGCATGTATTCGTGACAAAGTGGAAGGGACTTACAAACCAGACGAAAAAGCTTGCATGAAAAACAACAACAGAGAAATGGAGTTGTGGAAAGAATTTAACAATCAATATAAAACACAACCTGAGGTCTGTGTAAAGTTGGTTATAGGTGATGTACAAAACAGTACGTACAAAAGAGAGAGAGGGAGCTGTAAGAATCTTGTCTTATAGCTCTGCAAAAGTCCTTGACAGCTCCCACCTTTACATAACACTGTACCACTCCACATCCCCTCAGCCAGCTTAAACCTGAGCTGCTCTGTGAGATCAAAAAAAAAAAGAAAGGAAAAACAACAAGATAAAAGAAAGAGGGTTGTGTATGTGCTGGAGTCAGCAAGAGTGGAACTGAGACTAAGGTAGAGGAGTGACAGACACAGAAAGCACTTCCACTCACCCGCTGTCTGTGGTCAGGCTGTCTCCCAGCGACTGTCCATCTCCTAGGTTACCGTTGTCCTCTTCCTCTGTCCTTTGCTTCCTGTCCCTGCTCTCTGTGTCACTGGGGCCGCCTCTAGACGACGTCTTCCTGACACCACCACCACCACCATAAACACAGTCTGTCTTGTAGCCATTCACCGTGCCATGTCCTGTCCGCTTATCGCCGATTTCACACCGACTATTGCTGCGCGTCGGCGGCCGCTGATCATAGGTAGAATGTTGGGACGAGGGCGAGTGTGAAGGGGGGACGTTGTTGTTGCTGCTGACTTTGTATCCATGAGAGATGAGAAGATCCTCCACGCTGTACATGGCTGAGCGGGACGGTGGTGTGGCGTCCTAAGTGTGTGTGCGCATGGAATATCGCCAGAGTTCTATACAGATCCCAGCTGAGGCGAGCCCAGGAACAGCTGCACAAGAGGGGCCATCACTGTGAAAAGAGCCGAAAAAATGGGACAGGGGAAGAGAGAGAGAGAGAGAGAGGGAGAGAGGGAGAGAGAGAGAGAGAGAGGGAGAGTGAGAGAGAGCGGTGCCATTAATATGATTATCCTTCCAAATCCCTTTCATGTGAAGACTGCACCCCCCTACCCATAGGGAAACAGTCAAACCAAAAAGGCCCTATCTTACAAGAAGAGAGGGAATTCTCAATGGCTGTCTGCCTGCCTGTCTGTCCAATTCCCTGCTCCTCTCCTCCCCTGTTACCCTCCCCTCCTCTTTCAGCAGTGATACTCAATCCAGCCCACTGAAATAGGAGTATACAGAGCACACTGACCCAATAAGTGTAAGGCTGTCAGTTAAAAGTAATACATGATTAAAACTCTCTTGATTAACTACCAAGGATTAGTTGGTGATTTGCATGACAATAATGCATAAAATGCCTAAAAATATATGCTAAAGAAGCATCGTTTGTGTAAAAGACATATACAATCATTCATTATCAGAAAATTAAATAAGAAAATGCTGGATTTCAGTGCTGTTCAGAAGGAAGATAAAGGTTACCAGGACACATAAATGAATAAAATCAGGGAATGCTGGTCTAAGACCTGCTGCCATTACGAATTACTCCATGACAGTCTGGCACATCACTGCAGTCGTCATAAAGGTCTGTATGAACGTAGTCCTGTGTTGTGCAGCTGCCTGCCAATGACACTGGCACTAAGAGGATGACTCATGCAGGGCATCACTGCTTACTGAATGTCCACAGTGCCTGATGGGTCACTCTGTGCATGTCAGACAATCTGTCAATTCTCCCTCTCTCTGGTTTGTGTAGACCGGTACGGCATGCAGTACGTCAATAACAGCCTCCCGCTTCCTGAACAATGCAATCCTTCTCAAACTTTAGAACTCTTCTATGAGGCACTCTACGAGGACGCTACCAACACAAAAGCTGGAGTCAGAACAAAAAAGATGCGTAAAAGAACAACCTTTATAGTCAGTCAGCTACAGCAATAAGGCCTGTTCATGCTTATGTCATTTGCATGTCTCACAATGTCAAACCTACCAACCAATCATTCCTGTTAATTCCTGTCGAGTCCTTCTGGGTGCAAGTGTAGGGGTTTAAAGAAATCAAAGCCAAGGTTCTTTTACAATTAATTTACAGCTTCTTTATAAAAAAAAAAAATATTTATGGAACCAATAGTAATTTTTCTATGGCATCTCTAAAAAGACCTAACACCTCCTTTTCTAAGATTTATTTGTCTGACATATTATTTTCACATATAGTGTTTTATAGATTTGAGAGTCTTTTTTAAAGGTTTTCTTAATGCCTGGAATCAATTCATGCCTTTTTTTGTGGTTAAACTAATTTTAATCAGAAGCCTTTCTGATGACTCTATTAATCACCAAAATAATCAGTTTATTACTAATTTAATTGAGGGTGACAGGCCTAGAAATTGTCTGCACAGAGGATAACAGGGAGTAAAACAATTCTAACGATAATGGAAGATAGCAGTAAGGAAATGAGAATGAAGAAAACACTTGGGTACTAATTAGGATTGATATTTCACCCATGCCCCATAAGCAACTCTTTGAAATGCTTGTCCACGTGTGAAGGTGCCTTTGCTGGATGATGTGATAAAGCACTAAAAGGTGAAATGTTCACTCGAAGTTCCTTGGTGCATGTTTTCATTAAACACTGTCCTCGCTGCTCTCTGTGTCTCAAGAAAGCTTGAGTGTGACAGCATCTGTGGAGAATGAGGGTATGTAACTTTACAGCCACCCATGCAAGTAAATAAACAGTGGTCTCACACAAGCACAGGAACTATCACCCATAAAAGGGGGGTTCTTCACAAGTTCTTCACTAGTTTCCTTGGTGTTTGGACCAGTTGTCTCCACCCCTGCTCTTGTGATGCTAACCCAGTGTTACTCCGCCTCACTCCTTTAGGGCACATATGAATACAAGAGAATGAAGAACATCTGAGCAGTATGATGGTATGAGCTTCTTATTGTGAAAAAGTACATTATTCCTCGATGGATGGGACATTTTATTTCCACAGTTATTCTGACATTTAACATCCCTCAATTACCAGCGTCCTGTATGCACTGGGATTATGTTATCGAAGACATTTCCTCCCACAGTGGACAGTGCGTAGTGGGTAGTAATGATAAAGCTTCATCCAATAATTGTGGGATGCGTTGGGGATGAGGTGGTGTGTTGAACATCCAACATCCTGACCTCACTAATGCTCTTGTCATTGAACATCACAAACTTGTCATTACAGCAATGCTCTAAAATCTAGGAGAAAGCCTTCCCTGGACATTAGAGATATACAGGGGTTGGACAATGAAACTGAACATTTTAGTGTGGGAGGATTCTTGACTAAATTGGAGCAGCCTGGTGGCCAATCTTCATTAATTGCACCAGTAAGAGCAGAGTGTGAAGGTTCAATTAGCAGGTAAGAGCACAGTTTTGCTCAAAATATTGCAATGAACACAACATTATGGGGGACATACCAGAGTTCAAAAGAGGACAAATTGTTGGTGCAGGTCTTGTTGGCGCATCTGTGACCAAGACAGCAAGTCTTTGTGATGTATCAAGAGCCACGGTATCCAGGGTAATGTCAGCACCACCAAGAAGGACCAACCACATCCAACAGGATTAACTGTGGACGCAAGAAGAAGCTGTCTGAAAGGGATGTTGGGGTGTTAACCCGGAATGTATCCAAAAAATATCTTTCCCAAGACAAACTGACGCTGTACTGGCCGCAAAAGGAGGCCCTAGTTCACCATACTAATCAATTATTGTGGTCTAAAACCAGGTGTTTCAGTTTCATTGTCCAACCCCTTTATATGTCCATTGACCCTGTTGTTTTAAGGGTCAAAAATAACCCACACCACATTTAAAAGCAGCAAAAACTCCCTTGATATATTTATACATGAAATTTGATTGCTTTTCCTAAAGTGTCTCCAAGATGGAAAAGAATGAAAAATATTTCTGCTACGTTCTGATACTGCAGAACTACTGCCATCTCTTAAAATGTTAATGTTTACACCTCTGCACAAAAAACAATAATAATGCATCTTTACTTTAGTGTAGAAATAAAAATTTAACAGGTGTGCTGTAATACAAACGAGCGCTGATTAGATGCAGTCTTTCTGCAATGTGAAAAGAGAAAACTCAAACATTCAGACTTGTATTAAGGTTGTTTGCTCAAGTAAAGGAGATTTGGGGGGTTAAAACTCAATGAAGCTATTTTATTTTAGGTTTAATCAAGGCGGGTTATTTTTGACCCTTAGAACACGGGGTGGCAACACAAGGGTTAAGGCAAGATAAACTCTTTAAGACCCTTGATTTCAGAAGAAAGTATAAATTAGAAGGTGTCCCAATAGTTTTGTCCATACAGTGCATTTGTCTTGTTTACAGAAACTATTCTTTACGAAGCTCTTCTACGGCACCGTTAACATAACCTTTTGCAGCACCTTTTCTGCTGATGCAGTTTGTCTCTAAAAATGACAAAAAGTGCTTTAAGTATTCTAACATTTTATGTCTGCTAATAAGCAGCCACTCTTACACTATATGGGGGAGGCAGATATCTAAAGGAACGAGGTAAGTAGTGCCTGGTTTTGCCTCTCCCTCCATAATCACTACACCGACACAGCAGAAGACGTTAAACCTCAGACCAAACTGAAAGATGATACCTATTTAATCTGCCGCTGTGGTGTAAATCCTTCATGAGAGAAGCTGTAACCTCTATGTCCTTTCTTCCACCTGAGTGCATCTGCTCATTCATACACAGACGTGGTTGAGTGGATCTCTGCGCGCACAACACAAGTCTCTCTCTGAGCTCGGAGAAAGCTAATGCGATTACCTCTCTTTCACAACCTTAAACCTGTTAGTCCTGGAGGATTGACTCTTGACTTTCGTTCGGTGACACCACCTCCTGTTTAACTTTCCATTCATTTGCGAGAGAACGAGAAGAACGTACAGAACACAAAGTGGTGCTGTCTGAGAGATATGGATGGCATTGATTGCTGCACTGAGGCAAAGCGTTTACAAGATTTCAGATTTTCTTCAGAAGTGCAACCAATACAGTCTAGGGCTACACCAGCTGACTGCTCTGAAAGTTGAATCACCTACTTATTACTGAACAGAATAATTGAGTATTCAGATTATGCACCAATCAGTTACCCAGTAACTGTTGTAACTAGCTTTGAAGTTTAGCGTGAGGCTGTATTTTCAAAAATGTTCATATATCAGTGAAGGCAATGAAGATGAATTCCTAATTTCATAATACGCAGTTTCAATGAACTTTCCCGCTCATATAAAAGACCTCCAATATCCTTTCCCTGACGAAGACAACAAAGTGCAAACCAGCTGCAATAAAATATAACAAAAGTAAATCAGTTTTCAGATCATTTTTCACATCAGCAAAAATGGGGAAAGACGTGAGACAGTAATCTTAGCTCTCAGTTTGAGAAAGTTTTGAGTTACTGCTTCATTTGCATTAATGACTTTTGTGTCCCGTTTTTGAATATGTTTTATGTTTTCACTGCAGCTCTGTGTCCAAATTTAGGGAATTATTATAATCGTGTCCCACCGTCCTAGGCCAACAAAAGGCTAGCGCTGACCTCAGGCTCCCCTGCCACCCCATTTGAGACGGACCTTAGGCTCCCCTTCCCTACCCCTTCACACTGGCTGCCCACTTTCCAGCTAATGGACTTGGACTAGTTGTCCACTTGCCGTCACCTCCAGTACACCTGAGCATTACAGCTGACGTGGTGCTCCATGTCAGTGTGACTGCAGTGCTGAGAATGACCCACCACCCACATAATAGCTGCTCTGTGGTGGTCCTGTGGGGTCCTGATCATTGAAGATCAGGGTGAAAGGAGGAGAATAAAGTCTGTAGAGAAACAGATGAACTACAGTCTGGAATTATAGAACCACAAAGAGCTCCTGTGTGGTCAGAGGAGCTGATAGAGTGGACAGTGAGAGGAGAAACACTGACGTGGATGATCAGTGTTTGTGCAGAACAGGCCTAAACATTATGACCCAATTAAGCTCTTACTGACCCCTAGCCACCACTGTTGTGGGTCACATCACCGTGATGGCCAGGTGCTCCATTTACCTGTGGAAGGTGGCTCCATCTCCCAACTTACAGAACCTAAAGGAACTGTTGGAACAACAATCTCCAAGCTCTGAGGGAGTTTTTCCTTGGATCACCTGGAGTTTTAGGACTTTATCCTTATGCTTCTTGGGATGACCATCCTAATTTTGATTTCTGCACTCCCTGGTTCACAAGCATCATGTAATGTTACTAGTTCATGCAAGAAACACTTGTATTGGTATCAGCAACCATTTGACTGCTAAATGAGTTGTAAACTAATCTGGCCCATAATTCATTGCACCCCTAATATGGACAAAGGTCCAAAGAAGTGGTATCTAAAATGGAAAGCGATAAATTCTTTCTAGAAGCGGCCATCAAAAACACACGCACACACAAGGACTTAGGAGGGGCTTTCTAGGTGATATAGTCACTAAATGAAAGTGCAGATGTCTTCCAAACATATGCTTCCCATTGCCAACAAAAGCAAGTAAGAAAGAAATGCACAGATGTTATCAAAAACCATCCTCATCATGAGGCATATTTTCCACCCAAACCTTCAACCCAGTCTCCACACCAGCTCACACACATACACACAGTATTATACAAAGGCAAGCACTATTTAAATTCCAGTAAAACCTCTTATGCAATGGTCTTAACACTTAATACAACATTCATACACTCCGATTTTTGCAAAAGTAAGCAGCAGCAGCAGGACCCGCCGCACTCGTACAATGAATCAGGCCCATTGTGCTGCTGCTGAAAGATGCCGAAATTGCTTGTTGATTTTAAAAACACGGCTGCTGCTGCTTTAATGATGGAAAACAGCTCCTCCGCGTTGCTCTTTGAGAAGTGCGGATCTGGTAGATCTGGACGATAACACTCTTTTTTTTTTTTTATTAATGACCCGCTTTTATGGCTAACATATGCAGCAGTCTAAAAATAAACAAAGCCACATGCAGACTGCTGATGTCATGAGAGACTACACTGCGCAAAGATCTAGACTGAGAATGTGCATAAATACATTTCATAGAGGCAGTCACACATGCAGAGCCAGACCCACTTTACCGTGAGCCAAACACTTGTAGACCAGAACTGCAGATTGGGGCGATTCGACAACTGTGACAAAACCCAAGAATTTAAATACAAGCAACACTAATAAACACTTGAGGAACTGAGTTTCTTACGAAATCCCGTTTTATTACAGTTACCAGATTAGAAGTAAATCTCCGGGTTGCGAGGAGGCAAAGGTAGTCGCTCTGCTCCTCCATGGACAATGAAGTACGACTGTGGCGCAAAGCCTTGGATTTAACTCATAAATAAATCACACATTTTTAGATTTGTGTGTTTGGAGGGCATCTGGCCCGCCTTCCCGTCAGGCCTGCAGTGCACCCAGCACTGCCGTCCTGACAGTTTGGTGTCAACTCCTTATTCATAGCCTTAGTGAGATTTGTGGAGTGTGCTTGTGAGGACGAGAGGAGGCGGAGATGGAGGAAAGGTAGTGCTGGACAAAACAATGTGACGTCCCAAAGTGGAACCTGTGGAGTCATTTCTGAGATCTAGCTAAAGTGATTAATGGCAGAGTGACAGCCTTGGCTACCTCATTAAATGATTACATGGAAAAGTATTGAATTTTTCAGAACTGGATCATAAATTGTGTTTAAATTGTGTGTCTGTAGAACAAGGACTTCAATGACCAGGCATTTCTTCGTGTTCCATGTCATAACTAAATCACATCTCCCATGTAGTGCTCGTTGAAATGACCTCAAATCAATACTCCAGTTAATGTGACCTCAATTAAGATTCAGGATTGTTGGTTTTTGTCTCGTGTCCTCATATGTCACTGACAAGATTTGTACTGTACATATGTTCAACGGTTCAACCTGATTAAATGTTTCTTTATTGAATATAAAAATCCATTTTCATCCTTAATTTGCTCCAATATCAGGCTCTACTAAGGATGTCCAGATCCAGTCCACTGGATTGTGACCAGTCTTGGGATTTTTTAATGAAATGAGTATCAGCTATTTAATCCTGACTCAGTTTCAATCCATTTTCAGCAGAGCGCCCTCTAAAGTCCTTCAGGTGCCCTTAACAGTAATGACTCTCAGCTTCCATAGAGAGGAGCTTCCCTGAATGTACAGGTTAAGAGTCTGTTGTGTTGGACTCTCTGGATCATGAATGTAACACTGTATCTACTGTAAAATGTCCGTCTATAGTCTGACATTTTTTGGTTTGATTGCACTTGATTCCATTCCATTACATCAATTTGGGAATTGGATGTTGGATGAATGTTGGAGACGGAGCTGCCGGGCAGAAGGAGAAGAGGAAGACCTCCGAGAAGGTTTATGGATGTAGTGAAGGTGGACATGGAGATGGTTGGTGTAACAGTAGAGAAGGCAGGGGATAGGGAAAGATGGAGGCAGATGATCCGCTATGGCGACCCCTAAAGGGTGCAGCTGAAAGAAGAAGAATTATATCAATAACCCCTCTTTACTCTAGAACTACAGCTGGTTAGAACTATAGCACAAACGGTCAGTTAGACTGGGAACCACGCTGTGATTTCACTGCAGTGTTATAAAGGATCTGAGACCTGAATGGTCAGGGCGGTCAGTCAGTCTAGATTATAAAATATTAAATACACTATAAATTCAGTAAATAACAAATGTTTGATGTTAATAAACCATATAAACGAATCCAAAATGTCTAATTATATAACCTGTTCACTAAAAATAAAGTGATTTCGACTAGATGTTGGAACATTACTGTGAGGCTTTGACTGCATTCAGCCTCAAGAGCTTTAGTGAGTGTTGCTGTGTTATTGCGTTTATGCGGTAAAAACTCATTTTATCTTTTTGCACAGATTTTTTTACTTTACCTTCTTAACAGGGTTGCTTTAAACAGGATAATAATTTTAAATATGGAAACGTGATCAGACCGTTTACAATCTATAAACCCACACAACCCATTGCTTTAGTGTGACATTGGCTGCAGAGTGGAAACCGAACCAGGTACCAAATACCAAAGAGCAAGTAGAGCTGAGTGGTGTACACTACTATGACTAGAAGTAGTGGCTGGAAACAGCATACCATAATATTTTCAGTATAAAAATACTTCAATACAACATCTCCATCCATCCAACAGACTGGTGCCAAAAAGGAATAACCATCAATCTGTCAATTTAAAAAAGCTTCTATTTGAACCACACCTAATCTTTGTTCTATGCTTCCTTACAGCGTCGTCCTGAAAGTGTCCTTCAAGTTGCACACGTACAGAATCGGTTTGGACCCCTGTCCCTTCATTGTTTAGATAGTGACATTGCAGGAGATGACCTCTTCTTCCTGAGGATGTGCAGGCTTCAAGGGAAAGTAGTGTGACTGCCAGTGGTGAAGAGTGGAAGATGTGACTGGATCCTCAGAGGAGAAAGTAAAAACAGAGAAAAAGCTGCTTACTGAGCAGTATCCCACCACCTCGCTACACGTTCAAACATACCTGAGATGATGTCAGACAGAAAACCCGCTAGTGTTTCAAACATTACAGTCATGTTAATGCTCCTTTTATGCAGAGCTGTATTTCCTGAAGATCATGGCCTTTCTTGACAGCAAAAGAGAAACCTCCAGTGATAACGCAAAAGATAATGCAGCTGTACAGTGCAGATAACACCACTCCCTGCACGTGGGAAAGCAGGGTGCAATTTATCCCTCACTTTCATTGTATTCCTCAACTCGTGATGTTTGGATTTGGGGCTGTCTGGAAACATCAGAAAAGAGTGGTGTCTAACAGTCTAAGCTCAAAATCAGACACATCCACAATGCAATTCACCTCCAGAACCAAACTCCAACCAATTCTACACATTTACAACAGCATATTAGACCATGCCAGCCCATCCCAAAAGAGTCAGACCTCTGGGCCTCATGGTTCTAATGCCAGCCAAATCGCCCCGTGCTTTCGTTACACACAAAAGGCCCTAATCTAGTCCTTCTGGGCAAGACTGAAGCCACCCACCACCCTTGTTTTGTTTGGACCGTGTCTATGGTTACTAATGTTTTCCTTTTCTCAAAAGCAGGTTTTCGAAGAATAGCATACGAGTAAGGTGACGACTACAGCAGAAAGGCTTTCAAACGGCGGCGATTCACTTGGCACCGTCTTCAAAGCATTGTGAAGGCAGGAAATAATACTTTTTCAGAATGGAACCACCACATTACAAATCACAGTACCAGGCTTCTGCTCCACAGACACACACATGCTCACCATCCCACATTTCACACAAATTTGGGAACCATGAGTTTTGTTACGAATTTCAATATCTGGCCTGAACAAAAATGAACCTTGATGGACTTCTCGCATGCTTTGAATATGATTTAGCCAGCAGACAGTCTAGACTTTAGGCTAGACAGTATCCAAAGCATAAGGGAGTTGCATCAACTTCCTCAGCGAAGGACATTTCTAAGAGTAATCAGTTACTGTAGGGCCGCACAGCACCAGTCCCAGAGGGCCGGTCTCCAGCAACGTTTGGTAGTAGTCCTAATCAAACACACCCACATTGCCTGCAATTACCTGATGAGTTGAATCAGGTGTGTGTGAGCTGGGACACTTCCAAACTTTGCAGGAGAATGGCCCTGCAGGGCTGGGGCTGTGCACCCCTGAGTTACAGAATAGCTATGAATGGCCAATTTATTGTTTGTAAAATCCCTCTCATCTCAAACTATTAAAAGTCTTCCCCCAAAGCTGGAATCCCTGTAAAAAGCCAACTGCAGGACTAGAAGCTACTGGAGATACTTCTTCCTTTTTCCACAGACTCAATTTTAACTGGAGAAAGTAGCATCATTCATAAACATAAGCCTTATTTTTTATATTTTTGATGTAAATCTTCTGCAGTCGATGACGGCCTGAAGTATGAAAACTACAGACATCTCCAAAGTTTTTCTTCCTTTAACCCCTTCATGCTCAATGATTTTTACTACACCCTTCATTAATCCATGCAATAATACATGCAAAGCAAGGCAAACTGGTTCCTTTTGTTCCCAAGAGTGAAAATGGTTGATGGTTTAAGGGGTTAAAATGCAGCTTCACTGCAGCGACCTTAAGTTTCTGCCTATTTGTTGGACCTTCTATCATCAGTTTAGTCTTCAGTAAGTTAAAAGCTGCTCAATCGGGTTGACTGATTCAGCCATTCTCCTTCTCTGCCTTGGGTTGCTTTCGCAGTATGTTTTGGGTCATTAGCCATCTGTACTGTGAAGTGCCATCCAATCAGTTCTGCAGTATTTAACACTTTAGCTCTATACACTCAGAATCCATCCTGCTACTTATATCAATGGTCACATCATCAATAAACACCAGTCACCCAGTTCCACCGGCAGCAACGCATGTCGGTTCTATAACTCTGCCACCACCATGTTTAACATACTCAACTCTTCTGTGCTCTTCTATGCCCTTTGGTGTTTGAGAGCATTCTATGTTTTTAAGAATGACAGATTTGTTAAACATCTGTGTTCAACAGGATCTAATCGTGAGGGATCTCTAGATTCTAGCCTCGTCTACTAGTTAAGGATATTTTCTGAGTGGACAGCAAAGCACTTTAGTAAGTCGCTCTAGATAAGGGCATCTGCTAAATGCCATAAATATGAATATAAATTGGCACCTTATAGGAAACAGGCTTATTGAGAGTTCCTATAAACACCTAGCAAATGCTACATTAGGAATTATCTCCAGACCTGGTGCCTGCTTAATCCGTCATGAATTAATGAGGTTAATGCAAATAACTGATTGGGAATTGGAGCCATTTTATTAATAACATCTTGACTGCCCTATTTCAAACTTACTGTGATGGTGTTCAGAGGTAAAACAAGAAAAACAAACAAATGCACATGGCTCCATCTACGTATTTTAATTCTCTCTAAGCAAAACCAACCACACACTCCTTAAGTGCAACGAGGACGGCATGTCAAAATAGATTTTGGCGAGCGCAGTTAAAGAATCTGATTAAACCAAAGTGTATAATCATATGATTACGCTTAGAGAGAGAAACAACCTGGAAGAAGGGAAGGCTTTGGCAGAGATGGGAGACGCAGAGCTAGCAGATCAATACATCATGATGTAGGCAGCGCTGGAGTATTGAGCTTGACTTATGGCTCAGGCTATTCCTCCGACGGATCTTCAGTGCAGAGCTGCTTTTGACCTGCTCAGCATGTCTGTACATAATTAGCGTCCGTCAAGGGGCTACGACTACTGAGAGACGACAGTGACAAAGATGATCAGTTCGAGGGGCTCAGATCAAAGAATCAGCACACAGCAGCACTATGTTAATTACCATCTTAACTTGCCAAGAAGTATGATCTCAAGTGAGGAGGAAGGAGAGGAAGAGACATTTAAACAAACACCTTGCTGCTAAACATGCAGTTACGGAACGAGCGAACAACTGCAGCATGTAGACAAGACCTAGAAAATCACGTCCGTTTGGTAACTTAGGATCTGAAACGATGAAATGAATCATCTGCATTGTTTCGTGAACCATCTGACTTATGTGAAATATTGTCAGTTGTTTGACTTATGAAACGTAAAGCAGATGTTCAGTGCATTTTTTTGACATTTGCAACAAGATTTGATTTATTTCAGCATCAAATAATTGCTAAAAAGCAAGTGGCCCAGCTGTCCTCAATCGAAGAACATAATTGGTCTTGTTCTTTTTTGGGTGGCTCTCCTTTTTCACCCATTTACTCAGTGCAACGTCCATCAAAATAGAATTACCAGTGTTCTACTCCAAGCATGTTCAGCTGTTCAATGACGCTGCGTCAGCAGCTGTTTGTAAATGTGTGACATCATGTTACCACCATGTTGCTCAGTGAAACCATCAACTAGCCTTCACCTACCAGTTCAGGTAGCATAGTGAGGGGGAGTGCTAGATGGGGGTGGAATTAGTACTGTGTTAAAATGTCTGTGTTTCACTTACACCCACATGCCAAAAGTCATGAGACAGCAGAATGCAAATTGCCTCAATGGAAACCTCGGGAGCATCCACACCTCTGTGTGGTGAGGTGTCATCTTGTGAATGAGGTTGAACACTTACTTTAACATTACTCACCCCACAGTGCCACATGTTTGCATTTTTCCTGTGGGAATATCGCATCAGGTTGGTGGTACATGAAGTCCACAAAGGGCTTGGCCATTGGACCCAACCCATACCATAAGAATACATCCCACACCAGTATGGAACCACCTGAAACAACTGGTACTGTGACTCATTGAACCACGCCACACGTTGCCTGATGATCTAGTTCACAACCTCACAAGCCCAGGTAAGACACTGTGTCGGACGCACTTCAGTGGCTCTTCTGCTTCTATATCCTTTGGAAGCTAAAAAATGGGACATGCATGTGAGGCCTTGCTTTTCTGTCCACACAGACAATTCTAGTCACAATCATTTAGCACCCATAGTGGCGACTACTCTGTCCACTGTGGATGATAATGCTGTCTATGATGTGTTCTTTGGACATGTGACACTGTGGATTGAGGAATTTTAAATGTCCACACAACTTTGGAAATGAAATGTCCCGTCCATCTGGCACCCACCATCATGCCTCACTCAAATTCTGATCATTCTCATTTTCTTGCCATGAGCTCGCTGGCCAGTGTTCAATCTCACTCAAAAGTTAAAGGTGTGGGTGTTCCCAAATTACCCCTTGAAGTGATGTCACTTCATTATCCATTTACATACTGAGATCCCATCAGTTCGGTGTAATGAACTGCAGTTGTAAGCCTACAGAACTGTTCAGAATGTACCTGTAATGCTACTTCAGGTGGGTATAATCCCAATTTCTGTATCAGCATCAGCAGATATGTTCAGGAAACGTATCAGGTATCGGCATCAGCCCACAATTTCCGTAACAGGGCAGCCCAACTTTGTGTCACTTGGGTCAAAAGGGCAGGTTACAAACACAGGTTTCTATTTTCAACAGAAGAGGGGAAATGGTCAGCACAATCAGAATGGTAGATCCTTATCGACACATATTTCTCCCTTGAGCACGATCACGTCATGGCAATTCATTCAACCAGGACAAATTACACATCTTGACAACCCATATGTCTTCCACATGGCTGCAGGGTCTATAAAATATGCCTGCCATCAAATCATTAAGTAACAAACACCAGCATTCAGCTTTCATCACTTTTAATTAAAACTAATCCAGCTTCTACTAATCTACATATGGTTGCACTTTGCAGGCTATCAGAACCAGAAGGCTTTTGGACGTGTACTGTTTTTTCACTGTTGCTGAAAGGGTTTGAGCAAAGGAAGCCAGGCCTTATACTTGTCTCAAAATGGACATTTACAACCTCACTTTCCTTCCATGTCTATTGAAAGAAAAACTATTTACACACCAAACAACTTCACAACGGTCTTGGTGTTAAACTTTATTCTTGTTTAAAGCTAATCTTTGCCCAACATTAACCCATATGTTGTTTAGGCCCCCCTCGTGTGGCATGGACTTCACAAAACCTCTGAAGGTATCTGGCACCAAGACGTTAGCAGAAGACCCTTTTAGTCCTGTAATGGCTTGTTTGTCCAGCACATCTCACAGATGCTTGATTCGTTGAAATCTGGGGAATCTGGGGAGCCAGGTTAACACATGAACTCACTGTAATGTCCCTCAAACCATTCCTGAAAGATCTGTGCTGAGTAGCAGGACACATTTTCCTCCAGAAGGACACTCCAACAAAAATAACTAGGGGGGGTCACATGTGAGACAGCATTTTTACTGCTACTTTTGCATTAGTGAGTTTTATCATAGCACAGCCTGGACTTTAAAGCATAACCAGCAAGCTGATTAGCTCTTTTTGTTGAAGTGAAAGCTGATTGCATTGCATGATTGCAAACTTTTCCCTAAAGATGCCATGATGTGCAATATGAGAACTGCTATTCATATTTCAACCACTGACTGCTCTCTTCAATTATAACATCACGGAAATGTCTCCTTTTTACTTTTAGCCAATGTTCATATGAGACTCCCACATCTCACACTAATATAACACTGCTCTCCACTCACACACCAACGTCTCTGTAGAGCTGTGACGTTGTAAAGATGTTGCCTTATTTCTCCACACCAAATTTATCCACACTCTCCGTCCACATCACACATAGCCTGGAATTATTACTGTAAAATTAACAGAGACAGTGACTGTATTCCTGTATAATCTGTTATGCTTACATATTAGTAATTTATCCACAGTCCAAGTGCATCCCAAACTGTTCCTAGTTACACATCAACAGCTAGTCTACTATTAAATTAAGTGCCAACTAATTTGGTCATCGGTTTTAAATGACGATGTAGATTTGGTGATCACAACTACAGCACAATACCTGCCTGATGTTTTGGAGATGCTGTACCTCAGTTATCTATCCATCAGATTTTAGTTGTGGTCAAAATTGCCCAGATTTTTCAATACAACCTCCGATTTTGTCTGTGTACATGTATATGTTCCACATTACGTATATAATTACATCTTCTGTGACCTCATGTCCTCCCGTCCACTGGTCGCATTGTTTTGCCAAATACACACAGCCCAGCCCTTCATGTGCATGAAGAAGAATGGTGAAAACCATGTGGCTAATTACCCTTCTGGAGCTTATTAAAAAGGAATGAATATGCAAAACCTCACACACATTCAGAATGTCTATAATTCTACTACAGTTACGGTTGGGGTTAGGATAAGGGTTAGGTTTAGGTTAAGTTTAGATTGAGATGTAGGTTCACATCCTGTAATTACACCACTGAATTCATAACAGTGATCAAATCATTTCATTTCTGCTGTCAAAGTTCTATCTGTAAGTCCTGCATGTGCACAACACTTGAGAAACATTTAATACACATTGTACAACCCCTGAAATGTTCTTTTAGTCACTTATTTATGAATTCCTCTTGAAACCAGGCTGGCCCAGGCCTGCTTGCAGAACTGTGCATATGTCATTGTGCACAAATTATTATTATTATTATTATTATTATTATTATTAAGATAAGAAAGAAAAATGTGTGACATGTAACATACAATATGTTACAAAACATTAGTAAACATCAGTTTTGCAATATTCTCCACCCACAACACTACAGCATAGATGGTTTGATCAATTCAGCATAATTGCAATCGAAATATGTGTCATTTCCATGACACACGGCGGTCACGCACTAAGGACCACGAACACGGCATGTACTGTAATTAGCCGAAATTCAAAAGAAGCCCTACACTTGTTATAACACTTGTGTCACGGTTTACAACATTACCGCACTGTGCTACATCTTATCCTATCCTCCCTCCACATTACATAACCATAATAAATTATTCATCAAGGCTGTGGATTGCCTGGATCGAGACAGCCCTGGCGTCTCCGTGGAGATCTGGTGAACTAGTGGGAAAGCACTTTAAAAACAATGAGTCATGTAATATCTTCCAGTGGCTCTGCGGTGTTCGACCAGCCCTTTCCTCTGCAGCTGGAACACACTCTCACTTAGAGGGCACTCTGCTCTCACACTCCACACTCTTCTGGTAGCAGTGACAAGAGTGGCCAAAGTGTGCTTAGGTCATACGAGCAAACACGGACACACTGCAAGTCAATTACTCACTCTTTAGCACACACAGAGGCACACCACACACACAAACCTAGTCACACTCCCCTTCTCTCGCTGCTTCCCTCCACTCTTTCCCTCTTTGAGAGTCTCCCTCTGGGAGTACAGTGTCTCTCTCACAATACAGACACTATCTGGGCTGGATTTCATGACTGGCTAAACTTAGGGGTGAGAAGTGGTGGTCTAACAGCACATCCTCTTCACACTGGGCCATTAAGGGACCTGCAAAATGGAAACTGTCCCCTTTCGCTCCTCAGATTGGATAAGCATTGGATAAGCCTTACTGTCCCGGAGTCAGTATTACACAGAGATAAGCTCAGAGATTCTCAAAAATCCAAGCTAAGACTATGACAGCTCAATTACAACAATGCCTCGTAAACCGAGGCTCGGAGATCCAAAAGCCCTGAAGGACCAGGGCAAAAACAGACTTTCTATTATAGAAATACAACACATTATTGTTAGGATGCAGTGAACGCTTGTGTCACTATAGGAACATCTTGAGTCCTACACCGCACTGTCTGCTTGTAGACAACAGGGCATCCAACATTTCTAGCCTCTGATCTTCTGGAAGGTATTACTCCATATACTGGAATGTTCCTTACGGAGCATTGGTGAGATCAGATGCTAATGTTGAATGATTAGTTCTGGATCCTAAATGCCATTCCAGCTCATCCCAAAAGTATTGGAAGAGGATGCAGTTCCACTGCTCCACAGCCCAGTACTGGGGGGCTTCGTAGAGTTCAGTTCTTGGCGCTGGGTGTGGTGACCTTTGGCTGATCCAGAGTGTCCGATTCTGTTACCAATGCTTTTTAATGGAGATTATACAAGCTACACCACATGTCCAAATGTTTGTGGACACCCATTCTAATGAATGCATTCAGCTACTTTAAGGACATTTTCATTGTCCTAAATATAAGTCTGCATCAAGGAACTATTCTGGGCTCGTTTGAGGGAGTGGCTCATTTGAATCGAAGAATTCTGCACCACAGTCTGCTTGAAGTGATCTCCAGACCACCAATTTTAGGAGAACCAGAGATCAGATATCAAAACCACTCCAAGGCTTGAAAACAGCTTTCAGCCTTGAAATGTACTGACCTCTCAGGACGTTTATATACTTGCCCTGAATACACAAGTCTGCACCCAGGACAGATTCTCTGCTTGTTTGGGGGACTTTACTGCACGTTCTTTTTTGGAAAACGCTGGGGCTTAGATTTATTATTTTCCACGAATACAAACACTCCAGTCTGAACAGCACTTTCTGGAGTCGTGGCAATTCACCATGCAGGAACACCTGCAAACAAGGAGTTGTTCTCATAGGAGAAGGATTTTAGCCATGCAGGCGATAAGTTGAAGCAGTCATGTGGCAAAACGAACCACGCAACTCCACATGTGGCGTCTCAAGAGGATAGCTTCCACTCTTGCAACAGTCTGCTTGAAGCAAACTACAGACCACTGATTCCAGGAGAATCAGACCGTGGTTCGCTAGACCATTCCTGGGCCCAGAAACAGCTTTGAAACTATAGAGACGAGGCGGAGGGGGGTGGGGGGAACATCCAACATTCTGGTCCTTGAATACAATCCAATCTTCACTCCAATGCTCCAAAATCTCATAGAAAGTCTTATCTGGACAGTAGAGAGAGTTCCTCCAGGACAAAAGCAGGAACTAACTGTCTGCACACAGTAAACGTAGGGCTTCTTCGTCTTCATCTGCTATGAAAGTGAGGAACTGAAGTGTAGACCCAAATATAGACCCTCAGTTTATATTTAAAACTGATCACGCCTGTAAACTGATGACAGTCCCAACCCGAGAAACCCCCGAACATCTCCTTGATTCACCCACATGATGTCAACTGTATGGATGTGGCTTCAAGTTCTGTAAGAAGGTTCGTGTTTACATCTGCTGTAGATTAGTGAGTGTAGCAAGATTAGCAAGTAAATATTGCAGGATTTTGTTCCTGCTTTGGTTCGGAGTTCTCAGCCAAGAACTACTCAACCCCCCAAAGCTGTAAACTCAGAAGAAGCTCAGAGACCACCCTCTCTACTGTAGATGCTTGGAGAATAAGGTTCTTGATGGATTCATACAATGACTCAGTTTTACCAGAATGAGATAATGATGCCTAGCAGACGTTTGGACAGTGAGGGACGGACATACAGTACAAACACGATAATCAATCAGGCTGAGGAATGCGTGTCTTTCAACGGCAGTGCGGCAAGACATAACAGTGTGATCCATTGATCTTCACTAAAGCAGAAAGGCATCTAGTACTGTGGGACATTAAGGGAAAGGAACATTGATTTTAATGTTTTTTGCAGATGCCGTCGTGACACACGCTGCACTGCTATCTTCTCGACTCTGTCCAACAGTCCAGAACAGTTTCTTTCTTCAAATCGGGCCTCGTAATCAAAACACAGTCCTGACAAATACTTTCCGTGATTATTCACAGTGAGGTCCAGTAAAGTGACCAAAAGCAGAAGCATGCTCTCATTATCTGTCTAGTACCAGGAAACAGATTGCAGTCTTCTCACCACGTAGCTCGAATATCCTATAAGATAAGCGATTTTCTGGCTGTGACTTAAGAAATCTTCCTCCCGCTTCCTGTGACACCCCCGACTCCACTCTCATGTCCAAGGTTAGGCCTACGTACGGGATACATTCCCCGCTCGCAGACGATGCACTCGTCCTCACTGAGAAGGGAGTGTTCGGGAAGTGAACTGCGATTCCAGTTAAGTAAGAGAGCTGAGTGTCTTCTGTTCAACTCCAGCAATTTTCACGTTCGGAGAATCTGTTTTTTTTTTCATGCTCAAAGTAATCCTCTTGACCTCAACTTGACATCTTCACATTTCCTTACTGCCAGACAGTGCATCTATTGTTTTCGCACGGCTTCTGTTTGTGTACCTTCGGGCTCACAGCGCGGGAGGGAAAATTAGGCCTATGAAGATTCACACGTTTTGAAGAACACAATTAGTGCCAGACATTAAGCCTATTTCCCTAATTGCAGTCACATGTTACTATTAGTGTTAGCACTAGTACATTCTCGCTGTCCGGTGAAAAACAAGTATCTCCAACTGTGCAGGAGCAGGCAAGAACGCTCTGAACTTTGGATGGAAGTTAATGTGCACGAAGAGCTTGTTTCACTCATTTATTTATACAGTTCACACACGAGCTGCATGATTCAGATGATGACGAATGAATACATGCTTTTCACTCTTTATTATGGTACCGATGGAAGGCTGACCTCGGGCTCTCCTGCTGCCCGCTTCAGACCAGCTGCCAACCTTTCTGCTGCTGCTACCTGCCTTGGACTAGACCCATCCGTCCACTCATCCACCCATCCCCCGTTTTCATTACCTGCCGTCATATTTAGAATGCACATGGACCTTAACTATCTGCTGCTGTTTTCATCACTATAATTATTATCATTATTAAACACCACTGAACCATCATCATGACTTCAGTACACCAGCCATCCCTCCATCCCAGAACCTACCTACCTACCCATCCATCCATCCATCTATCCCAGTACCTACCTACCTACCCATCCATCCATCCATCCCAGTACCTACCTACCTACCCATCCATGTATCCATCCATCCATCCCAGTACCTACCTACCTACCCATCTATCCATCCATCCATCCATCCATCCACCCATCCCGTTTTCATCATTATAATTATCATTGTTAAATCCCATAACCATCATCATGACTTCAGTACAGCTGAGCAGAACAGCAGAAATGTGGTGATTCAGTGAATTTTTATCCATCATCAGGTCATTCGACCAGAGGAGGATTAGCCCCCGTCCATCCATCTCCCAACCTACTCATCTATCTATCTATCTATCTATCTATCTATCTATCTATCTATCTATCTATCTATTCTATCAATGCACCCCCACCCATCCATCCATCCATCCATCCATCCAGATCCAGTGTTATACAGATACATTTGGTTTGATTAAAAGTCATTTTAAGAAAGTCATTCTTGTGTGAAATCAAACTTTTCACCAAAGTATTGAGTAGGTGTTACTTAGTAATATAAACAAATGAGGAGGAGAGGAAGGAGGATAGGAGGTGAGGAGAGGAGGTGAGGAGAGCAGGAGAGGAGGATAGGAGAGAGGAGGAGAGAAGAAGAGAGCAGGAGTGGAGAATAGGATAGGAGAGGAGAGGAGGAGGGGAGGAGGGGAGCAGATGAGAATAGGAGTGGAGGGGAGGAGAGGAGAACAGGAGTGGAGTAGAGGAGAGGAAAGCAGGAGTGGAGGAGAGGAGGAGAGCAGGAGTGGAGGAGAGGAGCGAAGAGTGGAGGAGAGGAGAGGAAAGCAGGAGTGGAGGAGAGGAGAGGAGGAGAGCAAGAGTGTAGGAGAGGAGAGCAGGAGTGGAGGAGAGGAGAGGAGAGCAGAAGTGGAGGAGAGGAAAGCAGAAGTAGAGGAAAGGAGAGGAGAGAGCAGGAGGGAGGAGAGGAGAGCAGAGGAGGAGAGGAAAGCAGGAGGGAGAGGAGAGGAGAGGAGAGGAGAGGAGAGGAGAGGAGGAGAGGGGAGGACGAGAGGAGAGCAGAAGAGGAGAGGAGAGGAGAGGAGGGGAGAGGATGAGAGCAGGAGTGGAAGAGAGGAGAGGAGAGGAGGAGAGGAGAGGACGAGAGGAGAGCAGGAGAGGAGGAGAGCAAGAGTAGAGGAGTGGAGGAGAGGAGGAAAGGAGAGCAGGAATGGAGGGGAGGAGAGGAGAGGAGAGGAGGAGCCGTCGGCTGAGCTCACTCCTTCCCGCTCAGCAGCGCCTGGAGGCGGCAGAGGACGCGCCGCCTCTCGGCCACTTTTTCACCCGGAGCGACAGAGCCGCTCTCCCTTTGAAGTGGTGTGAACACACACACTCACACACACACACACACGGCTGCTCCCCGACAGCTGTGAGAGGAGGATGGACCGCCGCGGGCGGAACGCTTCAGTCCATCCCGAGCTGTCCTGCGGAGGAACCGGTTCAGATAGCAGAGCCCGCTCCGGCTTTCAGCCCGACTGCGGGAAAGGGCTCCGCGGGGAGTCGATTTGAGGAAACTCGATGGACAGCAGCTTCTGGACCTGAACCTCCGCTCAGCTCCGCGCTGCGTCCGCTCACAAAAGTTCAGCGAATAAACCAGCAGCAGCAGCAGCAGCAGCGCTCTTCTCCTGCGAGGAAGCCAGACTGGAGCCCCGACCCCGCTGAGATTCCCACCCCGACACTCCGACACCCCGACAGTGCGGCGGTGATCTCAGCAGTCCGGCGGAGAGAGTGAGACCCTACCTGAGCCGAGCTGAGCTGAGCTGGAGTCCCGACGCTGCTGGAGGAGACGGAGGCGAATGAGCTGCTTCCTCTAGGCTCCAAATGTGCTCGTGTGTGTGTGTGTGTGTGTGTGTGTGTGTGTGAAGGGCAGGACAGGAATGGTTCCTCCCAAAGAGAATAAACTGGCATCCACTTAACCATTCGAATACAAACAGAAATCATATAACAACAACAACAACAACAATAATAATTATAATAATAACAATAATGATGGTAATAAATAATAATAATAAACAATTATGGTAATAAATAATAATAATAATAACGATGAAGATAAATAATACTAGCAATAAATATAACAATATAATAATAGTTCACATTATTAACAATAATAATTAATAAAATCTATGTATATAGAGTATACATAATAATTATGGCAATAATAATATTATTATTAATAATAATAAATAATGATGGTAATAAATAATAACATTGATGATAAATAATACTTGCAATATATATATATATATAATAACAATATAATAATTCATATTATTAACAATAATAAATAAAAAGTAATAATGATTATACATAATAATAATAATAATAAATAAATAAATACATAAACTGAATAAAGAAATAAATAGAATCACTTAAACTTTATGTAAGTGATTTTGGGGTATCGTGGTTAGGGAACCAGCCAGGTCGCTAGTTCGATTCCCGGATCTGGCAGGACAAGACTGATGTGACCTTGAGCAAGGCACTGAACACCCCAACTGCTCCCCAGCGCCATGAGCCAGTGTGTTTATTCACTAGTGTAGAGTTTCTCAGCCTGTGGGCTGGGGAGCACCAGTGGGCACTCTCAAGTGGTCCTCCAGTCCATCCTCAGGAGGAGACAGTAGTCCATACCGGGCTGGTAACGGCACTTAAAATCATAAAGGTTCTATATGTCATCCTGCAGCACCTTTGCCCTCAGATGTTGGTGTCCCAGCTGGTCCCTTAAATGCTTGATTGGTGGAATGTTCTGGCAGGCCAAGCATTACCCTGCTGAATAAACAGGGGTTTATATTAACAGGGGACATTGTTTGTATTAAGTTTTACAGTTTTTAAATAATGTTCTGTGTCAATGCTCCACCCCCTGCTCTCAGCTCCTCCACTACTCTGCTCCCCTCCACCCCCACATAAGACATAAAAATTAACATTTGATCTTCATTTCTTCTTTATACACAATAAGTTTAACTATAGGATTTCATGAGTTGTCCTAATTTCTTCACATCATGTATCATTTATCGCCCTTCAGATCAAATATATCGGGATATGATTTTTGTGGATATGGGCCGGCCGTAGTTGGGAGCCCTGCTATTGGATGTCCTGCAAATATTGCTTATAACTACAGGTACACTACCCAAAAGTAGCCGCTGACAGCCTTTTTATTGGTCAGTGGGGGAAGCAGTTTTATGCCCCTTTGAACCAAGACTAAAATGTCTGTAACATTTTATATTAAAATTGTCCACCTCTGAGACATAACTGTACGTCAGGCTTTGCAGCAATGAATATATTCATTTCACATGATTTTTCCACAGTATTTAGGAGAATAATTCAAACCCAGCTATAATAATGTAAACAACAACGTAATGCTATTTCTCTGCTTCGTGTAATAATCCTATAAAACTAGTATAATACAGCAGGACAGTTAATGGTTTAGTGATTACTTAACATTATATTTCCATAATCAGTCGATAAGAGTAATTCAAGCACAGAAAATTGAACATACCCATAAATCCAGTGTCTTTTGGATCAAACATAACTGCAAATGATTTTTATAATTGCATTCTAATCTGGTGGCTGCCGTCCACGTAAGGACACATATACACACTAACTCCACATACCTGAGTGTTTTCACGGCTGACTGTTCACAGATGGAGCAAATCTTGAGCAATTCAAAAGAACAAAGGCAGACAGATTTCATAATATTGACACAGATGTTGCACATATAACTGAATCTGCCTCGGACTTTGGTGTAAAGTTGAGCTGTTTGTATTTGCTAGGCCAATCTCAATCCCCAGCCCACCTTACAATTCAAAGCGAGAGTATAAGAGTGCTGTGAAGAAGCTGTTTTTAGTGTTCACCAGATCTGTTTTCAGGGGCTCCACAACATTTGCACATCTGTTGAGGGCACTTTCAGGGTCATGGAACCCCAACCACTGCAATGTTTGTGATAAATCCAGGCCACTTCAAATGACCTATTAGATGCTTATCTCAGTCTGTAAATCTCGGTATTGTTTAGGTCTGGCTCCACACTCCCACATCTCCTGTGTCCACTCAAGCTTAGACAAACACACTTACAGAAAATCATAGCTTGTACAAAACGACTTAGCATCCGCTCTCTCGCTCTGCATCTATTGTGTACATGTGTATGTTGGAGTGTGTGAGTGCATGACACACAATGCAGAGCTTTACTGTATGAAGACACGTAATGACTCCATCCACATAACCTCTGGCTGGCCTGAAAAACAGGTCCAGAGAGATTCAGACCAGTGGAAGTGTATTTATGTATACATTCATCGGATTTTTCTTCAGGGACAACAGCAAATATGAGCACTTAGTAACTTTCAGTTTGACAATTACTGAAAGGCCACTCTCTATCCCATCCATCACTGGAAAAAGAAACACTGAATGATCATTGCTGACCAGGTATTACTTAAGACAGTGGGCCGTTCTCATGGCAGCCTTGACACCAGCAGGCAGTGGTATGTGTATGACTGTATCAGGCTCAGCAGCACGGCAGGGATTTTCCCCTCAATGTCACTGCTGGGATGGTACAGTGCCTTGAAAAATATTCATGCCCCTTGAACTTTTCCATATTTTTCCACATTTTTCACATTCCACGTAAAAATAGAATGTTTATGTGTTAGACCAGCACAAAGTCAGTCTATTTTTAAAAACATATTAAAATTATTTTGTCATTTATTCTCAGAATTACTACACCTATACTGTGAAGGCCTCAGTGGATTGTAAGAGAACATTAGTGATCAAACAGTATCATGAAACCAAGGAACACATCCAGCAGGTCAGAGATAATGTGGAGAAGTGTAAAGCACTGAACATCGGACATAGCACTTTTCAACTGATCTGAAATGAAATGGAAGGAGTATGGCACGGCTGCCAATTGGAGGAAGACCTGTTAAAGGCTGCAAAACACTTGACACTGGGGCAAGTGGTTCACCTTCCAGCAGGACAAAGACTCTAAACATACAGCGAGAGCTGCACTGGATTCAGATCAAAATCAAATCATATTCATGTGTTAGAACGGCCCAATCAATGTCCAAACCTAAATCCCATTAAGAATCTGTGGAAAGACGTGAGAACTGCTGTTCACAGACGCTCTCCAGCCAATCTGAGTGAGCTTGAGCTCATTTGCAAAGGGGAGTGGCCAAAAATTTCAACCTCTAGATGTGCAAAGCTGGTAGAGACATACCCCAAAAGACTTGCAGCTGTAATTCCAGCAAAAGGTGGTCCTACAAAGTATGGACGGGGAGCTGAGTACAAATGAATGTGGACTGAGAGTATCTAACTGTAAAAGCCAGTAACAGCAGGGTAGGTGTCTCAAAGTGGGCAGAGAATGGAACAACACCTATATAACAGCAGTTCAGTTGTGGTCATATGTTGGTGGGTAGAGGGGGACTGATATATTGTCCATCAACACATAGTTCATCATAAATCTAGAGTATATGTTGGTCTACCTGATGAAATGGCCAGTTTTGTTTCCATTATACACTTTTTATACACTGACAAGCCACTTCATTAAAGCCGCCTCCTTCTTTCTTCTTGTTTACTTCTATTGTCCATCTTTTTCACTGCATATTTTTTTTAGCTTCCTTTAAAAATCAAATCAAATCAAACATTTACTTGTACAGTGCTCTGCACAACTGAAGCTGTCACAGAGCAGCTTCACAGAAATCAAGAAATAAAAAGGTGAACAACAGATGAACAAAGAATAAGAGATACAGGGGTTGGACAATGAAACTGAAACACCTGTAATTGTAGTGTGGGAGGATTCATGGCTAAATTGGAGCAGCCTGGTGTCCAATCTTCATTAATTGCACCAGTAAGAGCAGAGTGTGAAGGTTCAATTAGCAGGTAAGAGCACAGTTTTGCTCAAAAAATTCCAATGAACACAACATTATGGGGGACATACCCCCAGTTCAAAAGAGGACAAATTGTTGGTGCACGTCTTGTTGGTGCATCTGTGACCAAGACAGCAAGTCTTTGTGATGTATCAAGAGCCACGGTATCCAGGGTAATGTCAGCACCACCAAGAAGGACCAACCACATCCAACAGGATTAACTGTGGACGCAAGAGGAAGCTGTGTGAAAGGGATGTTCGGGTGCTAACCCGGATTGTATCCAAAAAATGTCATTCCCAAGACGAATTGATGTTGTATTGGCCACAAAAGGAGGCCCTAGTTCACCATACTAATCAATTATTGTGGTCTAAAACCAGGTATTTCAGTTTCATTGTCCAACCCCTGTAGATCCCCTAGTGAGCAAGCCAATGGGTGACAGTGGCAAGGAAAAACTCCCTCAGAGCTGGAGGAAGAAACCTTGGGAGGAACCAGGCTCACAAGGGGGAGGACCCATCCTCCTCTGGTCAAACTACTTATATACGGTTAGGGGGCACTGGACCCCAACACTTCTGTTCTAATACTCAGATATACTGAAGTAGTGTTAGTTTGCTGGTGGACATAATAGTAACAGTCAATTTCTACATAGTTGGTGATGGTGGATGAGCAGCTAGTCCATGGCAGCGTGGACCACTGATCTTCAATGGTGAGGATCCCACAGGGCCACCACAGAGCAGACATTATTTGGGTGGTGGGTTGTTCTCAGCACTGCAGTGACACCGGTGGTGGTGTATATTATATACAGGTTTTAAGGTCTTAAGGTCATAAGTGATTGACTCATTCTCATATATGCTGACAGCTCATTCTGAGCGAGACATGTTTGTTTTGCGAGCAGCAGGATGAGTTGTCAAGCAGCTTGACAACAAATGGATTCAAATGAAAGCCATTTCAAAGTGCAATATTACATCTTCGACATGTCAAGGACAAGACACATCCAATCCAACAGGTAGCTGCATTCACGTAGGTTATCGTTTATAAACGTAAGCCTGACGGAGACATCTGGAACTGAGCGTTGTGAGCTATATGACAAAGATTTTGATTTTTCTTTTCCTTTTTATAGAAATAATAATCCTAGGACGTTCTGATCGTGTTCTTCGGTTCCCATGATACAAAGAGCATCACCAAATTAAACATTAAAGATAGCAAATGTTGCAGTAGGCATACAACAGGCCAATTATATTAGTATTACTAGATGTTCTTAAACTTATAAGAGTAAGTGAAGCTTGTTTGGTTTAGATTAGGTAGTATATAAGTATGTGGTGTCTTTCTGTAGTTTTTTTAAGGCAGTGAAGGGGATTGCTGGCCTGAAGACAACGTAATGGGCTTTGCAAAGCCAATCAGTCAGTGGTGATAAATAGCAGAGTTTAGCATGAGGAAGACAGATGGATAATCCACCACTCAAGCTTCAGTCTCCAAATGGGCCACGTATTTCACCTTGAACTCTATGTCCATAGTATTGTTCAATTCAGTATATTTGAAAGACATTCCATAATGGCTTATTATGTACAGTTATAAGAACTATCTATCCTTCCGTCCATCTTCTTGCCTGCTTTATCCTGTAAAGGTGGAACAGGAGCCCATCTGGAGTCATTGGGCACAAGGCGGAAATACCCCCTGGAGAGGAATACCCTCTGACACTAATCCATCGCAGGGTACCTACC
This sequence comes from Acestrorhynchus altus, assembly GCA_034509495.1. NCBI lineage: Eukaryota > Metazoa > Chordata > Actinopteri > Characiformes > Acestrorhynchidae > Acestrorhynchus > Acestrorhynchus altus. The sequence goes on along the minus strand of CM067510.1, from coordinate 6,416,632 downwards.
TACCTCTCTCTCTCTCTCTCTCTCTCTCTCTTTCTCTCTCTCTCACACACACACACACACAAGGTCACAACCCCAGGCCCCTGGAACTGCAGTTCCACCATGCTGTCCTTTAATGTGAAATGATTAGAGCCCTGAAAACAGAACTTTTTGGCTACCTTCAGAAAAGGTACATATGGGGAAAAATGATATTAACAGCCAAATTTAAAGCATGGGGTGGTTTGTTGTTTTTACCAAGGTAAGTACTTTGTCCACACCAGACACAAACATGACTCTGACACTCCAAAACACTAGTGTGAATTTGCCAGCCTAGCAGGGGAAGCCAACATCTCACAACATGTACATCAAGCATAAACATAGTCCACAAATATGCCAGTAGCTTCCAGAAGAAGCTAGAAGCCTCTTTTCTCCTGCCTTTTAACAAACAATGCATGCAAGACAATCTAAGAGCATCCCTGAAATTGAAGTCTTCTGCAATGAAGGCTGAGAATAATACAGCTTGTGAATACTTTTTGAATCAACTAAAAGACACAGATGTCTTGTTGGAAAATTTTCCCATTCTTTGGGGAAAAAAAATTGGATAAAGAATGAAATCAAACTGACTTTGGACGAATTATGAAATGCATGGCAATATGCAGTCCAAAGAGTTGTCTATGCAAGTAAAGGCTAAATCAAGTTGGTACATTGTTAAAGAGAAGGAATGCACCAGCAAGCTCAGCAACAACAAAAATTACAATCTCCTGTCTAATCACCTGACCTCAACCCAACTGCGCATGATTTTCATTAACCGAAGACAAAACTGAAAGCCTAAAGATTCACAAACAACCGAATGTGGCTGCAGTAAAGGCCGGCCAAGGAATCTCAAGGGAAGAAACTCAGCATTTGGTGTTTTGATTTCCCAACTACAGGCAGTTATTGCAAATCCACCAAGGTGGTGTTCAGAGGCAAAATTACAAACATTGTCAATTCCCAAAACTTGCTGTTGCTCCAGGAATTTTGTAGATCCTTTGGAATTAATAAAGTTTCTATCTACATAAAAAGATAGCATGCTTTCCCCTCAGCTCTACATCTTAGTAGTTTGTAGGCCCTCATATTTCACAATGCTGTGGTTTGCTGATAGACATCCCATTATACCACCAAACTAAAGCCAGGAATAGTAAAAAGTGAAAAGTCAGACTGTGGTTTTAACAAAAAAAAGTCCAGAGTAGGAAAACATTACCAGGATTTACAGTCTCCTTGCAAACAGAAGGATTCCAAACTGGAATCAGATGGAATAACTACCAGTGTTCATAGACAAAGTGTTACTTCAGAACACTATGCTGGTTCTAAGTCCAGCCTGAACCTATAATTTTGCATGGCTATTTTAGAAACCCTACATTGGCCCATGGTCACCAGGGTCTATACCATCTCAGCAGAGTAGGAAATGTTTCCAAGATCAAGCACTCGGCCACTGGGCAGCCCATTCCTCAGGCTTGTCTGGCTGGAACCCTATTCTGGTCCCCACACTGATTGCAGCTGACACATGAGACTATTGAAATCGGAAATCAAGAAACCAGAAGAACATTTTTGGCATACTGTGGTCCAGTGTATTTGCATGTGCTGTAATAAAATGAGTGGAATGATGATGCTATCTATGGAAATGAGCTCCAGCTTCTGTGTTCCCTGCAGTAGACCAAAGGAAAATTTCCTCAAATAATTGATTGTGGTCTCAAAAAATGATGAAGGGAATGAGATCCTTTTTTTCTTTTTTTGTCCTTTCAAAAAATGCATTTGTGAATTCTAAAAACCCATCATATCATTCATCACTGTGGACACATACTATGCCTTGTGCTGTGCCTTAAAAGTGATTGAACCACTGTAATCTGTGGCCTCTTGTAGCTTATTTACAAAGTGTGGCTTTGAAAGATGCATGCACCTTTTTCTCACATTTGGAAAAAGTTATGTAAAAGGTCAAATCTGCAGGGGGCCCAAACTGGTTGTCTTGAAATGTTGAAAAGAAGGTTTCATTTTAACCTTAAATCCTTAATCGTCTACTCTTCTACTCTCTAGCTAATAACAGTATCAGAAATCTTGACCAAACATTTGCATGCAACTTAATATTAATAAAATTAAGAAAATCACAGAATCGCACATTTAACAAAGTATAATCACTCTTGGTGGGTCCTCAAAAGTTTATATAAGGTCCCTCTGAAAACTCTCAGCAGTAAATGAGGAAAGGAAACCGTCTGATGTCAGATCACAAGCAGATCACTGCTCAAAGCCACTGCTCCCCTATTTCCGGCCACAGCGTCTAATCTATTCAGTTTTTCTGGCAGGAGGAAACTGGGATGAAGAAAAGAAAGAGTCCGATTTACGCCACAACAGCCTCTTTGTTTATCCAACTCCAAAATTCAACGAGCAAATGTATTTAAATTAAGCTGCAAAGCATAAATAGAGCAGATTCTGAACAAAGTTCAATTTAATTAGCCCTCAAACTAATGAATAAATGCTTCCACTCAGTAAGAATGAAATATGAAAGGACTCCGGAAACCAAAAATAAAGTCCACCCAGTCAAACACGAACACACACACACACAGACACACAGTAAACACACTATGGTAAACACCCACATCGGATATTTGCAGTGCCACGGTGGTTTTGCCTGCTCACACACCACATTATATGGCAAGCAAATACCCTTAACACGATGAGCGGACCTCCCGTGATCCTCCACTCCTCCACCTCGGCCCAGCCTTAATCCTTAAGTGACTGGGTCTGCCTGAGCTTGCACTACTTCACTAACAAAGAACAGATGTGTATGTGGGGTGGAGAAGAGACCATGCAATATAGCCTCATTTGAATGGTGAGGAGTGGGGGGGTGTGGGGTATCAGAGACTTAGGGTGGAGTTGTGTAAAAATTCTGCCTCAGCTGGGGCATCTGGATATGGTAAAGAAGGAAGGAGCGCAGGAGGGCTGTGTTCAGCACATGAGGATCATGTAGCGTCAACTCACCTCTGAACTGCCTGTGGAACAGCTGCCTACTGTTGATCCTCCGATTCACGCTGATCCACTTTGATGTGGAACAAGCCCACAGACTCATACAGCGAGCTGCTGCTGCAAAGCCCACTCTAATGAAAGGCTTGAGCAAGTCAGCTTATCTGGGGTCCCAGTTCACCAGCAACATCCCACTGAAGAAGAAGTCAAAGCTGGCCAAAATGTGAAGTCATTAACAACAAGGCTTTATTGTACTTCATAATTGAAGAGACGCAAAATAGAAACTCTTTAAGCATCAAAGTGAATTAGTTGTTGGAATCAAATGAAAGGATCGAGTACCCTGTTCGACCACCTCTAGCCTGGACACAATAAGAGTTGTGGGTGGGCATGGAGGCATACGGGTTCCGTAGAGCATCCCGCAGCACATTTGCTCATAGATGTTGTAGCTGGGCCTGTAAATGCTGTACACTCCTGCACCCTTTTTGCGTGTGGCCGAACATTGTCCAGTTAGAAGTCCTGCCATGCGAGGTAACACGTGGCCGCAGGATGTCCTGCACATATCGCTGAGCAGTCCCTCATATCACTACTAGGGGTGTCCTATGCAATGGCTACTCGAATGTTCACACCAGCAGGTGAGTCAGTATGCTGCTCCACAGCAAAGGACAGCATGACCATTGTCGGATCCTGAACACAACATATATTTGTTGCTAATGACGATATGGTTCCAGTCCTGTTTGAAATGTATATGTGCCTTCACATAACCACTGTTTCCTAACAGCTCCTCACAACCTAGATGGTGGGCAGTTAATCAAACTGACCATCCTGCTTCTCTCAGTCCAAGGACTCACCCGCTATCAAAATCTGGACAAAATGTATTTGAATGTGTCATAGATGCCTGTCTAGCAGTCAATGATCTCTCACCAAGAGGTACCCAAAAGTAGGCTCTGAGAAGTAGTGCCTACCCTCAGCAGGAGGAGCTAACCAATCAGACCACACCTCTAATCATTTATATATCTGAGAAATAAGTGCAACATCCAACATATATATCAGGGTGAGTTTTTTTGTCAATGATTGTACACTGAAAACCTAAATGTCAGAGAACAGGAACTAGATATCATGTCCAATGGAAGCTAAAGTATACTGCACTGACTTGCAGGACATGTGTGTGGGGTCTCCAGCATCAAATATGGATGTGATTTCTGCCAGAGTCGCTTGTCTGTTTGTAGAACAGTTCTAGCCAGACACTGTCATGACCATTACCACCCACTACACTGACCACTTTGGGTGGTAATGCCTTCTATGACATATTTCTGGTTTACATGACACTGTGGATTGAGGAATGTTGTGGATCAAGCAATCCTTCTGTAATAGCTTTCAAAATATTACTGGAAATGTAAATTTTCAGTGCAAGGGTTGTAGAACCCTTTAATTTAATGTGTTGGAAGCAAGAAAATGGGCAAAGAATCTGACCCACTTTGAGATCAAATTGTGAATGCTAGACAGCTGGGCTCCAAATGGCAGGTGTTGCAGAGCCTCCCCAATATGTAGTGGTCAGTAGCTATGAGAGTGCTTCAATGAAGGACAACCAGTGAACCAGTGACAGGGTCACGGGTGCCTAAGGCTCATTGATGTACATGGGGAGAGAAGGCTAGGCCATCTGCTTTGCTGGCTATGTCTTGTGGAGTTGATGCCTTGGTGGGTCAGAGCTATTCTGACAGCATGATATTAGGTGACAGTATAGGTTATACTAGGTTTTAATGTTATGGCTGATGGGTGTATTTCTGAATATATCTTAGTTCATAAGATGGATGGAGAGGTTGATACACTAATGATGAAATGTAACCAAGCCAATCTTCTAATTTAGCCAGTATCTCCTTTAATCTCCCCTTAATTTAACTGGAATTTAACTAAAATTGATTTATGTTTATGCCAAAAATCTAATTTTCTTCTTATCCCAAATGTTATGGTATTATATAATTTGTAGCTCCAGTGCAAAACTAAGCTTTGGACATCAAACATGTCTAGGCCAACTGACTTCATTTGTGGTAAATTTGATACTTGTCAAACCATCATTTCCAGGACGACCTTGCGGTGCTGGAGAAGGATGTTACAGTACTTTTGAATGCATGGAATTATTAATATGTATTTGCATCTTTATCACAGATGGAATATGCAATGAAAATGAATGGTGAGGTCATAAAGCACATCTGAGAAAATGCACACACTGAAGTCAGTGCAAATCAGAAATAATGCATTTTCCTTTCCTCCTGAGTTTGATGTGTTCTCCCTTTGATTGCATGGGTTTCTTCTGTGTACTCCATTTTCCTCCCACCTCCCAAAAGCACATCAAAGGTCAATTGGCTACTGTGTGAATCAAAAGGTTCCTTCAGTACCCTGTGATAGACTTGTGCTCTGTCCAGCGGGTATTCCTGTCTTGCTCGCAGCGATTCTGGACTCGGTTCCAGACACACTGTGACTGGACACTGTGACTAACCATGAAAAAGGAAGTGATGAGATGAATGAATGATGGGTCATTCTTAATATGCATTCAAGCTAAACAGGAGAACTTCAAGTAATCCAGGCTTCCAGTTTACGTCGACACAGGAGTAGATGTGTTAAGTTTCACTTGCATGATACCTTTGCAATTTTCTCAGGGCTTCGTATATATTCAACATTTTGGAGTTTCGGTCTAAAACACAAAATGTCATTAAAATGACTTAGGAGAGAAAAGCGAGGCAAAGACTTGCTCACCCCAGTCGGAAAATTGTGGCATGAGCACTGCTGCTTTCCCCAGCTAATCGGACTTCAAGAAATCCATGAATGCAATAATGTCTTGGTGATAAGTGCTGACCATGTAGCTGTTCAGTACACCACACAGTTCAGCTCTAATACCACACTGGGATAGAGAAAACTATCTCACTCTAGTTTTAGAACCTCAATCGGGACCTTATTTATCAAATCGGAAGTGTCAGGAGCCCAGGAGGTGATCTCTACGGAGCAGAGTCTCTCTGTAAGTCAGTTATAAGAGCCCCATGAAAAGTCCATTCAGTTTGTACACAATCGACAGATTCAGAAACGGCCAAATAAGAAAACCTAATCAAACACTGGTGAAAGGCCACTGGATCTGACCCAACCATACGGTGCCAAAGGCTGCTGCTAAACGCTTCCTGTTTTTCCATTTTAACAGCGTGCAGCATCTGACCTCTTGCTGGCTAGATGAGCAGAGTCAACAGCATGCCTGCATCCAGACAGCATGGCTAATTTAATATGGCCAGTGCAGACCCTTCCTCTGCCAACTGTGACATCAGAGCACTTAAGACTGAACTGAGAAAGGAGGTTCCCCCTTACAATCAGAGAGAGAGAGATCAGAGCGAGAGAGACTCACAAGTAATGAGGAGACAAGTGGTGTGAACTACAATATCCAACTTCTAACTGGTCCGGAATCATGGGGCACTAAGTAAAACACATTCTGGACTGGGTTTCCAGTCCATTACAGTGTACCATACACACCCATTCACTCACATAGCCACATGAAACACACCAGACTTCTCACCGATGGTGATCGGAGAGAGGATCGGACGCATTATCCCAGCTCTCTGGAGCTGTGTTCCAATACCAGATTTAAAGATGAATGTAGTGATTTTGTACATAAACCTCTATTGTACAGTTTTATATATTTAATATGTGTTAAAATATGAAACAGCAACGTAAAGTTAAAAGTGAAAATAAAGACCCACAAAAGCAACAACTGAAGCAAAATATAGCTTTATCTTAAACACTAGATTATGCAAATAGAAGGGGACGTGCAACTGCAAAAACAACCAAGTCTTACAGAAACGGAAAAACCTGACCACAAGCTCTGTATTTTCAGTTCACTCAAGTGAAACTTACGAGGCTGTTTAAGACTGTGTTGTGTGTTTTGATGTGTGAGTGCAGGAGTCTGAGATATTTACAATTTAGACTGTGCTCCAACTATCAGTGCACTGTAAACACACACACACACACACACACACACACACACACACACACACACACACACACACACACACACACACACAAACACAACCTCCACCACCACAGCCCTTTTTCAGTAGCTCGTTAACCAGAACACACACACACACACACACACACACACACACACACACACACACACACACACACACACACACACACAGGGCAGAAAGTAAAGTACAAACATCAGTCACTCCGAAGCAGATGAGCACCCTTGCAAAATAATGAAAAAATCTAAGTAACTCTAGGTGTGTGTGTGTGTGTGTGTGTGTGTGTGTGTTATAAGAGTCTCAACATGAAGCATATTAGGACTGGAGAGTGTTTCTATTTGTATGAAAGTGTTTTTTGGTCAGTAAAAACACATTAAACTGACCACCTCCCAACCGACAAGTGGTACAAAAGACTTATACTATATATACTACTACTCATACTACTAATACCACCACAACTGCTACTAATAATACCACCACCCCCATTACTACTACTACTACTTACTTATACTACTACTACCACCACCACCACGACTACTACTAATAGTACTACCACTACTACCATTACCACTATTACTAATATCATTACAACAGTGACTACTACTAATACTGCTACTAATAATAACATACTACTTCTACCACCACTACTACTACTACTACTACTACTACTACTACTACTTCATATGAGCTTCATATTACATAAAAACAACATACAAGCCCAAGTGAGTCGTAGAACCCTGCAAATGTCATTTGAGCTTCAGTACCAGGCACCACCTCCCTCTCTCTCTCTCTCTCTCTCTCTCTCTCTCTCTCTCTCTCTCTCTCTGTAGTTCTCCTCTCAGTCTGTGAGAGTAAGATAAAAGCAGAGAGAGGGAGAGAGGATGAAGGAACACAGGGGCAATGATAATCTCTATCTGGAATAAAACACACACACGAGAAAAGTATGTTAAACTTTACAAACAGGAGGACCAAACCTCAGCTGTGTGTTCAGAGATCAAATTCCAGAACATCTGGAATCTGGATAGTGTGTATTTAATCTTCTAACAGCACTCCACTGATCCTTCACTCCACTTCACCCCAGCCATGTCCATGATCTCCTGAGTCTCCATGAATTTAAATGTGATGCAAAACATTTCCACATGAATAAAATGCATCACAGCAACCAGGTAAGTAAAGTGAAAGTCAGAATTGTGTTGGTGTGTGATATTTAAGGTGGAAATGTGAATGATGGACACTACTGTTCAAATGTCTGAAATATTTTCAATAATATAAAACCACTTAACATCAATAATTCATCATATATCAGAAGTGATCAGCCAATCTCCTGGCAAGTGACTTGAAATAATACTGTAAATATTGCAGTATATTGTTAATCATTTAATAACATGTCACAGAATGCTTTATAAAAGAATACTCTGCAGGAAAAGAACATTGCACATCTAAAAACATCATCTGATGAATAGAATATCATTTCAAATATACTCTGTATATGTTCTAATTAAAATGTATAAATTAGAAATGTAACGCCTGACTTGAATGAGTGAATGATATGAGTCATTTCAGTGCATTTCAGACACACTGGGAGGAAAGAGAAAATGAGGGGAAAAAGAAGGAACGGATAGAGGAATGAGGCAAGGCTGTGAGTAAGGACATAACCAGGGAAGGCAGAAAAGAAGGAACAAAGGAAGGAAAGAAGGACAGCCAAAGGGAGAGCAGGAAGAAGGAAAGAGGAGAGAAGCAGCAAGTAAGGAGGAAAGGGGGGGGAGAAAAATAGAAAATGAGGGAACTGTGGAAGGACTGAAGCAGGGAAGGAAAGATGGAAGGAATGGTGGGAGAGATGGAAGGAGGAGGGAGAGAGGAAGCTATAGAGGAAGGTAGGAAAGGAGGAAGGAGAAACTAAAGGGAGGACAGAGGGAAGGAAGGAGGGAGAGAAGAAAGGAGGAAAGAGGGAACGAGGAATCAAGGAAAGAAGGAAGGGATGAAGAAAATGGGTGTAAGGAGGTTGGAAGGAAAGTGGAGAGGATAGGAGGAAAGAATGAATGAAGAAGGGAGAGAAGGAAGGAGGAAAGAGGGAGGGAGGAAACTGGGAAAGACGGAAGCAAGGAGGAAGAAAATAAGGTGTCATTCGGGGGGATTTTTTCAGTTGTTCATTGAAAACAACTGTTTTCTTTTTCTGAAGGAGTGTTTCTGAGTAATCAGTGTAATCTTTACCCACACCCAAACACTAACTTCACCGAGCTGCTGTGAAGTGTGTGTTTAGCTCGTGAAGTGGAGGCCTGTGTGTGTGTTTTTGTCTAAAAGCTTTTCTTAGAACCTTTTAACATTAAGGTTTTATAAATCGAGCTTGATGTCTTAAAAAGCATCTGCTTTAGCAATTTGTTTAGAAGCCGTTTAGGAAATTATAAGTGTTATAATGTGTAATAAAATGTATAATACATTATTATAACATACCAGTGGTTTAAATACCACTTTTGACAATTCAACACAAGTATAAGCATAAGTGAGCCTATTACAGACCCCTGAGGAGCAACAGATCAGCAAAACAGTTCTGATTCAAATAAAGACCATGTGGGAGGAAAGCTGACAGAAAGAATGAACAGGAATGTACTGAAGTCATTTGCGGCTTCAATGCCATAATTTCTTATGATTATGAGAAGAAAATGAGACGATACATCTAACCCTCTAATTCGATGTATTTATCTTTACACACAAACACAGATTGTTCCAAACAGCAAATTTTATTGCAAATCAATACTCAGATTCAACCCCAGCACAGCACTTTGGTAGAACCATCTTTTGTTGAATGAACAGTTTTAAGCCAGATGTTAAGTCTGTGATTTCTACAAGTTCTTCAGGTTCTCCTACCATAGAGAACATTCACCTTGTCACTGTTTAACCACTTGTGGGTTGCTTTGGTTTGGGATCATGGGTAGCACATAATGTTTTAGCTTCCATGGGATATGGGAGCAGAACACCCACCAGACATCCCATCCATATGGTAACCACATCATGCCTCACTCCAAAATCGATTTTTCACAATGGCCAGTGTTCAACCTCTCTCACAAGAGAACACCTCACAAGTTATTCAGATGTGATCATTCCCAAGCCCAACACCACCATGTGCCGTACTTCTTCCATCTCCCCACGAGCAATTATCTGTATTTTATTTATAGTTTATAATGTCGTAGATACTACACTGTATGTACTACATCTATTATTGTACGGAGTGCCTTGCTATCCCTTTGCTGCTGCATCTTATCTCATAAACACTTTGCATACCACCACGCTGCACATCTGTAACGTGTGCGGAACTTACAGAGGTAGGTGGAAGCTGAAGTACATGCAGGCTTGTATTTATTAACAGATTACAGCCACGACTTACACTAATCATCAGGACAAGACATGTTGACATGACGAGTAGACAAGAAGACTGACCAGGACAGACTCAAACAGCATAACATAAATAACCAGACATGATAATGAACACCTGGGCTTGACGACACATGAGAAGCAGCTGGGAAAGGGCGGAGACAGGACAGTGCTCAGAAGCAGGAGGGGAGATAAACAAACAAAGCCAGACCAGAAGGACAAGACAGATACGTGACAACGTCCCATGACATTAAGCATAGCAGCGTAGATTGTTTTAAAATGAGATTATTTTCATATATAAGTATGAAACACTATCAAATAACACTATCATTTATCAAATTGTCCTTTGTATTCTGGATGTATGGTTTTGTAAGGAAATGTATGAAGGTGAGTTAGAACAGTAGGTAACTGTGAACAGCTACATGGACGGAATATCATTATTCCAAAAGATTGTCTCTTAATTAATGTCTTGATTATGCTGTTGTCCAACAGCAACTCTATACCATAATTTCTTGCTGACTGTCTAATATTGTCCTCCATTGTCCTATATTTTCACTTGAAATACTATCTGTGTGTCCCTCTATCTCTCGTCAAATGTAATTTAATCCTAACATAATGATAAATGATTTAAAACCCTTTATGACAATGCCTTAAATCGTGCAACGACTGCGTTCCTTAACAATATTGTCACCTAATCGTTACTGCAGCAAACTGCAGCATTTAAAGAAAAGATGAGCTAAAATTAAGCCTTCTATTTTAGCCTCCATAACGTGGCCACCACAGAGTCAGGAGGGGTTATAGGAATATTGTATTCAGTGAGTTTGAAAGCGATGGGGTAGAGTGCGCTTTAGTCCAAGTGCAACACAGTGGTCTGTGGCCTAAAGGCTCCTCCAGCCAGGCGAGACAGAATAAACAAGAGAAAGACAGAGCAAGAATAAAACAGGGCAGGAGAATCCATAAGACATTTTACCCTCTTGGCGTAAGAATAGAACACATTTTTGAAAGGCCCACATTTGTTTAAAAAAGGAGGAACAGAAAGAAAATATTTTTTTTTCGTGGAACTGAACTTTCAGCTTCCATTTAAGGATAAATCAAGGACATCATAACCGTACCATGTGTTTAGATGCATTTAATAGCCATGCACTAACCAGAGATCATTTTTAGAACTTGGTCATGGCAAGTGTTAGAACTGCTGCGAAGACAGAACCCGAGTCTCAGGCTTTCATGTGAAGTCTTACAGATAAGGGTGCCAAAAGGTTCCTTTGAAGCAATGCCATAGAAGAACTGTTGTTTTTTTCTCTGAAGAACCTTTTTAATGGATGGTTCTTTAAACGACTCATTATTAGAGTCAGACTGCTCTGAGGGGCTCAGTGACCTAATGCCCTAGCAGATCATCCGTGGATCCCAGGTTCAAATCCAGGTTTGCCATCAGCATCCACAGTCTGGAAAATTGGCTGCGCTCTCTCTGGGTGGGTAGATGGTGCAGAGTGAGATGCTGCTCAGCCCACAACTGTCAGCCATTTATCCGCAGCGCATTCCTCTGAGAACATTGGCTGCCAAGCGATGATGCGATATACACTGCAGTTTGAAAAGAGATAACGTCACAGAAGTGACTTCACATGCATCGCAGGAGGCATGAACTTTTCACCTTCCGAGGTTTGGGAGCATCGTATGTGTTAGAGCAGTGGTGTCAAATCAGGTCGGACACAGGCCGGTGTGGCTGCAGGTTTTCATTCTAAACATCCAGCAGCAACAGCTGATTCCACTCACTTATTCAATCAGCCAATCTTCACATAAATGATCACATGAGCTTCTGTTTGGTTGGAATGAAACCCTGCAGCCACACCAGCCCATTTCTGATCTGGTTTGATGCCACTGTGTTAGAACATCATATGGGGTAGAGTTTTAATGGGGTTGGGTAATTGGCACTATCAAATTAGGGAGGAGAAATTGGGACCAACACAAGTCTACAGAGCTTGTACACAGCTGCAATCTACTGTCCTGCTTTGTCCAAGTACAATAATATCAACAAAAACACCCTGAATTTGATTTACTTGTTTCTTTTGTTTGAGGATTAACTTAATTGGATTTAACGGATCACTTTCTCCAATGCATTGGTTCTGTTTCTTGCACAGTAGTACTTGTCTGCTACAGATGTGAACTGACCCCACACAGGCAAAGACTGAAAAGTTAGATGAGAGTGCCAGAAATCAACGTCTAGCTTAACTCACTATAAAAACAAAGTGCACCTACAAGCCCATGGGTGGTGTGGGAAAGGGACTCATAAATTGGTGGGCTCAGGGGAAGGTTGCATAATCCCCTGCTTAAAACCGATTGCACACCAAGATAACAGAGTGCTGCACTATCACTCCCAGCTTCGAGCCCACTTCAAGCAAGTAGCATATGGTTTAAACACTCTGCTCCAACTCTCCAGGGATTTACAGCACTACCACATATCAGCTCCTTGCCGCCGGGCCTGTGGCTCAGTACAGTTTGTCTGTACTGTGAATTTACAGAAATATTCAAAATTATGTTATCACTACAGTGTGTGTGTGTGTGTGTGTGTGTGTGTGTGTGTGTGTGTGTGTGTATAGACATAAATAATCAACAACTGACATTGATTTTACCGACCAGCCACTTCATGAAATAAACCTCATTGTTTCTAAACTCATTAGCCATTCTATCAGTTCCTCTTAACATACAGGAGCACTTTGTAGTTCTATAATTACAGACTGTAGATCATCTGTTTCTCTGCATACATTGTTAGTTCCTTTTCACCCTGTTATTCAATGGTCAGGACCCACAGGACCACCACAGTGCAGGTATTATGAGGGTGGTGGGTCATTCTCAGCACTGCAGTGACAATGAGATGGTGGTTTGTTTGTTTGTTTGTTTGTTGCGTGTGTTACACTGATTTTACACCTACAAGGTTTCTAATAGAGTGGACAGTGAGTGGACATAGTGTTTAAACGTTCCAGCAGCACTGCTGTCTGATACAATCATACCATTGCAACATAAACACACCTTAACCACCATCATATCAGTGTCACTGTAGAGCTGAGAATGACCCATCACCCAAATAATACCTGCTGGTGGTCCTGTGGGGTCCCGACCACTGAAGAGCAAAATGATAGGAGGCTAAAAAAAAGTATGCAGGGAAAGAGATGGACTACAGTCTCTCATTATAGAACTTCTATAAGCACTTGAGATGGGCTTTTATATATATATAAAATGCAAAAGGAAGAACTTAAATGAATTTAATAACCAGTTCTTTATAGCTGAGTTTAGAGGTCATCCAGTGTGTTTTGTGACCATTTGTGGAACTCCAGGTCAGAAACTGTTCTCTGGAATGATGGTGCTCCATTCAGTACTTCTGGGATGAGTTGGGAATGTGGCGGGGTGATTAGCATTCAACATCCTGACCTCACTAACGCTCTTGCTGCTGAATGCAATCAAATCCTCCCAGCAAAATCAAAAATCCAATAGGAAAGGACACAGTTACTCCAACAAATGCAGGATAAACTCTTTTAATGCCCTTGATTTTAGAAAAAACTATGAATAACCAGATGTTCCTAGTACTGTTGTCTATATAGTGTATGCAGCAACATTGATTAGGTTAAAAGAGATTTATGAAGGGAGTAAGTTTAAACAGTTACTATTAAAGAGGACATTAGTCTGCAGAGGACGGCGGGCCAAGGGCATCTTAAGAGTTCATTACACATATACTGTATATATGTATGCAGTTCTTACAGTCGTCTAAGGTTTGTGTCCAGAGGGTTTTCCAACCCTGTTTAATGCCAACCGCTCTACATCCGCCTGCTAGTTGACTAGACAGCCCTATAAAATCTCTGAGCCAGGCTGTATCCAGACCACCAACACATTGCCTCCCCCTCCCTTTTTTTTCCTTTTCTGCTTCTTCTTCTCTCCCTGGCTCTCTGCTGTGCAACTTTAGGTCCCGTTGCCCATGAGGGAAATGAACGGAGGGAGAAAAAAATATAGTCCTTCAATAACTGTCATGTAAACAAATGCATGTCTGAGAAGAAATACATTTGTATTGTTTGCCATTAGGTTCAATAATGGCTGAGAGTGTGGAAGACTTGTGAGTTATTGCATTATTTTCCTCTACAGTGCAAATGAAATACTATGAAATGACATACCTCTTCAGCACAAAGGCATCTCAATCAAAAAAGACTGGTGCACTGGAGGGAATGTGGTTAGGACACAATGTGTCCATTACAGCAGGAGACAGACACAATGCCTCATCTGTGCAGTGAGGACAGACAGAGAGAAACTGGGGAGAAGAGGAAAACAGACACGAGGGGGGCCTGAACATAAGGAAGATTGGTCTCTTTTTAATCCTCAGGCAGAAAAGCTATTCATGGCTTTTATTCTTCTCTTAAAAATTTCTCAGTGTACTATATAGAAGAACCACTTTTGGTTCCATAAACCATGCACAGAGTAGTAAACATGCACTGGAAGATCTTTTGGCATTTAAAGTGGGATTTCATTCAGTGGGAAACAAGTGAATTTGATCTGTTTTACGTGCTTGATTACTTGTTCATAATTCATCACACAATGACATTGATGAAGTTAGAGTTCGATAGGGTACGTCTTGTAGTTTGTTATGATATGTAAATAATGTCTGTAGGTTACTATGTTCCTGAGTTATAGAGCCTATGGTTTATAACTGCCCACAAAGTGGATTTCAGGTTCTGAGTGTTCACTAAAATTCAATCAATCAAAAACTTCCCAAAGCTGAGGTCCTGAACATTTCAATACCATACAGTGCTGTGTCAGACACACCGAAGTAGCCTAGTGGTTCCATCAACATTTTATATGGTCAACAATTGAATCTCCAATCAAGCTTAAAACAATTAAAATTCAGAATATTTCTTTACTGTCAGTTTCACTCTTAAATGGAATTAAAAATAACAAATACTCTAAATAAATGTTCTTTTCTTTCTTCAAGTCAAACTTTAAATGTGCTGCTTAAACGAAAAAGTGTTTAATAATTTGTCTCATAGTGGTATTTGACTTTACTGCTTTTCCTGAACGAGTGCCTCAACTTCATCAATCTCTTGTGGCATAAGCAGCAAACTGACTGGCTCTTTCTGTTGAAGAGCGGGACATTTTAAGTAAACAGACGTCATGTCAAGCTTTACATGAACTCCAATTCATATTCCAAATATTGACCATTTTCCGAATTTATAATGTGTCCGTTTTAACCTCACACACCTCAGTCATCCTGAATGTGTCCCAAAAGAGCTATTTCATCCCGTGTGCAATTTCATTTTGGCATGGCACTTTCTTGTATGGAGCCCTGGCCTGTACGTTCACTCGAATTGCAGTGCTGATCATACTTCATAGATCTGATAGGCTGAACACTACCACATGTAATATTTAAAAAGGTTTCCTGGGCCAATGCACTATAAAGGGTAGAAAATTCATGTAGGTTAAAAAAAACACTCTCAGTAGTTGCTTGTAGGTCCAGATATGAGTGGGTTTGAGGTGTTCTCTGCCAGGTGCTCTGGTTTCCTTTCACCATCCCAAAACAAAAATGGTAGGTGAACTAGGTAAGCTGCACATACGTGTGTGTGTGTGTGTGTGTGTGCGTGTGTGTGTGTGTGTGTGTGTGTGTGTGTGTGTGTGTGTGTGTGTGTGTGTGCGCGTGGGAGTGTATTCAGGTGTGGGATCATCTGCAATCTGCAGTTCACTAGTGTCCTGTCCATGAGAGATTCCTGCCCCCAGTAGTTGAATTCAACTGAATACAGACCGGTTTTGACTAGAAAGAACCAGATAAGAAGATGGGTGGATGAAAAGAACATGATGTAATGGAGCCAAAAATGTACTGATCAAAAAGGTTGACTTGGTGGTCAGAATGTTTGCTGCCCAGCAATGAGGTCTTGAGTTTGAAGGCCTGGAGACATGGAGATCAGGTGAATTGGTCACTCTAAATTGCCCAGGTGTGTGAATGAGTGTCGTTTCCAGATCGTTCCCGATACTCCAGAGAGTATGCTGTGCACAATTGGCTGCCACTTCTCATGGTGTGTGTTGGTTGAGTGCAGAGTGTTACTGTAAAGCATTCTTGGGTATCTAGAAAGACGCTCTGTAGGAATTCATTCATTCATTCATTGATCCAAACATTATCATATTGAATGATGAAATTTCATTATCATATTGAAAATGCAAACATATAAATGTTGTCACATTATAGCTGTGTTTTGTTGTTACTATTATTACTTTATTATAACTTCACTTACTTATATTGTTATTGCTGCTAATGAAACAAATCAATAAGCTGTTCAAGGATTTGAATTCTGTCCTGAATGTTCATGGACACTCGATCAGAAATGTAGGACACAGCAAACTCAAATTCCAATTGCTGACACATCCTATTAAGTTTCTTAATGAATTTAAATAAACATCCCCATTTACATCTGACCTGAACAGTAGAGCACTTTAGAGCCTACCATTCCCATGCCACTCAGTCTCCACAACTTACTTCAGGAATGCCATGCAGCTCCTGAATCCTGGGAATGCATTATGGACAAAGTGACAATCAGCAGCCATCTCACACTCCCAGCTTGTTCCAGCATCTCCCAGGATGCCTATGGAATCCAAGTCCCATTGCCATGGTAGTGTCGGAATGGTGTGGGGTCTGATAGTATGCTGCATTCCTACAGATAAAGGTAGAGGGAAGTGAGATATCTGGCCGCTTGATGTTTCATGAGAGAACAACGTCCATATCACAGGCCAGAATACCATAAATAACTAACCGCAGCACAGCAGCTCACTCAGTACCACTCAGGTAGAGTTTATTCTGATCAGACAGAGAACACGTTTCCTGTAAACTGCAGTGCTGGGTAAGTAATTGGGAAAACAATGGAGAATATTCCATTCCACTATGAGGAAATCTAGGGTAAACCCAAGCAAATGCACATATTACAGATGTCATCTCACCCAGGACACATTGTGATCAGAGTATGATCATTTAAATCATCAGTTAAATACATCTCAGCTACATTTAACACATTTCAATGTGTTTTTCAGTGTCTGGATATGCACAAGTAATTCTGAGCAAAAATGGCAAATGATTGACCACAGCGAGTAGTATTACAGAGAGTTCTCCTTTGTGGTTGAAATGGTAATTTGTATTTTCTGATGAAGCCATTATAGGAATGTATTTTTCCATCACATGGTGGAACCCTCCCCACCATTTCCAAAATTACTCACGATCTTACAGGGTTTCACCACATTTTATATGCCCGTTAATGGCCAAATCAGCCTGATCTCACAGCAAAAATGTACACATTGATGAATTTTAAAAGGCCTGTGCTGCACCTGAGGTAGGGCAGGTCCTGTCCTCTGAAGATTCCTTCTTAGTAGCCTATTGTTTACTTGAGTGGATCAGTCTAACAAGGATGTGTGGTGATGTCACCAGAAAGGTCCTGCCTCTTACAACCGAAGTGGAAAACACCTTTGCATTTGAGGCAACTCAGTAGTCAACTTCAGTAGTTGAACTCAAGTACATAAAAAAAAAAGACATTTTAAAAATAACTCCTGTGGCTTTGTTTTCCAGCATTTTTGTGGTCCTGTTTGTTTTCCCCTTTGACATTGTATGAGAACTGTGGTTAACTGAGGGCCGGCAAGGAGGGTGTTTCCTCAAATAGCCACAAACATAGGCTGTATTTCAAGGTTGTTCTTGAAGGGTCCTTTGGGATACAGGTTGCGTCTCCCAGTGCTATTTTGTCAATTCTTCTTTGAGTACATGACAGATCTGTTGTGTGTGTGTGTGTGTGTGTGTGTGTGTGTGTGGGTGTGTGTGTGTGTGTGTGTGTGTGTGGGTATGTGCTAAAAAATGACCAAATAGGTTAATTCAATGTTTTTATATGAGATCATGTTGGGCCAAACACCAGTGTGTTGCTTTTCTGGAGAGCAATAGTTCCCACAAATGAAGTAGAATTTCTGACATCATACATAAAAGGATGACCAACATACTGTGCTTATAAAATCTTACAATTCTTTCCCACAAATTCACTTTTCCATCATGTCCAAAAATTGCTTGGAACAGTAATGGAGAAATCACAGCAGATTAAAAGAAATCCTCTCTTCCAATCATGTGGACAGTTCATATTGCAACTGATTCTGGTCACACTACATAAATATTTTAATAAACAGTATAAACAAAATCCAGTCAAAGATACTATCTGGATATTAAACACACTTTAAAGCAAGTTATAAGTAGCTTCAAATATATTTTAACTGGTTCAGACATTTAATTGAAGCAGTTGTTATTTGTACTCAAGGCATTTGAGTACACTACCCTAGAATAAAAGCCCCACCCAAAGCCTCAGTAGAACTGGACATCCCCATCTCAGGCTTCCAGTAAGGCCCCACCTTCTGTTGAACACAACTGACTGGTCACAGAGAGTCAGGTCTCTAAAGACCAACACGTTCCCCTACAGTAAGTCCACCCCCACTGTCCACTGCCCACATGACACTGCACTGACAACAAACTGAATCTTGATTAAGGCTCATTTCTGTGCCATATTTAGGCAAAGTAATCAAATCAACCCAGATTGCACCTCTAGATATGCAGGAAGAGCATGTCAGAATAATTACATGGGTTTTACTGCTCCAGTTGTGAAACAGAGTTTCTGTAAGTAGAGATAAACAACACAAGACTGCTTTGGGAAAAGCTGCTGAAGTGGCCTTTGCTGCGATCAGACATACATTATATTCTGTTGAAGACCCCATATGATGGTATTAAGAGGTCTTGAAGTTTGCTAGGTCACAGACGAGTGTGAAATGTACATCACTGCTGAAGTATGTGACCCATGACCTCCATGTCGTCCCGTCAATACACACAAACCAAACTGACACACACAAGACTAGTGACCTTCCAACCCTTGCATTAACCTCTGACCTTTCCAGATTGCGTGTCTGACCTCTACTGTGAAGTAGCATCACAGACCAAAGAGTGACAGATATGACATATGAGAGAGAGAGAGAGAGAGAAAGAGAGAGAGAGAGAGAGAGTGAGAGAGAGTCTGAGTCTCCTGGAATAAAGCCACTTCAGTAACTGAAACCTCTCATTACAACGGTTCAGAGGAAAGAAGCTGATTATATGTGTGATGCTATAAGCAGAGTGGAGAATATGACTAAATTATATCATTGCATTTAAGCGTATGATTATGCAGGTATGGAGAACTGAAAACAACACACACAGAACATTAAACTCATATTAGAATATCAGACAGGATACTCATGAGGTGTCAGTTTGAAGGTATGAAATTATGAAATCCTTCGTCTTTTTTACTATATTTAGACATATTGTTATTTGTGCTATAAAACAGTACATTATAGGGCCTCCATAGTGTGAGTGAGAGAATGTGAGTCGGTGTAGGGGAAGCAGAGCAGGAGCATAAAACAACAATATAAACAATATCACTTCATTTAAAGCAGTTTATGTCCCAATATAGCTATAATTATCAATATATCACCCAACCATAGCCTATATTTACCATTCATCCAGCTACTGCTGCCATTAAGATTTGCATCATCACTAAAGATGAATCAGGTCAGTCATCCTCAGGTGTGGAAAGTGCTCTGAAGAAAGGCAGGTACACCACAATTAAGCAGAATGGAGGCAAGTCTGTGGGACTGGTGTGCAGATGGGTTTGGGCTGGAATGTCTAAAGCCTATGCCATTGTGGGGGTGATGTGACAAACGCTGCTGATTTTTGGTGGGAGCAAGAGGGAGCCAGACTAATTCTAGAAGGAATGGGTTGGACTGGGATTTGAAAAACTGGTCCTACACAGACCTTTATACCGACAGCTACAACTTTGTATTTCTAATTCAATTAAAAATGTGGGGGGTCAGCCAGTGGAAAGCCAACACATATTCAGCAGATCGGTTCCATTGGGGAACGTACACAAAATAGGAACAAGGTTGTTGTTGATTTTGTCGGATTGATCTGTACTGATTCTCAACTGAAAAAAAGTAGTTCGCATTAACTAATGATGCAATGATCCATGGCTGGAGTTTCCCACGGAAATTATTTACCACCCAGTTCCATTTTGATTTAAAGATGAAAATCTGAAATTCTCCACTTTAATTTGTTCCTGAGTCTGCTAAGAGTATTTCATTGCAAGATCATGGCCCTGACAAAGTCTAAGCTGTTTTTTGATGGTCAAAAGCTGGTCAAGAGAAAACATGCCATGTGCTGTAAACTTGACCTTTGCATGGTCATGTTGGTCGTCCCATTTCATGGTCAATCAGCTTGGTGATGCTGGTCATGCTGGTTGTCCAACTAGATCAGGTTGATCAATCAGACCAGCTATACCATTCAACTCAAACAACAGCATACCCCATGCTGGCCAAGAGCTAAGCTGGCCATCTTAATCAGCTTGAATAGCCTGAGCTGGCCAGGCTATTTTTGTCAGCAGGTGCAATTATATCTATATTTGGAAAAGGACTCTTTGAAAAGAGCTTGTGTTCCTTCTTTGGCCAAGTTGATCTGATAGACCAGCTAAACTGTCCAACTCAAATGAACATTTATACTCGGCTGGTCAAGAGTTCAACTGCTCAACCAGCATAACCAGTTTACTTATGCTTTCTCCTGGATGACCAGCCACCTAGACCACCCATCAAGTGTTGAGCTGTATTTTCCAGAAGGTAACGTAGGTTACAATGCAGTTATTTGAAACATCTCATCTCTTGAAACCTTCTCAGCGTGCTTGCACAAGCCCTACATATTGACCTTCACTCGGGCTCAACCACAATGATTTGTAATTGGATGGACATCTAACTGAAGTGCACCAGTATTAGCACAGCGTGTTGCAATATTAGTATTCAACCCTGACACGACCTCGTAAAGGGAACCAGTGATGCAGAGATGTAAAATGTCCACCAAACAAAATAAATAGGGCTATGAACATAATCATTTACTACAACGTGATGTGATATTCTGAAAACACCATTCCTTTTGCCATTGAAAATCTAGCTTAGACACGGAAAGCCAAATATGACCATAATGCCGAATACAGAATGACACACGACTTTGGTGGTCTATGTATCAATGCTCTGCTAACATATTGCTTTGAAGCAGGCAATTTAATGCAACATTTGCCATATAAAATGGGTTGCCTAACACATGAAATATTGGCAATTTTTCCAGCACCCTCCTCCACACTGTAAGGGGCAGGGTCCCACTTCAGTCCCAGCTCATTATCTCAAACACAGAATGTTTCCAAACATTCTGGTAAAGTATCTGATAATGAGGTTGGAGAGATGGTGGGGTTGGTGGTGTCTCTAGGCCCATTTGTAATGGTGGGGGGGAGTGCTGTAATGCAATGTAATGTAAAGACCTCCTTAGAGAGAGAGAGAGAGAGAGAGAGAGAGAGAGAGAGAGAGGTACATGTTAAAGTCCTAACTTTTGTAATGGGGTCAGGAATAAAGAGCGAGTGGGGGAGAGACGGAGACAGAGAGAGAAGTAAGAGAAAAAAAGAGGTACAATAAGAGTAAAAAAGAAGAACAATGTGTCAGAGTGAAAAGACAGAGAGAGAGAGAGACAGACTAGGAAAAGAAAGAAAAGAGATCAAGACTAAAAATGTGAAGCCCTCCCTTTTTTAATGAGGTCAAGAAAGCGAGAGAGTGAATGTTGGTGTGTGTGTGAGAGTGAGAGAGACCTAGTTAAGCCTGTAATATCTGAATCAAAGTGCTTGTGTAATTACTGTTTCAACTCTCTGGGACTTTCCCTCTCTACAGCCTCCTCAACCCCTCCACTCAAACTCACACTGTGAGCAAGGACGATCTCCTTTCTTCAGCTAAATCCAACTCTTTCGCATCGTTTGAAGGCGACCAGTGGAGAGGCACTGAAAGGCCAGCCAAGCGGCTGAAGTCAATATCCACATGGTTATGATGGAAGACCCCCATAGTGTGTTTTTAGGCTCCTAATTTGTTCAGTGCATCTCAAATCTCGGATTTGATTCCATTCAGCTTGAATGACACTGAGTTACACTATAAACACAGGTATAAGTGTGACTGGAAGGACATATACAGATACATATGCAACACCGAGCCAACAATAAACTATCCAATAACAAATTCTTCACTGGACCTTCAGATTTTCCTAAACTGATGCAGCTGACCTGCTACCTTTAGCATAAACACACCCTTTAGGCCCATGGTGTGCTTTTTATCAGATATGAACAAGGGAGTGAGTGAGTAAAGTGTGAAAGGGAGGGAACGAGGGAGAGATAGATGGTGGTCAGTGTAAATATGTCTGGTGAGTCTCCTGTCGTTTTTAACACACTCTCGCTGTACTAGCCTTCCTTTAATCCTCCCTTTGGGGCTTCAGAGAGCACTATAAATATGAAAATATTTCCTTAATCTTGCCTCAACTGGCTCCCATATATGCAGCTCCCCATATCATCTGGATCTGGAGTTTTGATCGAGCCCCTACCACAGACGAGTTTAACTCCAGATGACCTGCATGTGGGCCCGGACTTCAATTTTCCTCTCTTATTTTAGAAATAGGGCCACATGATATGCACAAAATACTAGGTATTGTGTAATACTGCTACACATGAAGATTGCATTGCAATACAGCCTCCACTTTGTTCATTCTGCAAGACTCAATTCTCAAAAACACCAAACATTAAACACCAAACACCGCTCCTGGCCTCTTCAGCTTGTACTGGTAACCAGTTACCGTCTGTGTTCAATTCAAAATGCTCCTTTTAACCTTTAAAGCTTTTAATGATCTTTGCCCCTTTGTACCACCGAAAGTCTGGAACAAACTCCCACATAACCTTTGAACCATCATGGCCTTCAAATCCCAGTTAAAGACTTACCTTTTCTCTCTCTCCTATCCAGCTCATTCTACAGATGACTAGCCAGGTCATGTTATATTGCTGTGTCATTCTCGCTTGTTTTATGTGTTTTTAGTTTTTTCTCACAACAGGGTTTCTGTGGAAGGTAGTAGTTGTAATTTGTTGCCTTATCTACAGTGACACGCAAAAGCCTCTGTTACTTAGCTAAGTGAAAGAAAGACGGCCTGTTTTCCAAATGACCTAAATGTAAAGTTAAAATAACAATAAAATAAAGGGGACCAAATGAAAGATTTTGGCACCTTGCATAGTCAATGCTTAGTAACAATAATTATCCACTTCTTCCTCAATAGGGTCATGGTTGCCCACCTGAAATTATCAAGCAAATACCCCCTAGGTGCCAGGCATTCATAGTGTACCACCCACACAGTCATACTTACACCTGGGGGCAATTTATCATGGGCAATTCACCTACTATGTGCATTTTTGAAACTCCTCACAGACAGCGACCCGAGCAGGGATCGAACCCACAACCCCAGGCCCCTGGATACAGGAAAGATTTTCTTCCCAGAACAGCAAAGAGGTCTTACAGACCTCAATTTGACCTCCACAATTCCTTTAATCTGTCATATCTTAATTACATTACAAACTGAGGAAACATTTACATTTATAGCATTTACCTGACGCTCTTATCCAGAGTGACTTACAAGGTTAGTCATATTACAGAGGTGGACCAGATTAGTGTAAGGAGTCTTGCCCAAGGACTCTTTTCGGTGTTGCACAGCACAGTTGACCAGACTGGAAATCGAACCCCAGTTTTCCACCAGTTGTGTGAGCATTAAATTATTATGTTCACACTGTTAGGCAGCTGCTAAGAGCAGCCCAAGACTGCTGATTGTTGGCATATGGTTTGACGGGTCAATGGCAATGTGGTGAAATTTGCATCACCTGGCTTTTCCAAGTCATAAATGTGAACAGTGCTAATTTAGGTCTGGGACTTTACTAGTGCATCTTAAAATTTAGAAAATTGCTCACTATTCTTGTTTATTTAATTCAAAGAAAAAAATTAACAAATAAAAAATTAAACTGTCATATATGTTATAGGTTGATTTTCATGAGCTATGGGCTAAATGGATCAACAGTCAACATCAAAAAAGGCATGAAATATGTCACTTTACATGTAATGAATATAAAATATGGCACTTTTTGTATGAAATCACGGACACGAATAAACATTTTCCAGAATATTAAACATTTTTGAGATGCACTAGTATATAAGAGGTCCTAGTGCTCATTTTGTTCCTTTTCCCTTTTCACTTTATGATTATACAAAACAAATATAATACACTGCTTAAATTCTTTGTTTCATATTTAACCTTTGGAGACCAGTTCGTCATCTTCTAAACACCCACAGAATCCTTCATTGTGAACAGTGACCGGTCCAGACGCTCCCAGCACACAGAATGATTGGTTGACTGGCACATCATTTAAAAGGTTAATCCGTAAATGATACGTGGCGATTAAAGTGTTTCTGAATGGAGAAATAGGACAGCCAAGCTCAGCTGTAATCATGCCCCTGATGTGTAGTTCACTGTAATGCTCCATGTACAGTAGAGCAAGTCTTCATTATTGACAGGAGAGCACTTCATCTTGCCTTTCTCAATCTTCAGCTCTCCTCATTCCTCCCCTCACCTTCATTACTCCATCTCACTTACTCCTCTGTTTCTCTCAATAGCTTCTTTATAAGCCCCTTCCCCCCTCCTGAATTTGATATTAGCAGAGTAAATAGGCTGCTTTGGCCATGTCTGAGCAGTGGGGTAGACCCAGGGAGTAGCTTCACACCTTGCTCTCTCCCTCCCGCCATCCCTCCATCAGTGTGTGTGTGTGTGTGTGTGTGTGTGTGTGTGTGTGTGTGTGTGTGTGTGTGTGTGTGTGTGTGTGTGTGTGTGTTGATCGGGGTGAGGGTGGTGGAAAATTCCTGAGCTGTAAGCTAGCTGCACTCCTGGGCTCCCTCCCTACTAAATTAAAGGCATGTGTGGAATCTTGAGCCAAAGTTCTGACAGTGAGGAAAGAGGGGAACAGCAGAAAGATGAGGAGAGGGTTCAAGAAAGGGTGGAGAACGAGGGGGGGGGGGGTTATGGAGTCAAAAAGAGAGATATAAAGCCAGAGAACAGGACAATGGGGTATTTAATGCAAAGGGAAAATTTACTGAAGTTGTGGGTAATAAGGCGCTGCACTGAGAAATATACTGTTTGATGAAAAATAGAAAAGATGATGTTGCTGGAAAAAAGTGGTTCCTGAGGGATGAAGCACCACATATCCTTGTCTCCCCTTTTCTTAATCATTCTTTGCACCTCTATTTGCTCATCACATTGTTCCAACCACCCCCCACACATCCACACACACTCTGCCCCGTGTGGGGGACAGAAGGGTGTTAGGGAGTCTTAAGTGCAGATGGGAATACTCCAAATGCCAGTTTAATAAAAAGAAAACAAACCTGCCCCACTTTCTCCAGCCTAACCTGGCCCACCGGTGGGGAATTAGAACCTGCTGCTGAGGGTTTGAGGGAAACTTTTGGATCCACTCCAGCATCCATTTAACTTCTCATCCCCACTGGCTACCTAAACACAGATGGGTAGAAGGACACACCTCAAATGAGCCCTTACCAAATCATTCACATCTGGTTTTAGGAGTATAAATGACTTCACAATGACTATATTTTATCATGTTTCTTAGGAAAAGTTTCAGTGTTTTAAGAATATGTTTTTACAATAATACATGACTGGCAGAACTATTTATACATGCTTGGAATATAGACAAAAACAATGCATCACAGTTTTTTCTTGGATTAACTTTACTTCAATAGAAATCATAATTCCTACATTCCAAAACCAATTAATCTAAATTGATTTAGATTTTCAAAATTCACACCTGCATCATTTTGGGGTCAATTCCACATCAGGCCACACGGTTATTATATAACTGATTGTTAAACGTGCATGTTTCACATTCTGGGGCAGGTTATACAATGCCAACAGTCAGTGGGATTTATTCAGGTGGGACATGCAATGTACGCAGACACAGCAGCCAATCAAACAGCCGAGTTCGACCTGCAGTGATAAAGACAGCAACCATGCTCAGCAGGGTTGGAACAGGTTAGCAGCAGTGATTCAGCAAACAGCTGGGTTCAGCAAAGCTGGAACAGGACAGCTGTGGCTCCACAGAATTCAGATAAAGACAGGAATCACAGTCAGTCAGTCACGGGAAAACACATGTATGCTCTCATCTGGAGATGGGAGCTCAGGCAAAATAGTGGTGAAATGGGTGACTCCTTATCTGACAGCTCTGCTGTGCTCATCTGTGTTTATCAGACACTTTTTCTGGACTGCAGCACAAAGGAGGGGCTGCGTGTCATTGTCTAATATGAAGCCTTTGATTGGAAATGAGGGCACTCTAGTACAACATATAGTGGTAGAAAAGATGATAGCGCAGGAGTCTAACAGCAGTCTATTGTCTACCGTATTTTCCGGACTATAAGCCGCTACTTTTTTCCACACTTTAAACCATGCGGCTTATAATGAGGTGCAGCTTTTTCTTCTTATATATGTTATTTTCCAGGGTTTTTTTTTTAAACTTTGCTGGTGCAGCTTATAGTCCAGAAAATATGGTAAATAATATTTAGGGTTAAATAATGTTAGAAAAGAAAATTGTCTACATAGTTAGAAAGCTATGTACCTCAGCTTGTAGGATAATGGGAGCCCACTGTAATAAACATACTGACAGATAACAGTAATAAATAGAATTTAAAAGAAGACTGCAACATTCAGGTACCTTGCCCTAATAGAGTATTAACAAACATGCTTACAATTAGAACCCTAGGTTTAGAATTAGAACCCCCAGTTTACTGCCAGCAAAGTGCGGATCTTTGGTTCTAAGGCTTAAAAGCAATCTAATATTAAGTGATCCTCAGTCACCCATTATCTCAAAATATAAAATATAAAAATATACTTTATACTGTTGTATTTACCTGAAATAAAACTTACTGAATAGTTTCACTTAATTATGAGCAGCAACGTGTCTATATTTACTCATTTACTTGATTCTGCTTAGTTGGGACTCCAAAGAAAGGCTAATCAGCTTCCCCAGGTGCCGTTTATTATTGCAGATTGACTTTGATTGGGTTTTTACTCTCAGATCCTCTAGAAATAACCTAGCAAAAAAAAAAACTAGACACAACAGATTAATGCATCATTTATGTGGAAAAATAACTTTACTGGTTGTACTGTATAACAGTTTACTGTGTACTACCAGTCACAGAAAAGTCTACAGCTTTATCTCAGTGTGACTCAAAGCTCAGTTCAAAATGATCCCCTAATCACTATTCCCTAAGCCCCTTTCCCATAAGCACGTCTAGCCAGGAATTCAATAGTAAATAAACTGGAAGGGGTTAAGCATGAACACAAGTGGGAATCGAAATCCTAGTAAAGCTGACACGGCAATTTCCCAGCACGAGACCCAGTAGACCACTATTCCTGACAAATGACTGGGACAGCTCACGTGCAAACAAAAGCAGATAGATTACTGGGAAATAGAGTTCCTTTAGATCAAATTACACCACAGGAGTGTAGTTTGTATGGGATTCTGGAAAGAACCTGTTTAAAAGGGCAGCTGTTAGAGGTGAATGTTCTAAAGGCCTGAAGTAGAAACGTTCTACAAAGCTTTTTTTATATGGCCAAAATTAAAAGTGAAAATGACAGAACTATATCTTATACATGATTCTAGGAGGTTCTATGTGGTTATTTTTACTATCAAGCTTTCATAGACGAGAGCGAAAGGGGTCTGTATTGATAAGTCAGACGCACTCTTTATAGCAGGAGTTCTCAACCTTTTCAATCTAATGTCCAACATTAGATGTTTGTTTATAACCAGAAAGTATGATGTCCCAAAAACACAACTCAAAATGTATCATTTTATTTCTCTGTGCTGACACTGAAAATGTGAGGATTAGGGCCCGAACAGCAGTTTTAAAAATATATGTCTTCATAAAAATATCTGGCCCAAATGTACCTCACAAAAATGAGCAGTAAAGATGTGTTACAAACATCAGACCACATGTCTGGTTACAAAATGTGACCTCTTTAATCCTGTCTAAAAGCTGCTACTATACGTCAGACCCCACGTCGAGCTGCCTATCCATACCTGATGAATGATTACTGGGATGTATCTGCAGATGATTTTAGACTTTTGTGACTTAATGTGTCTTTACCAGCCCACTATCGACTAGTGTCTCTCCCCGAGGATGGGCCGGAGGACCACTAGAGAGTGCTCCATGATGCACTGTTGCTTTGAGATCGAGAAACTCTGCATTAGAGAACATTATGTGAGAAAAATGATACGATTTCATATATTATATAGATGACATATTATTATGTTTCGTAGGCTTGCTCATCACTATGAGATGTTGCCATTGAAGTGAGTTGAATATGAAAGTACCAACCACGACGCAGTGAATTATGGGTTTGATGGGTTTGCTAGGGTCTACAATTGGTATGCTTTATATTACAACATTGAGTAGAATGTTCTTGACATTCTCCACTGTTTTCAGGTGGTATTATGAAATGGTAGGCTAACAAAATCCTATGATATCTGAGTGAACAGCCAAGCACTTTTGTAAGTCGCTGTGGATAAGGGAGTCTACTAAAGGCTGCAAAATGTAAATGTAAATATATAGCCTGTGTTTCAGTTGTACTGTAAAAGCCACCCTAGACCTAGACTACAGGAAGTGCTTAATTATCTCATCAGTTCCAGTACTCAGACCGTTAATTTGGTGCCGATTCACAACCCACATGCAAGCATCATGCTCCCTAATGAATCTTATTACACTGTGGAGCCAGATCTATTTGGCAGGTTAGAATAGGAAATTAGGGGAATTACCATTAAATAGTCCATACAGAACAGAAAAGCAGACGAGTCGGTCTACTACTGCTTCCATTTCATATATAATCGAATCCAATTTGATACGTCTTTACTATTATTTTGAACAAATAGTCAAATTAAAAAGAAAGCAAAATGTTGCTCCTCGGATTTGTCATTTGATAATGTCATCAGAACAGACGTGCCAAACTCAAACAACCCGTAAATGACAAGAGCCCAGAGAAATTAAAAACCTTTAAATGTCAAAGCAATGTTGATGACAATGTTCAGCGTCATCTGGCCTGAAATGATTGAGCCACTGGCAACAGAGCTACAACACTAGTTTTCTGTTCCTGACTCACTCCAACACACAGCAACATAACAATGGATTCATACACTATTAAATTCAGCCTACAGCTGAGTTTTCAACTGTATGAGATTCATCCAGCTAGATGGCAAACGTGGCGTCTTACAGTACGGTGCAAAAGCCTGAGCACTCGTCGTTAGCGTCATATTTACATATCATGTCTACTGTTTCAGTATTCGCCTCACCTTTTATCTGCTGCTCACCTTTTATCTTTGTTACAGCTTCCATTCTTCTCTGGAAACTCACATTTAGTTCTGCAGGAATATGTATGTTCGGCCTTAGATGTTGGAGCATTTTCAGATTCTCATTCAAAGTAATGTCAAACACATTCAGTGATGTTAAGGTCTGGGCTTTAAGGTGTGGTCAATGAACTGCTCTGAAAAGATCAGCAGCTTCAGCAGATTTGTAAATGCTCTTCGTTTTCTCAGTAAGATCTTCTTAATCAATTCCACAGCATTACGTCTTCCCACAGTGGAACGATGGCTTTTACTACCTTCCTCCCATAACTCACTCCTTTTACGAGGCCTGAAGTATCAGCAGTTTAATTTTTTTTTTAGTTCCTTTTTGATCTGTTGGTGGTTGTACTGATGGTCTACCAGATCTTGCACTGTTGTTAGGTGTCAATTTTTTGGGGTATCATTTCATCATTGACTACCCAAGGAGCTTCAACAGCTACAAGCCAATGGCACTTCTAATCTTATGTAGTCACTGGAGAGGTTGGTCCTTACCCATCTCCGCCCTCTGGTGAACGCATCCAAGGACCCTCTTCAGTTTGCCTACCAGAATCCCCTTCTTCGACTTCTAACGAAGTCCCCCTAACACCATATAGCCTGGGCTGCTGAAGGACAAACTGCAACATGTCGATGTGGACAGTCACCTGTCAAACTGGATACTTTTACTACCTTACGAACTGACCACAGTATGTGAGAGCTCAGGATGTTCTCTCAGACCAGGTGGTCAGCAGCACAGGGGGCCCTCAAGGAATGGTCCTGGCACTGTTCTATTTCACCCTGAATACTGCTGACTTCATGTACAACTCAACAACCTGTCATCTCCATAAGTTCTCTGATGACTCAGTGATTGACGGTCTCATAAATAATGGGCACAGCGAGTATAAAGAACGGATTCAGGACTTTGTGGACATGTGTCTGAAGAACCACCAACAGATAAATGCCAGAAAGTCCAAAGAACGGGTGGTGGATTTCCACAGGTGCAGACACACCCCTCCACCAGGAAATGGACACTGAGAGAGTAGACTCAACAAACTGGACTGGTCAGTTAACACCACTGCATTCTACAAAAGAGGCCAGAGCAGACTCCACCTACTGAGAAAACTGAGGTCATTTGGAGTGCAGGAAGCCCTCTTGAAGACCTTCTTTGACATTGGTGGCATATACCATCTTTAATGATATGGTGTGCTAGGACAGCAGTATTTCGACAACAGACAGGAAGAGACTGAACAAACTCATTAAGAAGGCCAGTTCTGTCCTGGGAAGCCCATTAGACCCAGTGCAGGTGGTGGGAGATGGTAGCCAAGCTGACATCCATGCTGGAGAATGACTCCCACTCCATGCATGAATCTCTGGCTGCACTGGGCAGCTCCTACAGTGACAGGCTGCTCCACCCAAAATGTGTGAAGGAGCGGTTTCACAGGTCTGTCCTCCCTGCTGCTGTTAGACTCTACAACCAGCACTACTCTCAGCAGACCACGGACACACACACTTAACACACTATTAGAGTTTTTCAAAACAACATAATGTGCAATACTTCTTCCATCTCCCCACGTGCAATTATCTACGTTATCCTTCAATTAACCTTCATTTGATCTAATATCTAATATCTATTAATAACTTGTATTTTATATTATTATATTTATTGATGGATCAACACTGGTCTCAGTCTCATTTTTACCACCACTTTTAGAAATGTAATTCTATTGGTTTTGCTTGAACATTTAGAAACTGGACAAGCAGAATGGATTAAAGTATGAATGGACTCGGTCAGCATCATCCTCTGTCTATTAGTTGTGTGTCTTTTGTGAAGCTGAATGGCTGAGAAGTGGATTTTGGGCCTATCTGTCCGTCACACAAAGTGCAGGCATGAACCTCTTATTCACAAGCAGAGAGTAACCACTTTAATGGATGGACATAGAAGCGGAAAACACCCTTAAGGCAGGAGTCAAAAGGAAGTGAAGAGGAAATAGAAAAATAAAACACAACTGCACAAACTGAGCCTGAGGCTATGTGTTTAGAGAGTGAGCCATGTGACCTCACAGGGGTCAGCAGCACGGGTGGCCCTTTGAACAAAAGGTCAAACACAAGCACACTCATGTATTTGATCAAACTTGGACGTTCTCATGATGCCTGCTGTCAGGATGAACGATTTGTTGAATGCTCGAACCTAAAAACAGTTTATAGCACAGGAAGGGAATAGGAGAAATATTTATATGAGACAGGAGTCAATTTTAATAAAGCAGTTTACGGAACCTTATTGATCACACACTCACACACATGAGTTTTCAAGCCAAAATGATGGGGGAAATAAACAAACTCAGAGTGGAACATAAACTATTACTTCTAGCTGTGCAAATATACACACAACTTGACCAGTCCCTGTAGAGAAGTACTGCCAAAAGAATAGGACTCTCTGGAGCAGAAAAGCAAGAGCCTATTAGGACCAGGCCAGGCTTATATACTGAAGTGGTATAAAGCCCCCCCAGCATTGAGCTGTGAAATAGCGGAACTGTGTTCTCTGGAATGATGGTGCTCCATACAGTACCTTTAGAAATGAGTTGGTGAGTCAGGGATGAGGTGGGGTTGAGATCATCCAACATCCTGATGTAACTAACACTCGCCAATGAATCAAATCCTCACAGCAATGCTCCAAAATCTAGCAGAAAGTATTTCCTAGGCAGCAGAGAAAGTTACTTTTAATACTTTAGAAATTAACACTATTTAGAAACATTCTACTGTAATTCACTCTTTTCACAGGCCCTGACTTATCTGCAGTTTAATATAGTGATGTAAACACAAGTCCCGAATCACGGGTAGATGGCAAGATAGAGCTACTGCTGAGTAAGATTATGCTGATTTATTTATTTAAACTGAAATATGGATTAAATCTCATACCTCTCAATCTCTTACTCCTACCTTCTCACCCTGTTCTCCCCCTCATAATTATCATTCATCACAAATAATTAGTTGTAATTGATGCAATTAAACATTTTATTAAATGTGTTACATTGATTATTGATCATGATTAACAATTACAAAATTGTCCAGACTGTGGACTCTTCTGTGCTTCTTTATGGAGGTTAAAATGGACAATAACAAAGCGAAACCCTTGACCTGGGGTTGATAAAGGCTTTTGAAACCACCTTGAACACACACGCACACACACACACACACACACACACACACACACACACACACACACACACACACACACACACAAATAAATAAATAAGTAAATAAATAAAAGGATCATTCATGAAATTAAACCTCCCTGAAATTACAATCCCAGAAAAAGAATCTACTGCTCTTATTTTTGGCACGTTCTAAGAAGAACCTGCCTGTTGGTCATTAAAAAGTTCAAGAATAAAAGAGGAAAAAGATGGTCGGCAACAAGGTACATTGGCACAATCAGGAATATCATGAACAAGCCTTTAACAAGGATATCCTACAGCAACAGAATGGACTTCACAGCACATCAGACCTCTCAGCTGTTTAAACCCCTTTCAACACAGTTACAATGTGAGCTTCAAACAACAGTTGAGAGAAAACCACTGTCAATTTTTTATTCAAACAAAATGAGGAACATTGATGAACATGAATCTTACTGCTGCCAAACAAAACTCTTTACGTTACCAAAACCTTTGACCTTCATTAAAAAAGTAACACAGAAAATCAAACATGACCAGAATATAAAAGTTTCAGAAGTTGTCAAGGTGTCCAAAAGCATTTGACAGGCAGTTTACACAGTTTTAATGGAGCGATAACATGTGTTTCCACTTAGAGCTGCCCTTTCTCTTCAGTTCCACACTGACAGCACTAAAGACCCCATTGTTCATGTGACTTGAGCTGACCACGTTGACCAAATACAGCAATACAGCATCATTCACCCTCAATTATTCTCCCGTTCACTTGAGAATCTATGGTACAGAACCTTATTACTCACAACTACCGAGGTACAAATATAAAAGAGCATCCATCATAATAGGTAACAGCACTAACAACTTCAGAAACTCCCTAAACGCACTTTAATATAAATATTTATTCATGATTGATACAAATAACTGTTTATGAATCATATAAATCGTTTTAAAAGAGTGGGAAGTATCACCACTGGGGGGATTTGGAGGCCAGGTCATCATTATGACCTCTTTGTGATGTTCCTCAGACCATTCCAGAACATTGCCAAATACGTCACACTGGATTGTCTTGTTCCTATTCTGGATCTTCTTGCTACTTTTTACACAGGTGAGCGATGCACATGCACCCCGTTGTCCAGATGATGTGAAAGAATGCGTAATGCTCTGTAGGTTCGTTTGGTGGTGATAGGAATCAGCATTGGCACTCGGTGTTCTGACACCTTTCTATTATAGCCAGCATTAGTGCTAACTGAAATGACCTCACATCAATTTAACAGCTAATGGAACTGGCATTTGACATTGTTTATGATTCATTTATGATTATTAATGACTGAAAATATATAGAAAAACACAAATATGAACTATTTAGGACTATTTATTGAATATATATATAAAAAAACAAATACATTGTCAAGATTACATTGGGTACAGATTTTCAATGTCAATTTCAATTCATCTTTAATTAGATAAGATAATCCTTTATCAGGGCTGCAGTGGGGAAATTCACAATTAATTACCCAGACCCAGAGAGCATTGACTTTTTCAGCAGTTCGTTCTACAGCAGCTCTTCCGTGGGATCAGCCTCCTTCTAATGGCTTGACATAAACCTCCAAAATTGGACAGATGGTGAATTTTGGTTACTTTACACCATGACTTATAAGCAATAACAATGTTTGATTTGTTGTGGACATTACGTAGACATTAATATTACGATGTTTAGCAGATGTGGGGTTGTGACGGCTATATTGATGTTCTACATAAACAGGACATTGGAGATGTTGGATCTTGGTTACTTAACATTTCAACTTAAAACCAACAATATTAACATTTAATGATGCTTTCAGCATCAATA
Source organism: Acestrorhynchus altus (assembly GCA_034509495.1). Classification (NCBI taxonomy): domain Eukaryota; kingdom Metazoa; phylum Chordata; class Actinopteri; order Characiformes; family Acestrorhynchidae; genus Acestrorhynchus; species Acestrorhynchus altus. Next base: position 6,381,957 of record CM067510.1, on the reverse strand, counting down.
TGACACAGGCATGTGATATTTGAAGACATCAGACTTAACTACTTACTTGGCTACTTCACAACTGAAAATCAACCAAATTACAATGTCTGTTGACATCAGTGCTCTAAATCAAATGACAGCAGCAGTGATCCTGGTTCATTTTTTTTTATAATGAAAATAATAGTGTTTCTGGGAACTAAAAGGATGTCTTTACATTTTTACATTATGTTCACTGTCTCTGAAAGAGGATCCAGCAATCCTCTGTAGAAATATTAACTAATGGCTTACAGAAATCCATGAGCTACTATGAATATGGAGATATCGGAACAGCAAACTGAGTCATCTCCTTATTCACCCACTGTCAAACCAAACAAATGCAGAGTTACAACTGAAGAGAGCTGGCAAGCCAATAAAAGGGGCACAGAGTCTGTCCTAAAAACAGGATGAACACCGCCTTGGCTTCTATATGATAGTGAGACCTCAGTGACCTGAAAAGATTTATTGATCTAGCTAATATGTGGGAAGTAAGCAACAGATTTTTTTATTTTTATGGACAATTTACAAAATGTGACCCTGATTACCAGCTAAAGCACAGTAAGTGTGAAAAGTGCTTGACTGAACTTGCGATCCTCAGATTCATCCACTTTGAAAGGAAACCACATCACGAATCAGGAACAAGGAGTCGTCCACAAACTAGAGAAGAACTCTGGACTATCACTTAGGTTTATGCCACTAATGTTGGCATAAAACATTGTCGTAACATTACACATAACATCTGACCAGATTTCAACATTTATGAACATTGATGGAATCAACCAACTGACTGTCATGGAGTCATTTTCAGCGGGTCTTGATGGAGATGACCAATTAATCAGTGTGTGGAGGCACGGTGGTCAGCACTAAGTTCAATGGTTTATTGTCACATGTCCAGAAGGCCTGCTGTCAGGCTGTGGGCTGCAATTTTGTATGATGCCAGATCACCTTTGGTCTTTGTTAAAGACAATTTCAGACAAAGTTGTTTTAATGACATCCTGCAATCAGTGGTCCTACCCTCTCTGAATGCACACTCCGGTGCAGTATTGCCACAGGATGACACTCGTCCACGTGCTCCTGCCATCTCAAGAGCTCCCGTGAAGACCCAGATACTATGCCATGGCCAGTGAATTAGAAGACCAGAATGAAAATGTGTGGGCTGCTATTGGATGCTGTATCAAGACTCCATCTGCAGGAATATTTAAACTGCATGGGCAGGATTATTCAAGGAAACCCTTAGGACCTTCTACAGCTCTGTTACAATATACATGAAGCCATACTGAGGGACAATAAAATTCCATATTACTGGTCATCTTGATCTTCCTTCCAAACAGTTGAATCCAGAAGGTAGTGTCAGATTGCAATGCTCTTTTTTGGACAACGAGTGTATTTTGGGCTCCAGCTTCATGTTCGGGACATGGCTTTTAGGCTTTTGGCTTCTTTTTCTTTTGGTAAAGGCACATATTTAAATTAGTGACCCAAATGTATTTTAAACAGAAATACTTGTTTACCTGACCTTTAGATAAGCTGCACAAGCTTTTCCTTCCAACGACCCCTTCTGTTGCAGCATGTACAACAAAGAACAAGAACATGGCCTAATCGAATGACTGCAAAAAAGAAGCCAAATTCTTTCATGACATGCACCAGAGCTGGTGGGCTTGTGTTTACAGCAGAGACGGGACGAGTACAATTTGAGTACAGGACGAACCCATGTACACAGACAATGCAGGGGTTTTACATAACAGGAGTGGGACAGTAGGGAGGATGTGTGATGAAGGCCAGTCCTGACAGAGCTCGCTTTGTGCATGTCTACCCACATACGCATCCCCACTGACTGAGACAAAGAGAGCTGAAACTATCCTGGCCCTCATCAACTCCACAGTTCAGTACAGGACAATGACCCCTCATTAATACCACATTCTGCACCTCTTATAGGAAGAGTTCATTTCTCTGAACATTACAAACACAAACACCAGAAGAAAAACAACAAATTGTGGAAAAAATTTCATTGAACACATACAAGACTTTCTACACAAGGGGACCAAGCATTACATCTTATGTGCACACACACACCAACCAAATCAAATCACGTTTATTGTCACATCACATTACACAGGTGTAAGGGTGACTGTAAAAACTTAAACCGTAAAAGTCCTTCTCAGCAGTAAAATACAAACAAACACATGCATAAAAATACACAGAAAATAAAAATAAAGATGAAGAATATAAATATGTACACTATATATGCACTATAGATGTTCTGTTCTACATAGAATCTATGATTGTTTGCATTATATTTACATCTGCACTAGGTATTTAATTAAACGGAGCTGTAGTGTGAGAAGGTAAGTTGGAGACAGTCTATGGTGGGTGCAATGGTAGGGTCTTTGGTGGGTATAGTTTAGCAGAGCAGTTTCAAAGCTGCTCCAGTATTGAGTAAAGTGCATGTGTAGACAGAGTTTAATGTGGTGTGCTGAGGCAGGTGTAGGGATTGTACAGATTAAGTGAATTACACTGATTAAAGGACCTGTCAAGGGGTGGTATGTACACATCAAGCAGCAAGTGAACAGTCAGCTCTCGAAAATGGTCAAGTAGGATCTCGGCAACTTTAACAAGGGTCACATTGTGATGGCCAGAGGACTAGGTCAGAGCATCTCTAAAACAGACAGTTCTTGTGGGGTGTTCCCAGTGTGCAGTGTTTTGTGCCGACCAAGGAAGGACAAGCGATGAACCGGCAAAAGGGTCATGAGCTAACTGATATGGTCTATGGAGGGCCTGCCTCACAACTTACAATTTCTGCTAATGCCTTTCACAGAGCACCTTCAGAAGGTCGTGTGGAGTCTATGCTTTGATGCGACTGAGCTGTTTTGCCTGCAAAAGTGCAATCTACACAATAATATTCTCTACTTGGGTTTAATGTTATGGCTAATCAGCATATACGACCTTACACGGCAGTTGAATTCTTTATTGATGCACAACATTTATGACATTAGTTATGCCTTTATTTAAGCCACTTACAGGGAAACTCTTAGGTAGGTTTAATCTGGTGATGCTATAAATGCAATTCCTAGCACCACCTGTGGCAGTGGAGGGTTTGTGACTTGCCCATGATACCGGGCTTGCACTATAAATCACATTTCTATTGTTATATTATCAGGTTTCCATAAGAGACATATAGTTAAGGGCTGTACTTACAGATTGTTTAATTTGTTTTTAATTTTTTTGATAATGCTTTGATGTGAGTTCATGGACATAGGTTTGGTCTCAACAAAGGGACACAACCTCCATCCAGAGTGAATAAGAAGAATGCAACCTCAAGATTTTATGAGTATGATACTACATGCTCGGCTCAGCCTCTTTGGCAAGTTTCTCCCATTTATCTTTGCAGAACCTCTTATTTTTAGATAACTCCAGACGCTGGCTGCCACCTGGCCACTCTAACATACCGGCCTGATTGGTGGAGTGCTGCAATAATGGTCGTCCATCTGGGAGGTTCTCCTCTCACCACAGAGAAACACTGGAGCTCTGTCAATCTAACCACTGGGTTCTTGGTCACCCCCCCCTGACTAAGGTCCATCTACCATCATCACTCGGTATAGCTGGGCGGCCAGCTCTAGGAAGCGTGCTGGTGGTTCCAAACTTCTTCCATTTATGGATGATGGAGGCCATTGTGCTCATTGGGACCTTCAATGCAGCAGGAATTTTTCTTTCCCCAGATCTGTCTCTCGATACAATCCTGTCTCAGAGGTCTACAGACAACTTCATAGCTGGTTTGTGCTCTGACATGCACTGTCTACTATGGGACCTTATATAAACAGGTGTGTCTCTTTCCAAATCCAAATGTCCAATCAACTGAATTTGCAACAGGTGTCCAATCAAGCTATAGACACATCTGAAGGATGATCAGTGGAAACAACATGCACCTGAGCTCAATTTTGAGTGTCGCGGCAAAAGCTGTGATTACTTATGTACTTTATGTTTTTGTGTTTTATTTTTAATACATTTGCAAAGATTTCCAACCTTTTTCACTTCGTCATTGTGGGGTATTGTGTATAGAATTTTGAGGAGGAAATGAATTTAATCCATTGCGAAATAAAGCTGTAACATAAGCTGGACTGGAACTCCTGTGTCAATCAATGCTTGCTCTGTATGTGCTTAAAATATGCTCCAGTGATGTATTTTCCTTGTTATTCAGGGGGGAAAGGCTTGACCAGCTGTGTCTTGGATTATTAAACCAGCTTGTCACATAACCTGAGTACTACATGTCTGACATCAAATTCAGAATGTGCTGATTTATCACACTGTAAACAAACATGGCTGTACTCACAAGGCTTAGTTTACTCACCAGCTTCTTTTACTCACATTTTTTTTGTTCCTTTATTATTGTACCTACCAATAATCCTTCCCTACCAATATCCTGGGCGGAACGACATGTCAATAATTAAGAAAAATTAATTAATTTTTTTCACATTATCTTTAAAATTGTTAGGTCATTCTGATGTGCCCTAGCTTTAATAAAAACAAAATGAAAATCCCGCAGCATGAAGCTGATATTCCACCTTAAAATAGGTGGCCACTGCCACTGTGTTGCAGGCCTTTCTTAAAACTCCCCCATGTCTCCCGTTACAGCATAATATGGTTTACGGTTAGAAAAAATACACCACATTGACTATATTGTCTCTCATCAGAGTCACTTACCATTCAGCTAAACCATAATCAGGGGTTACAGAGGACAGAATAACTGCTCTGCTGAGTAGATGCTCATTTATACCCTTTAAAACCCCAATTCAATTGAGTGGAGACATTGGAAAAAACACAGATACACACTGTGTTCTGTTTAATGCATAGATTAGGGAATGGCTGAATAAGACAGGGAGCAGGGAACTATCTCCACAACATCTCAATTACTGCCAGCATCATTTGATTTATCAAGCCAATTGCTAAGCCGATGATCTAAATGAATTTCATGGTTAAAATTTATGAAGAATATTTTGCTAACAAAACAGACATTCATGAAGATTCCACTCATCCATATAGATGCCCTAACATCTGCAGAAATACACACCCAGGAAATTCAAGATGAATCATTCCAAGTGGAAAAGTAAGGGAGGAATTGTCTTCATGCTTCTCATAGATCACAGAGAAAGATTTTTGAGCGTGAAAATGGAACTCGGATCCTAGAGTCGTGTCTTTCAATAATAAAAAGAGGAAACAGGAGAGCTACTAGTACTACTACTACCACCCTAATGGTTCTAGCAGAGACACCCCAGCCTTTATGGTTCCAGGAATGGATGTCATTACTTACAGATCCACAACCACTACAGTAACCTGAGATTCTCAGAAGGGCCCATGTAGATCTTTCAGAGCCAATTCCAGCTGCTGCTGCTTTCTCTATATGCCTATGCATATGTGTGTGTGTGTGTGTGTGTGTGTGTGTTTGAAAAGGAAACTTGTGTGAAGGTCAGATTGTATCATTTGTGTTTTTGCGTGACAGTGCAGATGACCACCGAGACTAAACGTGGAAGTCTTTTATGAAGATATATTCAAACCTTCATATGTCATTATCTAGACCTGTGAGCTTCTACGTTCTTATAAAGGGGTATCTGGAACAGTATAGCACAGTAACATTTAGCTTCTTTAAAAACATCCTTAAAGTAAATGACAAACTAAAGTTCTTACTTGTTAGTCTAGGTAGTCCTTGTCTGGAGTTGACTGATTCAGGGCGTAAAATAAGTGACGGTGGTCAGAACAGAGAGCATTATGATTCATTATTCAGTTTCGTGAATCAAAATCTGAAGGTATCAGAGGATAGATGCATTCTATTAGGCTCAGAAAAGAATACCATAGACCCAGTCATTTCATGGATTTTTTTAAAAACTGCAATATAACTATGAACACATGCCAACTGCACATCCCTTCATGTTATATTTCCCAAGAAGCATGCTCACTTAACTTCCAATGAACACTGGATGCATCTTTCTTCTATGTCTGCATCTGATAACACTTCTGCCAAAGCATTTATCCACATTCCCTTGTGATGTTCCTCATATAAACCTTGCATAAATGGAACTTTTTCTATTTATTTTTCTTTATTGAGACTGAAATGGTTTTGCAGGTCATGTATCTGAAAATATTGAAGATATTTCATTATCCTTAAAATAATTCTCTGTTGCCATTCATTAATCGTTTTACCAGCTGCTTATCTTGCATTTAAGCAACAATGTAGTATACAGGTGTCCTAATTTTGTTCTCCAATATCTTGAACACTTAACACTCCTTTTACCCACCCACTGCATAAGTCTGAATTTCGAGGAGGGGCTTGGTGTAAGAACTGGGACATGGCCTACGAGCAGAGAAACCATAATTATGCACACGGCATGCAGTCCCCAGGAGTGACTTCATGAACAACCTTCACTTTTTTTTAATTCAGTGCAATCCACTTTTATAATAAATGCAAATTTCCAGAGGTAGGATCTGGAATTAGCATAAGCAATGCAGGCCCAATCATCCCCCCCAGGCAAACAATTGAACTTCAAAAGTATCCTGTATGTGAAAGGAGGCTGGGAGATTTAAACTGACTAAGCAATCACAAACAGGGGAAGGGGGTGCGCTAAAATGAGCTTCAGTAGGAAAACAATGAAAAAAAAAAGTTAAAAATAATACAAAATGCACATAGATGAAGAAAAGTAACTCAAACAGAGCTGTTCTAAAAAACCTTCCGTTTACCTGTGAGAAAGCGAGCAACTGCAAACAACCCCACAACCACGGTAATGGAACTGAACCCTAGGACAAATCTGCATTCACACCAAGACTGAATGATAAGCTGATCCAGACCTCGTTTCCACCTCTCCATCATCAAAGCCTTATCAGCAACAAACCGTGTCGCCGCTGGTCCTCCAAGAGCAATTTCAGCCAGCTTCTCTCCACAGTATACAAACACACTATTTCCTTCCTGGAGCTGCGATAAGTGAGGTGAAGGAGGGGGTAGCAGACCTAAAAGAGAAACAATGTGGCGGAAACAAACACCCTTAATCAGAGGAATAAACTGGGCGACATGTTGCCATGCCAACTTGACCTTGCCCCTTTTCCTATCTATACTATGGGCTATAGCATCCTGAGATACAAAAGGCCAGTGTACGCTGCATGTATGTGACGTTAAGGTCCAGTTTCTCGTTCCCAGCCCTCATTAATAACTGTATACAGGCTCAGCTCTGTGAATGAGCCATTCTTGGAAACCATATTGCACTGATGCAGTCACTACTCACTGCGGTCACAGACAGCAGGAGAGGAGGACAGAGTGTGAGACTCAGATAGAGAGTGAGAGAAAAGGTACTACAGGCCAGCATGCCTCCGTCATTCCATGGAGTTATGGCAGTGGTGCCAGGCTCCAATTATGGCTTGCTGAGGTAGACAGCTGAAAGAATGGCACTTGTTGGAATACACAGAGTTGCCAATCTTACTAATACTGTGTGTGTGTGTGTGTGTGTGTGTGTGTGTGTGTGTGTGTGTGTGTGCCTAATGAAAAGCCTGTTAAAAAAAAACAACAACAGGGCAGTATTTTCCATCAGATTAGAGAGCTAATCAGTACTGGCTGGCTCAAACCTACCAGGAAGGAAAACTGAGAAAACACGTAGTTTGCTCAACTCTCGGGCACAAAGAAAGGACTTCACACTGATGTTCTTACTGAATTTCTGAAGGGAACGCACATCAGCACACATCAGAGACAGGCTCTTAATTGAGAAATTTTCCAGACATTAGAAAATGTTTAAATAACCAAATAAAGAAAACACACATGTATCTTTCTATATACCCAAGGACTCTTAACAATCAGCATTCGTCACAATTGCACTCAGCACTCAACCAACACACACCGGAGAAAAAAGACAGCCAATCACGCATATCATACTTTCTACCGGAAATGACCGTCCACATACTCGTTTGTGCAATACGGGCAGTTTTAGAGTAGCCAACTCATTCGATATCCATGTTTATGATATGTGGGAGGAAACCATTTAGAGCCTCAAACCAAAGACCCCAAAGATATTAGCCTTGAGTAACAAGGGGTGTAGCAGAGCACACAACTCATGGTTTAGAACAAATCACGTTTTATCAAAAGGGATGGTTCGACCCAGTCCTCCGCTACCTGTTGCAGTCTGCTCTGTGTGTGTAAGTGGATATTGATACATTAGTCATGGTATGAACTTCACATTTTCCTACATGTTAGAGGTCACTGTCAAAGACTAAAGCTCCCCACAGAGAGAGCATATAATACAGACCAGAAAATATCAAGGTCACGTTCATATATTGTATGATACGTCTGTAACATACTTATTGTGACAGGCCTAGATGTTATACACCTGGGCAACAGGAAAACCCCTTTAACCCCTCACCTCAAAAATAGAACTAACATCTGTCCTTTAATTGAAACTGATGATTATAGATGCATTTTCTAGGAGAGCAGAATTTTCATGTAATGCCGAGCTACTGGGACAGAATGTCAAATTCTAATTTACCTTCCTGGATTGGCAATCCTCTAGAAATGATAAGTGTTGGGAAGGAACAAAAGTTATGATGGGACACATACAGATTAAATTCAGCCAAGACAGGAATCATAAATTGGCCACTGTTCATGGAATTGTGACATAATGTAAAGAACAACTGACAGATCCACATTGTCAACAAGTGGAAAAATGCAAAGACAATTTCTTGATTTTCTCTCTCAGAGTGAAAGAAATTCAAATCTTTATATAAATGTATTCTGTTACCAGGATGTAAGCCCCACAGGTTCTCAAAGCTGTCTTTAACAAAGTCACAACACTTCTTAATGTCCTATTACATTATAAAAAAGTAATGCGTCTCCCACTTCAGGAATACTCACTGTTAAAGTAACAATATATAACTGTAACCCTTTAACTACTGCTACAGTTACAGAACTACATATTTTCCTATGCAGAAAGTGTTTACTTCTACCTGGAGAGGAACATTAACAACACTGAACTTCAGCTTAACTAGCAAAAGCCTCCAAAGCGCCTGTAAAAAGCTGAAAAAAGCACAGGTTTAGACAAAATTCCACTAAGACAGGAAAGCAGAGGCCATTTTCATTACATGCTGTTTTTCCTGCAAATCCCTCCTGTTTTTTAAAACCCTCAAGCCACCTTTCTAAATTCTTTCGGGCTCTGGAGAGAGCCTAGAGAGCCAAGAATAAGTAAGTGAGAAAGAAAGAACGAAGTAGTGACTGAATCATGTGTTCACCTTATAGCCAAACTATATGGACTTTTCTATTAGATTGGCTGCTTAAAAGCCAAGGGTCAAAGTCACGATTAATCTTCTAGCTGGCAAACGGGTTTCCTTTAAAACTGTAGAAAGAAAAGTTGTAGGTTTGTCTGCAAGCCTTGTGTTGTGACCTTGACTGTTCTTAGTCTTGTTTTATTTTAGCATACTTTCAAAAAGGGCTGGCTGGGTGAACTAAATGACTCAGCAACAGTGGACAGGCAGTGCTATGATGGTCAAACTTTTTGTCAACATGGGTTTTAGTGGCCAATATTGTGGTTTAGCATAGAATTGCTCTGTCTGTACAACAGGTTTGGTACTGTTCATTCCTAACTGGTAGTTTATCCTTCTCAGTAACATTGTCTAACCACACATGAGGGGATTTGCATGGACTCAGAAGCACTGTTGAGAATAAACAACTCTGGAGCAAAGCTCAGCTTATTTACAGATCCACTACTGGCCTGGGTCTGGATGTTTCCTCCGTGAAGAGGCATAAAAAGACCGTCCCAATCTTCTCCTCTGTAGGTTTTCCACCTCCTCCCTAATCACTCCATTTTCCTCCCTCAGGGACCTCAGCCTCTTTCTCACCTTCCAGGCCAGTTGTTCAGAGCCATTCTTCACATGGTACTAAAGTCAATAACAGCCTCCTTCTCTGCTTGAGCTGTGCTGCTGATGAAAGGGGTTGAAGAGGGATATTGTCAACTTTATTCCTTGACCTCTAACCTCTGCAGGCTCAGAGCGGAAAAGCAGCTGGTTAGAACGCACTCCTACACTTAAACAGGGCTCTTAAGGGACAGAGCCTCAATTTTTCACCCTCTGCCTCAATCACTGCCTCCCTTTCCCCAGCCCTCTATCTCCACAGAACTCCCTTACAACTACAGAACTTCAGCCTTGGTTTTCAAGCCACCAGTTCCAATCACTTTCTGGTTTTGTGTGGGCTTGGGATCTGATTTTACTGATGTCAGAACATGGCCTACTCAGACAGCTTTATAATGGAGGATTTCAAACATAGCCCGTTCAACACAACAATGAAGGATAGCACATGTGAAAATGATCAAGAACAGCATTTTGAGAAAGTGTTGTTTAATTAAATACAAATGATGTTTGCTTATGCATGTGGTTTAAAGGTAGATGTGGCTCCTTATGTACATTTAAACACATATCTCCACCAAAGTCCATGTCTTCAAAGAGCACAGGGTGACTTAGACTATATACAGCACTGGATGACAACACTGCCTAAGGGACACACTTCATATCCAGAAGTCTTGTAAGGGGAACTGGTTGAGTGTGTGATCAAGAGGAAGTGAACAAATCTTAACTAGTGCTCACCTTGTGGAACAGAAACAGCAGCCTCTTCCAGATCCTGTTCACAGACATCTAAAATAATCCTCAACACCTCAGTCGAGTGTGTGAGGGGTAAACAGATGTTATGTGGTCAGTGAATGTGGCTCTGTAGTGTTCTAGGTTTAAAACAGACCTGTCTGTTTGGCCTTTTAAAGGCTGTTAAAATTAGTGGGTCAAAGAAATGCTCCTCCTCATTATCTTGGTCTTATCGCAGCTTCACTCAGCTGTACTTCTCAAGACTGCATCCTTGACTGCATCTTCTCTGAATAGCAGATACATTTCACTCGTACACAACTGGGAGAATCCTGATAGGCTCCCCGATATTCTTCAAGTTGATCCATTCATAGCCAAGAAGCACGCCGCCCTCTAGTGGTGGTGATGGATTCTATTTCTCACCTGGTCCTCCATAGCCACTTTTCAGAGACTGCAGTAGAGCCTTTATCCTTTCGGAGGCTGGCTCACGTTTTCTCTTCTTGCGGCCTTTCACCCCTGCCGACTCAGCAACTGAAGGCAAGAGGAGGGCAGCCATTCCCCATGGTTGGATAGTTTCAGCTGACTGGGCAGCACTTCGATTAAGCGATTCCCCTTGCTGGAGAAACCAGGCACTCTCACGACACAGTGCTACAAACCGCTCTAGTTGCGTAGCATTAACGTTTTTGCTTACGTTAAGACTGGACTCAAAAGGGTTCTGGATGTGCAGAGCAGCCGCTTCGTGTTTGTTCTGCTCTCTTCCCTGGTAAGAAGGAACACATGACCATAATTCAAAAGAAGTAACAAAGATATGATCTCAGAAAATACACAAATATTCTAAAAGATATTTTCACAATGGAAAGGACATTTCAGTACTTTATATGTACAGGACACTCTTCTATATACATTTTCTGGACTCAATATTATCAGCTGCTAGCACTATAATCAAATATAATCAGTCTAAAATATACAATACTGTGCAAACCCAGAGCACTGTTTATTTATTATAATTTATTTATTAATATTATAAAATAATAATAATCTGCTAAACAGAAAATTGCAGTCTCTACATCTAAACAATTTCAAGATACACTCCATGGACAAAAGTATCGGGAAACCTGCTCAATCAATGCTGCACTGTTCCAGTGCTCCATTCTTCTTCCAAATTAAAGCAAATTAAAAGGTGTTTTCCTGCTTTTGTTGAATACATGTCCAAGGAAGACTTCTAGATTTTGGTGCATGGTTGTGAGGATTTGACAGCATTAAGTTAGGTCACAACACAGAATGATTGAACACAATTCCACTGCTTCTCAGCTCAATGGTGGGGGTCTTAAACCCCTCAAACCCAAACCTGGCATTAGGCGTAGTACAAACAGGTTTGTGTTTTTCTCCTCAAGAGTGTCTTATTTGACAATACTTCTCTACAGGGACTAGACAAACCGTGTGAATGCATTTGCACATGTCAGTAACTTAATGTAGCTGAATGCATTTATTACAAGGGGTGTTCTCAAAAATTTGGAAATATAGAGTATTTAGTGTAGCCACTGATTGCCTTCATTACAGCATCCATTCTTTTCAGGAGACCAGAACCTGGGTTCTGAAGCTTTTTTGCATTTCATCAATCCGAAATTAAATATGAAGTAATGATGAGGCCTGGAGTTTAGCTTCAGCAGACTGGTCTGAAAGTGCATTTCCGTTTGTCACTTTCATTTTCTAATTAAAGACTTCCTGATCAGGTCTACACCATTTCAGACCAACACTGATGAGTCATCCTCTCATAATAGAAGGATAGACAGAAACTTCTGTAGGTGTTTTCCGATAAGAAATCAATTTTTTGCTTCTCCTTCTCAAAGATGAATGCTTTAAGTACTGTTTAAAGAGTGGCTGGATCCTGCATTTTCTCTAACATTTTCATAATCATCAGTTTTGGTAACAAGTAATAATTCCATGTAGTCCCTGAGGCTGAGCACTCTTCACTTAATCAACTTCGCCAACAGCATTAAAATGTACTAAATTAGAAAAAGTTTCTTCCAACATCCAATACAAAAAGTACAGTCTAACCGTCCAGTCAAAACAGCCCATAAAGAGACTGCTCATCCTCTCAGTGAGAAGATGTGATAGACAGAACGATAAAAAGATGACAAATGACTTTAGAACAGATGATGGCTTCCCCAGAAGAGGTACAGCCAGAGGCCAAGGCTGACATTTACAGCAGCAGTCCCTCAATACATCAGTACAGTCATAGCAAAGTGAGTGCTGAACCTTGAAGTAAGTGTCTGTGTGTATTGTTGTGTGGATTTGGGTGTTTGTGTATGCAGGTAGACAAAGGGACAGAGGGTCGAGTGGCTACAGGCAGGAAAATCGGCCTTTATGCCAAATTTGAGAATACATATCCTCCGAACAGTCACGTCCACCATGGATGCACTGTGTGTATGTGCTGGCAGCCATGTGTCCCATACACAGTATATTTTTAAGGAGGTGGTTTCCCCTCAACAGTGCTTTAGGTCCTTGAATTACAGACAGTAAATCCCCACAGTGTGGCTCTTATCTGATTCACACACTGCAGAAGAAGTTATTAATCCTCTGAATAACAAAGATTGTGGTTGTCCCAAACAGTTTTATTAAAAAGCTGTGATGAGGATGTATTATATGGAAACCGCATCTTTGGTTGATAACGGTTGTCTTTCCATAATATTTATGTGTGTGTGTCGTAGACCTTAGATTGAATGTCTTTGCTGGTGTACATAAAAAAAATGATACACATGGTAACACATGGAAAACAGCTACTATTTACTATTTTCAGACTGAATAAAATCCCAGTGTAAGTGCTCAAGGGGCCTTCGTTTACTGTTCTGTGCATGTGTACATATACCATGGTATTAAAAATGATAGTTATATAGGGGTGCACAACTGATCTTTTCATCATTATCATTGCATGGTGCACATGTGTAAGTCACATCACGAGATGTGCAATGTCACAAATTAAATCCACTGTTCTCATATTCCATCACATTTTGTACAAAAGCCGATTATCAGTAGTTTATTTTTGCTCCATCACTGGATACACAGAGTGCATTATTAAGATCATGACAGGTTCAAAAATCATCAAAGTTCAAAAGTGCTCTAGCTTGTGCAGCAGTCCTATTTGTTCATTCATTTTTAAAGTGAGACTTCTTACCTATTTTTAGAGCTGCACTAAAAAAACCTGACAATGCAATAGTTATTTTCTGCAATGTACTGTTTAATGCACTGTGTAAAGAAAGATTGTACTCAAATAAATAATATTGGGCTGATATAATCAGCATCTTGTATATAGGTCATGGAAAATGATAACAATGAAGCTGCAAAAAAAGGTTATAATATTTAATTAAATATAAATATTTAATTACATGGCATTGCATGTCCTGAGATGTGACGTGAGCAAGACCACATTGCGATGACTATGTTGAAACATAATACTGTGCAGCCCTGTTTTTATTTGTTTGATAAAAAAAAGTCTTTTTCAGCCCTTTAATGGTCACTGAAACATAGTGAAACACTGTGATACCATAAAACAGATTTTTTTTTTTCATTATATTGTGAAGAAATCATCACGCTGGAACCATATATTAAACCCCCACTGTGTCATCATCAATACAGCAAAGGTCTAACCACTGAGCCACCACTGTTTCCCTACAACTTACGTTCCTAATGTTGATGGAGCTTCTGTTGAAGGCAAAACTGCCGTAAAACTCGAAAAACTCCTGCAAGAGTGTCTCTGTGGGCAAAAAGCATAATCAAGTTATTTTTTTATTTACACACAACAAGCTGACATTTTGTTACACAAATTAATTAAAAAGATATAAATTCATATTTAAATAATGTTCATAGCAAATCTAACAACCTGGGACTGTACTCACCTAGTGTGTCTGTGTTTTTCTGAAGTTTAATCTTGCTTAGGTCACTTACAATCGTGCAGTCATTTCCCTCAATAACACACTTATCTGATAGGCCTAGGGAGGGAAGAAAGGAAAACACACACACACACACACACACACACACACACACACACACACACACACACACACACACACACACACACACACACACACACACACACACACACGTGAGGCTGTAATGCTTATATATTGTGTGTCCTTGTGAAGGAAGGCAGCTTTTAAATCATAACTGGCTTCAATACCCTTGACTGAGGATGACTCCAATAACTCTGTGTGCAGGAGTAAGAGGGGGTGTGTGTGTGTGTGTGTGTGTGTGTGTGTGTGTGTGTGTGTGTGAATGTGAGTGTGAGTGTGTGAGAGAGAGAGAGAGAGAGAGAGAGCGCAAGAGGGTGAGAGAGAGAGAGCAAGAGGGTGAAAGAGAGAGAGAGTGAGAGACAGGGTGTGAGAGGGAGAGAGACAGCAAAAGAGGGAGAGAGAGACAGCAAGCGAGCGAGAGAGAGAGAGAGAGAGAGAGAGAGAGAGAGAGAGAGAGAGAGAAAGAGAGAGGAGATAAAGAGAGAGAGAGAGAGAGAGATAGAAGGCATGTATGCCAGGACTCCTTTATTGTCCTAGAGCTATGCTGGAACATTCATGAAAGGGAATTGTGTCTGATGCAAGCTTTGATCCATGAGCCAAGGTACCCACTACTGAGAAGACTTAAAAAATAATAAATAAAAAAGGACAAACAGAGATAAATGGGGAGGGGCAGCCCAGGGGGAGTAAACAAGACAAAGAGGAGAGAGAAAATAAAGGGAAGGATAACCACTGAGAAAGATAAGCATAAGAATAGTCAAAAGAGAAAAATGCATTGGGTCATACCAAAAACATCTGATATTTTACTGGGTGAAAAAAAATACAAAACCTTGAAAGCTCACACCCTGAATACATGCAAGTTTGAACACCACGTGAATACCTGCCAGGTCTCTAAGCTGGTCTAGAGTGGGCAGTATCGCAGGCGTCCTCTGCTGGAGGAAAAACACAACCAGCATTGTGAGGGAGAAGTTGGTGATCCAAGCTCCTGGAATGCTGCTGGTGATGCTGTGTATACGAGCCCAGCAGCGTACTGTAAACACCAGATGCCGCACACGCGCATCCAGTGAACCATATACAAACAGCAGCTCCGAGCTTTTCATCGCCACTCTGTGAACACACATGGGAGCACACATTAGTGTGCAAAGCAGTGCACCTTCTTTTTCCTTTTCAGTGAGTTTATTTACATGTATCTGATAATCTGATAACTGCCAAAAGTCAGAATGACAGTAAACCAATCAAGGTCTTTACATGCTCTTGGTAATCAGATCATGGGAAAAATCCAGGTTGAATATTTACTCTGCAACCAGCCAAATCTCACAGAATTAAGTGATTCAAATATCAAACTCCCTGCTGGAGCTTTTTGTTTGTATTTATGATTTTAATTTATAGGCCATAAACCAATCTACAAAAATCATGTTTACATGACCACTTGAATGAACACTTAACTGCAGAAATATGATTATGATCAGATTATTAATGAATTATAATGTTTCAAACAGACTCAGAATCTACACACAATACGTCACGATGACAAAATGAGAAAAGTTTGTTTGAAATCTTTGCACATTTATAAAAAGTAAAACAAAAAAAGGTAACGTAAATAAGGATTCACAGCCTTTGCTTAATACTTTGTTGAAGCACGTTTGGCAGCAGTTACAGCCTCAAGAGTATGATGCTACAAGCTTGGTAAACCTGTTTGGAGAGGTTTCTCCCATTCCTTTTTGGCAGAACATCTCAAGCAGATTGGATGGGGAGTGTGAGTGCACAGCCATTTTTAGACATCTCCAGATGTTCAATTGGGTTCAAGTCTGGGCTCTGGCTGGACTACTCAAGGACATTCATAGAATTGTCCCGAAGCCACTCCTTTGTAATCTTGGCTGTGTTCTTTGAATCGTTGTCCTGCTGGAATATAAACCTTCATCCCAGCCCAGTACAGTACAGTCCAGTCCACTCTGGAGCAGGTTATCATCAAGGAGGTCTCTGTACATCACTGCAGTCATCTTTACCTTGACTCTGACTAAGCTCCAAGTTCCTGCTGCACAAACACATCCACACAGCATGATGCTGCCACCACCATGCTTCACTATAGGAATGGTATTGGTCAGCTGATAAGCAGTGACTGGTTTCCTCCAGACGTGATGCTTGGCGTTAAGTCCGCGCAGCCATGTGCCTTTTACTGAGAAGTGGCTTCCATCTGGACACTTGAACATACAGGCCTGATCCATGTACTGCTGAACAAATGGTTGCCCTTCTGGAAGGTTCTTCTCTCTCCACAGTATACAGGTTCTGATCTCTCCACTGTCAGAGTGACCACTGTGTTCTTGGTCACCTCCTTGACTAAGGGATCACTCAGTTTGGCTGGGTGGCCAGCTCTAGGAAAAGTGCTGGTGGTTCCAAACTTCTTCCATTTATGGATGATGGAGACCGTTGTGCTCGTTGGGACCTTCAATGCAGCAGAAAAGTTTCTTTCCCCAGATCAGTGTCTCAATACAATCCTGTCTCTGAGGTCTACTATGAGACCTTTTATAAACAGCTGTGTACCACAGGTGTACACCATATAATAAACCTGTAGAAACATCTGAAGGATGATCAGTGGAAAAAAGATACACCTCAATTTTCAGTGTCACGGAAAAGGCTGTGAATACTTATGTACGTTATAATTTTGGATTTCTAGTTTTAATAAATGTGCAAATGTGATGCAAACATCTCACTGTGTCATCATGAGGTATTTTAGAATTTTGAGGGGGAAAATAAATTTAATCCATTTTGGAATAAGGCTGTAACATAAAATGCGTAAAAAGTGGAGACTTTTAAACACTGAGAATACTTCCCAGATCCACTGTATGTGTGCATGTATGTAAGTTGTACACATATATAGTTATTTAATTAGTTGTATATAATTAAATTATAACCATCTTACTCATTATTGCTAAAGCCAAATCCACTTAAGTCAGTGCACATTACAAATCATCCACAAGGGGGCAGTCATAATCCATAATATAATTCATAAAACCAATTAATGGAGGCAGACAAAGCAGAAGCAATACTGAAAATTTAGATTTAGTATTAGCAGAAAACAAATAAACTTGACTGTTTTAAAAGTAACTAAAAAGAAAATGACAAGTCAATTATGGGAGAAAAGTTTAAGTGTGTGTCAAACTACTGCAGCATATTGTCTCAAACCAAAAACATTGTTAGGAAAGCGGTACAGCTAAAGCTCAAGAAGAACTAAAAGAAATACAGCTGAAAGTGGCTTCAAGCATTTTCAAACAAAATCAGGAACTGCATTAAATTGTGCCGCGATCTGAAAATATGCACCTTGAGCTTCTATTGCAGTGATGCTCAATGCACTTCATTTACAATCCTGAGACTTAAACCCACAACCTTCAAGTCAACAGACAGGTACTCCATCACTGAGCCACATGTAGCAGTTACTTTAACTTCAGCGTGCAGTGCCTGTAGCAATATTCAGATTTCAGCTTGTTGACGGCCTGATAATTAAAAATATCCAGTGTCGTGGGGGAAAAGTTTATTTAGGATAACATATACAGGTTTGGAATGTTCTGGAATAACAGAGCAGATCATTATTTTCAGAAACATCATTAGATTTTCTCTCATGGGCAACACTACACTGAGTTCATTACGCAGACATGAATGATTCAACATGATTAATCATATTGTTTTAACCACACAAATAACAATCTATTTGAAATAAATATGACTGTTAAAGAGGAACCGTGTGTCAAATATAGCAAGATTATTTCTGACCACAGATTGGAAGAGCCAATGTCTGCATGGTGGTAATAATATATATTTTTACACCTGACCTACATTTATGATGAACCTGGGCATAAAAATGTTGAGTTTATTCACGAGAACATAAAAACGTCATTGTTTTTTTGGAACCCTGTGTTAAATTAACTTGACTGTACTTTTGTGCTGCTTGCTCTGAATATTTTTAAGGCTGGGTGATATAATGATATATCAATATCAAGATTTAAAAGCAGCTGGATATGGGCTGAGCTAATATCGTTTATACCAGTGGTCCCCAACCCCCGGGCCAGTACTGGTCCACGGAGCAACTGGTATCGGGCTGCAGAAGAAATCCCTCCCCCGTCACAGTGAGAGCCCCGCCTATACTCTGCTCCCCTTCATCCCATTCACACACACTATAGAAGGGGCATAGAAGCATTTGTACAAAATATGACAAAATGTATATTTTATACTAATATATATATATATATATATAAATAAATTTCATGGGGTGTCCTAATTGTTTCACATGCATCACATACAATTCAGATTTAAAAATCTTTAAATACAGGCTGTAACAAAATATGTAAAAGCCAAGGGGGGTTAATATTTTCACATGGCACTATATATCGTACAGTATATTGCCATTTGGCTAAAAAGTATTGGTATAAAAGAGGGGTAATAAAATACATGTCCAATTTGAAACTATACACTACAAATACTAACTTTTACAACTCCATTTTACCCTGCATTTGTTTGTCCTCCCTTTTTCTCGTCTAAGGGTTTCTCCTGCAGTCAAACTAATCGCCTTCAGCAAGCTCCTGTAGCTTTGTTGAGTGTGATGGAATCTACCAGTGGTTTCACAGTCCACTGAAAAACATCAGCATTGATGCTGAACAGAATTAACATGCAGGTTTGTGTCAACAGCTGCACATAAAACGATAAAAAAAAGAGGCTGTGATTACTAAAAGTGGAAGTGAAAATTAGGGCCACAAAAAAAAAATCTATTCCTTACTTTTTACTTTGTCCCTCCAGTGTATTTACCATGACACTCTCAATGAAGTGCTTTGTCTTTCAAAATATTTCTTGAGAAGGAGAGTAATTTTTCACTCGCTGTCTTTCAGTCTCTCTACTTCAGTTTCTGTGAGACATCAGTTTCAGAATGGCTTACACGATTAGTAATAGTCTCTTTACATTACCATTCATTTCTCTTTCTTCCTCATGTACTCTCTGCCACTTTCCAAACACAGGCAGTAAGCAGAAGCAATTTTCGGAAACCAGATGTTTATGATAGATCATAAGACTGACTTTCTTAGGACTGACGCATTTAATTTAAACCATGAACTGAAGGAAAGCAATGAAAAGCTACACTTTGATTAAGGCACCTTGTGAAACGACCAGGCTCAAAAACTGCCCGAAAAATTCCCTAAAACAACATACAAGTCCCCCCCAAACGTATGATATTACTGGTCTCTTAAAGGACTTTGAACCGTGATCCTGACCTAGCAGAATGAACATGCTCATGTAGATAAAATGAGCCCTACCTTAAACAAGAAGCTGCTATATAGTGATTACCACCCAAAACATAGTGTCAACAAAACACATTCTGCCGGTATTGTAGAGGCCTTTTTTCTTGTTGAGATCAAAACTTTAGTTTCATTAGGGTTCAAATGAAATTGTTTAATTTTGTTTACAATAAAACAGAATTAGTCTTATGGCAAACACAGCATTATGATTAATTGCCACATACAGGAAAGCTACACGAATACTTTACCTGTTGTTTGCTGTGAGGTCACACTGAAAGCTTGAAGGCTGATGTGAGAATCGAACTAAAGGACATCGAGCGTTAAGGATTTTCTGGACACCAACACAACCTGGACTGAACTGATCCACACACTCGCCAATAACGGACAAGATACTCTGAGTGACGTTCCGCTCAGACACTCCTCTCTTCACCTGGTACTCAAGGGACAACCCAGAACCCTGAAATACAACATACACAACATTCATTTCTGTTCTATTCTACACACAATCATACTCTTTTAGCACAAATGTATTCCAATATGTGTTTAACAGCAGAGTGTTGCCATTTTGTTTGCCATTTGTCCAGCTGCTTTCACTTGGGGGGGGGTCAGCACTGGTGGTAGTTGGGAGTGGTATGATCAGTGCAGCAGTACTGTTCAACTCATTTGAGTCTAATAACGTGCTTGTGCTGCCACCTACTCAGACCTAAACTTCACAAACAACTGCCCAAAAAAACCCACTGCTGATCATTTCTTGACAGCTCCAGTTTCTGCTAACAAACAGGACTTGCCAACATGATTTGCAAAATATTTATCATCTTTTGATTATTAATTTCTTTTGCATCTGCCATAGTGAGTCTTTGAACATTTTAGTGATATAAGCAATTATGTATTTTACTGGTAATGCACTACACAACAAAGTATTTATATATATATATATATATATATATATATATATATATATATATATATATATATACACACACACACACACACACACACACACACACACACACACACACAAATAGTGATTTTACAGAAGGCAACTATTAACTTTGAATTGAAGTTAATACAAACAAAGTTATTAAAAGCTATCTAAGAGCATTTCTATTGGTTTATTCATGCAGGGTACAGAAGCACTACAGAATTCAAACAATGGAGAAAACTAAAAATGGTAAAAACTGCAGATGTTTTCCAGTTTCATGCTTTCCATCGGACAGCAAAAAGATTAATTACATTACAAAGCTATATGAATAAATTGCAAATATATATATAAATACACCAAATTTAAAATACCAGAATGTGCAAATGTAATCACAAAATGCACAAAATCACTGTTTTTGAATTTTTTTAACCTTTTTCGAGAAAAAGTTCTTCAACTCCAAAAAACACTGGCTGTATGTTACAAATCAATTTCTGTTCAGCATGTTCACTATACTCTAATTATGCAAAACAACCTTCTTCTACATATCACAAATAAGTGCAATGTACCCAACCATGCCATGCTAGTAATGTTTATAGAAATACTTTTGCTCATGCTTGCACCTGCATCGCTCTGCAGTGGTTTAACACCCACATGTGCCAATGCTGTAATTTTGTGCTCTCTATAGGCCCTGAACTATGACCACAAAAATATGGCTCTTTGTGTCATAGTGCAATATTCGGTCTTCTAGACAACACTACACATATATTAAGTATAGCTCTCTCAGTGTAGAAATGCAGATGCGTAGAACTCGTGTTCAGTTGCACTTTGAGAGTCAGCATATAGGGTTGAACACACCAACATTCCTCTGAATGAATCAAATGACTTGGAGCCACAAGATCCAACAGAGGAACAAACCAAAAGTAGAGCTGGGTGATAAATATAGTTTGGGGAAGTCTCTATTTATTTACCTTGGAAAGTGACTACATAACAGTTGCAAAAGAGTTCTACAGGTCACCCTCAGCTACCAACCTTTCTCTGGTTCTGGCCACTGACCGCATCCAGGTCCAGAAACATGTCCAGATCACAGCCCAGGTTTCCAAAGCTGTTCACTGTGGAACCAAAGGGTCTGATGATGCATTCCGGGAAAGATGCAGAAGCAATGTCTCTGAGCAGCGAACAGACTAAAAAACGCAGACTGATGTTTTCTTCCGTCAGCTGACAGGCCTGTGTCAGACACTGTAACTGCTGATCTATCTGGGGACAAAAAGAGACAGATTTATTGAGACAGAAAAAGACAGAGACAAACCATTTACTTATTAACACTTTGCAGTTGTACAGCAGTTACAGCTCTTAAACACCATTACAGAAATGAACCAGAGCACATTAGTTTATTCATAAATTCCAGTAAATTTAATACACAAACATATTACAGAAACTGAGTAACGTTAACTGTTGGTTTTGGATCTGATTCGTAGTTTTAAGCCAACCATTATTAACTTACACTCTCCTGTCTGGACAAGCATTGTATTAGCTCATTAAAGGAAGGGGGTGATAACTCATGGCAGTGTAGCGTGGTTGCCCCATTTAGTTGGTTGGCTGCCCCAGTTGACTTTAACGTGAGTAGACGGGATTTGAAAGGCAAAGCGGCTTCATGCTGGACATTTGGAATGGAACAGTTTTCCTTTAGTGCTGCGAGGCTGTCCCTGCTGGAGAACTCAATCACAGCATATGTTCCCTGCAGAATGAAAAACAGGATTACCCAATAATCTTCAATAATGGAGAACATTTTAGAACACTCTGTATTGAAAAGGAAGTTGGGTAAAAAAATGCTTTTCACATGGACCTGTAACATTTTAGGCACCATGCTAGAGCATTTCACTTACATAGGTCTGATAGAAGAAATGGTTCCTGATGTCTCCATGTTTAGAGATATAATCTAAAATCTTTCCTTCGCTGATCTTTGGAGGGCAACTGATCAGGACAGACCTTTCAGCTCGATCTTGCCTTTCCTCTTGGATTGAGGAAAAGGACTCCTTGGCACTTGAAGCTTCTAAATATGAAGAAAATGTAAAATGGTTGAGAATAAATTTATGAGAATTTGAATGCTGCAGTATGATTTCAGTGAATGGAGTTGGAGCCACTGTTTGTAATGGAATAAATAGGGTTGATGCGTAAATATGCTATAACGTGAAACATGCCTTTTTACAGCTTTCACAAAAACAGCCTAAAATGTTGATCATGTTAGGAAAAAGAGTTATAAAATTGTTTTAGAATCATTTTATTATATTATTGATCAAAGAACAATATAATCAGTACAGTAGCATTAAAACATTTGGGAAGTCAAGCTTTAAGCCATTAGCAAGTTCAGAACATACCATAGTAACCTGCAAACTGATAGGTGTCTAAATAATAATTGAAGTAAAAGAAACCTAGTTTTATGCACTTGGGTGCATAACAGGTATTGGGTGAACAGAACTGTGATTCCTGTGTACCTTTACACCTGCACTAACAACTATCATGGGTGAATATGCTCATCAATGTCTCTCAGTCAAACACAGTACCTCACCAAAGGGATAACCCTCACATTTCGGCAAATATTTGATTAAATCTTTTCACGGGACAACACGACTGAAATGAACTTGGATATAGTTCGGAATAGTCTCTGTGCAGCTTGTACAGCAGTACAAGATTGACCGTCATCTGAAAACAGCAACACACAGACATTAACATCCAATATACATATATCGGGTGTAACCTGCCAACGCTTCAGGAGATCTACAACAGTAGGGTGAGGAAGCGCGCGGGCAAAATTACAACTGACCCCTCACATCCTGGACATCACCTCTTCCAGACTCTCCCCTCTGGTAAGACGCTTCGGTCCATCAAAACCAGCACAACACTGCATGCTAACAGCTTCTTTCCCAGAGCTGTAGCACTCCACAACAGCAGTTGACTCCTCTGAGTCTCCAAACATCTCTGAGTCTCCAAACCCCACCGAATAGTACTGCACAATACATGTTTTTGCTCATTTGCACTATGCTCTTTGCACAATTGTACAAATCTACTGCACTGTTCTCTTTCTGTAAATGTTTACATCGGCAACTCTACAATCAATATTTAATATAAATCTACCTCAGAAACATCAGACACAGATTATATGCATCTCTCAGCTCTTCAATATTTTTACTTTTAACTTAAATTCTCTATACTATTTATTGTTTATTGTACCTCCTTCCTAGTGTAATGTTTGTAAATAGTCTGCGTACTTGTTACATGTCATACATGTGTTGCTCTCATGTGTAACATACTTGGTGAAATAAAGAGATTCTGATTCTGACATATGAATAAAAAAGTAGCACTGCAACCCTGTCATCGTAAGATTAAACAGTAACATGTGGTCTCTGTGCAATAAGAGACAGTTCATACCTGTAAAACATAATGGTCTAGGATAGGATAGGACAGAACTTTATTGATCCCTTGGGAGGGTTCCCTCAGGGAAATTAAGGAAATGGTCTACATTTATGATTCATAACACTTTCTGAATAACAGCAAATTATATTAATAAACATTCAGAATAAGTTTTAACATGTAGAGCATCAGAGGGTGGATAGGTAGGGTTATTGTTTGGAGAAATTATTAATTTACATTCATGGCATTTAGCTGACGCTCTTACCCAGAGCGACTTAAAAGGTTACTCATATTACAGAAGAGGGTCACAGTAGTGTTAGGAGTCTTGCCTTTTTTTACTTTTATTGGCATAGTTGCCCAGTCTAACACATGGAGTGGTGGCTCATTGGTGGTGTTATCGACCCAACACCAACAAACGATGGCTGTTGTTCAGCAGTAATAGGGATAGTATTAATATAGAATAGAATAGAACTTTATTGATCCCTTGAGAGGGTTCCTTCAGGGAAATTAAGGTTCCAGTAGCACCATCAGTCCAGTACAGTACAGTATGTAGAGAGATGGATAAAAAATAATTTAGTAAGAAACACTATATAAATATATAGAATATATAGAGTCCTGTAGGAGGGGGTATTGCACATTGTTATTGCACCTGAAAACTGTTTATTGCACCAAGAGTCCAGTTGTGTTACTGTTAACTGTTGGTTCGGTTCCTACTCATTCCCATCCTTTATCCTCTTGTTAGCACTCCTCCCCCCAGAGAGGAGTTGTGCAGTCTTATGGTGTGTGGGACAAAAGAGTTTAAGTCTATAAAAAGAGTTTATATAGTAATCATGCTTAGTTTTGTTTGTTCAGCATTAAGAAGGAAGTTGCTATACTACACCATACTATAATACAAGTATTATACTATACCATACGATACTATAATATACTGTGCTATGCTATCAGTGAATACATTTTTTTGGACAAATGATGGCTGTTGTTCAGCAATAATAGGGGTGGTGTAGGCATCATGCTTGGGTTTGTTTGTTTGTCCACCATTTAGAAGGAACTTGCTATACTATACTATACTATACCATACAATAATATACTATACCATACTATAATATCCCATAGTTCACTATGCCATACTAAACTATAATATACCATACCATACTATACTATACTATCAGAGGCTGGATACTTATGGTTAGTTTGGAGGAATGACGGCTGTTGTTCAGCAGTAACAGGGGTGGTAAATTTAGTCATCATGCTTGGGTTTGTTCGTCCAGCATTCCATACTATACTATACTGTTCAGTATACCATACTATACCATTCTATAATACACTATACCATTGTATACCATACTATACCACGCCATACCATTCTATACCATACTACCAGAGGATGGACTGTTATAGTTAGTTTGGAGGAATGATGGCTGTTGTAACAGGGGTGATAAATATGGTCATCATGCTTGATGACAGCATTTAGAAGGAAGTCGTCATGGTTAAAGCAATGGTTTTGGCAGGGTTGGGTAAACTGGTGTGTGAGTTAAAGTGCTCACAGGAGGAGTAAACTACAGTAAAAGCAGCTTTAATACAGTGACTCATTTTGGGACAAATACACGCTTCACACCACTTTAACGTACCGGCTCTGGGCGCATGCTTGACTGCCTGGACCTTCGTGGCAAAGCCGCTGGCGGGGAGTCTGTGCGGAGTATGTAAAGCGGAGTCCGGACACAGTTTGACCAGCCGCTCCGCTCCTATCCGCTGTAACCTACACATGCTAAAGCAGGCCGCCATGGCTGCGCTGGAAAGGGCGCATGCGCACACGAGAGCATCAACGGACACTGCGAAAGGACAAAAAGTTTGCGTTTATCGTTTCCGAGCAGAAGTGTTTATAATCTTTATAATTCAGAGGTTCAACTTTATTTTTTTATAATTAATCTTCTTATTGAGAGCCAGAGATATGCGAAACCCCAGATTAAAAAAAGAAATAAAATACTGTACAATAGTATAATATAGTATAGTATAGTATAGTATGCTATAATTGAAATTTTCATATGGGGATTAATGAAGTATTTGTGATTCAGATAATATAAACACATAGTATATGTATACTATATATAGTATTTATACTATAGTATAGTCTGGGCAGTCGGTGGAGGTTTACTTTCTGGACCTGACTTCTGGTCATTAGTCTCAGGATCAAAATTAGGTTTCAGGATCAAAATGATTAAAACACTTTCCTGTATTTTTAAAGGTTTAAACGGTTCAGTCTTGCAGTATATAGACTCGTTTGGAATAAAAACTGGATGTAAACAAACGAGCATAAATGTGATTTAATCGTGACCTTTAACCTTTACCCTCTGACTCCTTAGAAGTAAACAGAGGAAGTGAGAACAGATCAGACTGAAAAGGAAAATGGAAGAGTAGCTGATGGAGGAGAAGGAGGAGGGGAGAGAGGAGAGGGAGGAGGGCAGAGAAGAGGAGAGGGAAGGCAGGGAGGAGGAGGAGGAGGAGGAGGGCAGAGAGCAGGAAAGGGAGGGCAGGGAGAGGGAGGGCAGAGAGCAGGAAAGGGGGAGGAGGGGGAGGAGGGGGAGCAGGAGAGGGAGGGCAGAGAGAAGGGCCGAAAGACGAGGGAGGGCTGAGAGGAGGAGTCAGACAGGACAAACAGTCCAGGGCTTCTCGTACACAGTGGACTCTTCTCAGCAGAGCGCGAGTTACTCAGTCCAGCTCTCACTCTTCTATGTCGGTACGTAGAAACAAATCAACTTCTTCATTTATAACTTCTTCATCTGATGAAACAGGAAGGTGTTTGGTTTTATGGTGTTTTATTATGCATTTTAACAGTAATGGTTATAATAAGTGATGAACAAAGTTTACAATTACTGTAGTTAACTGTAAATATAGATTCTAAACACACACACACACATTATGTGTCTTTTGTGTTAAATTCTTAAAACTGTAAATCTGTATTGTCCAGAAAGGGTTTATTGCACCTTGATTCGTGCAATTCATGCTTGATTGCAACTTTAACTGCATCATATTCATCATCATAACTCATCCTGGGACTCGTTGACCTATATATTCTATGTAACTCTGTAGTTAATGCCTTATAAGCTGAGTCAGATGTGATGGTGCAGGGAATTCTTGAAACTGTGAAGGGCAGGGGGTCTCCAGACTGCAGATAGGAACCCCCCCTAATGTTTAATGTTGAAATATCTAAGTACTGTATTAGTGCATATTTGTTTTCACTTTGTAAGCTGGTGACTTTTCATTTCTACTGCTTATAGCAGGCAGTCTTCCAGCAGCATATCTGCTTTTAAGATCTTATTTTGTACACCGTTGACAGTCATTTGATTGACTGAATGATTTGGAAATGAGGGGGCTGTTCTTCCTGAGGTTTCCCTTCCTTTTGAAAAATCCCCTCATTTGAAAAGAAAACAGCCAAACTGGCCATTTCAGGAGCAGCATGCATGGTCATATTATTGGTCATGTAATAGCAGGCATCTGCCAACCTTAATCTTTCTCTCACTATCACCTGCTGTTTGAGGTCATTATTTGATATCTGCATGCAAGTAGTCTTACCAAAGCTCTCTGTTGCAGACTTCAGAGTAGGACGCTTAATCCAAAATGGATTTCGAGAATGACAATGTTGGAATAGAACTTCTTCTGGCTCACATGAACATCGGAGACATTCTCCAAGCTGTGGAGAACCTCTACTCCAAGAGAGAAGAGGAGGAATCAGGTGTCCTGTTCGAGGAGTGCCTGTCACAGGACGAGATGGATGAAAACGAGGAGAGTTCAGACAGCTTGGTCTCACATGTTCCAAATCGGGGAAAGGTCCGGTACGGGAATGTATCTGATCTTTTAGCCTTTGTGAACATGATCTCGAACACACAAGTCTCCAAGCTTAAAGAGCTTGAGGAAGAGTTTGGTGTTCTGTTGAACAAGGTGAGCTACTTTGTGAAGTAGGGGTGTTATGATTAATTGATTAAACAAAATATTGATTGCCATCTTAATAAATCTAAGAAGCAGAAACATGCACCATATGGACATTTTAAATGATTTGTTTTTTTTGCTTGTTTCATACTTTGTTGTTATTTTGTTAACAACTTTGATAAATTATCAAAATATAAGTAAAGTTAGTACTGATGTACTAACTATAGTAGTGATGAATTGATTGTGTCCATCTGTTGATTGATTATAGTGATGCGCATGGTGTATTTCTGGTCAGACAGTGTCTTGGGACACAATAACGTGACTGAGCATATTGTGCATGTTTCATTAGTGTCAGTTGATTTGTCTCATGGCCTCTTTCTCATGCGTGCTTCCTGTTGCACTTGTCACACAGGCTGGCATGGTCATTAAGGAAGGGCGCTATCGCATAGACCTGGACGTGCTCCTGTTTCCATGGAGACTGACCTACAAGGCTCCAGGATCAGGCCACATTCCTAAAGGCTCTTTTGGGAAAGTCCACCTGGCACAGGACACCGAAACACGCAAGCGAATGGCATGCAAGCGGGTGAGTCCAGGAATGCAAGAATGCTAGCCAAAACTGTTCAACTTCCCATTCATTCAGTGTGTGTATTCCAGGCACACACACGACTCCCTTTCCCATCAGTTTATTACAGTACATCCTGTTTGGCTACATGTAGTTTTAAACAGTGTTTACAGAGACACATTTTTAGACAAGAACAGTAGTAAAAGACTGAGAATGAGTGTGTGTGCCTTTTCACACTGGTGTTGCTTATATATACTTATATATAAGCTTATATATACTGCATCCGTATTTACAGCGCTTCACTTTTTCCTCATTTTGTTATATTTGAAAATGTATTAAAAATTGAACAAGTATTCACAGCCTTTGCTCAATACTTTTTTGAAGCACTTTTAGCAGCAATTACAGCTTCAAGTATTGAATATGATGTTACAAGCTTGGCACATGCTTTTTAGAAGGTTCTTCCATTCCTCTTTGCAAGCTCAATCTCCATCATTTGGATGGGGATTGTCGGTGCACAGCCATTTTTAGATATCTCCAGATGCTCAAACAGGTTTGAGTCTGGGCTCTAGGTGGGCCACTCAAGGACATTTACGGTGTGGTTGCAAAGCCACTGCTTTGTTATCTTGGCTGTGTTTAGGTTCATTGTCCTGTTGGAAGGTAAACCTTTGTCCTAGAGCACTGCGGAGCAGGTTATCATCAAGGATGTCCCTCTTTCCCTTGACACTTACTATTCTCCCAGTGCTCCAGAAAAACATTGTCTCAGCATAATACTACCTACACCATGCTTCACTGTTGGAATGGTATTGGCTTGGTGATGAGCAGTGCCTGGTTTCCTCCAGACATAATGCTTGGCATTCAGTCCAAAAACATCTGTTTGTGTGTAGAATTTTGATGAAAAAAAAAATGACGTAATGTTTTGGAATAAGGCTGTGACATCAAATGTGTAAAAAGTGAAAAAGTTGTGATATGGATATAATAGTACTATGAAGAACAAAAGGTCTGCGCTCTGTACTGATAAGATGCATTTTGTTCATAAGGTGCTTAAGATGCATGTTTGCATAATCACTAGTCAAACATGTTTGGTTTCAACTATGGTTTGATGCAAATGCAAAGAGAAATAAGGAAGTCTGACTAAAACAGGCTGACATATTTGGTCACATACTTTTACAACTTGTATAGGGATCATGTGTTCTCATGTGCTGTTCTCAAGGACCATAATCTTGAGGAACAGAGAAAGAAAAATGCCTGTGGCCAAAAAACGTTCTGCTGTTACGGACGTAGTTGCTGCAATGATAGAATATTTTGAAAAAGAGGAAGAGCATGTGCTAGGAAAGAACCCAATTTCCCTAAAATGCTCTTTAGAGGCCTAGTCTAAACCCTCTTAGAGAGGAACTCCCCATTTTCAGTCTCACAAAGTACAGAGGGCATTCAGGGCTAGTGCTGTTCAAGTCAAGGCAAACTACAATTGTTTCTTTTTTTCTTTCTGGTAAAATACAACTAAAATTTACCATGAGAAATACAATTTTAGTGTTTGCTTATTATAGCAAATTTAGTTACACATACAAGTCATTTGTGTATGGGGACATTTGCATTCTGCCCCAGTTAGTGGCAGTGGGGCAGCACCAGTTTTTCATAGGAAATCTACTACCAATCCATCTGAAATGTTTGTAATACTGGAAATTATGCAACAATTTCACATGTACTTTGGGAGTGTCCCACTGTCAGTTGCCTCTCATAGAATTTTGCAACTAAATGTTGTTTTTGCTTGTTTTATGACTTTCCAACAACTTTTCTTCTTTTCCTCTAATTTTTAACATTTTATTACAGAATTCACACATGCACAACAGTAAATATGAGCATAATACGTGACAAGGAGCCTTTATAGTCCAAGCATGATGAAATAATGGTATTTGCACATTAACAGGATTAAAAGAATTGCTCAGCAAATAATCAAATTTGCACTTAAATCAAGTGTGTTTAGCTTTGTTATTTCAGTTCTATATATGCACTACTGGTAAAAAACAAATTTAGAACACCCAAAATGGGTTCTGAAGCTTTAGACAGGTAGTGGTTTACAATCAACCACAACATTATGACCACCTCCTTGTTTCTACACTCACTGTAAATTTTTATCAGCTTCACTGACCACACAGGAGCATTTTGTAGTTCTAATATTACACTGCTGTCCATCTAAATACCTTGTTAGCCTTCTTTCACCCTGTTCATCAGTGTTTAGGACCCCACAGGACCACCACAGGGCAGGTATTATTTGGGTGATGGGTCATTCTTAGCACTGCAGTGACAATGACATGGTTGTTGTGTCTGATCCACTCATACTACCATGTAAGTGTCACTTCAGTGCTGAGAATGACCAAACACTCACATAATACCTGTTCTGTTGTGGTCCTGTGGGGTCTTCAGATATGTATGATTTATAAACTCAAAATCTACCCAAAACCACTTTTCATTTAGGCAGCTAATTTGAAGTCTCCTGATGATTTAATGAATGCTTTTAGCTGCTTCTCTACTGCTAGTTCAGATATGTTGTTAATGTGAGACTATTCATTAAATGTACAAAGCACCACTCAAAATAATATCACCAAACACCAGTGCAAAACTAAATAAATCAAACCATATATCGTGATCAGACTACCTTTGGACTAACACGGAAATTCAACTTATTTGTAAACATTTTTTTTAATGCAAATAAGCATCTTGTTTAAGCTTCTGCAAACCTCCTCAAATTTTCACAGATTCCTCTAGAGCACTTTAAACCAGCAGATGTGGAGATCCAGGCACGATTTCACCATGAAAATATTGCTGAGCTGTATGGGGCCTTGCTGTGGGAGCAGAACGTTCACCTCTTTATGGAAGCAGGAGAAGGCGGCTCAGTTTTGGAGAAGCTAGACAGTTGTGGCCCAATGAGAGAATTTGAGATCATCTGGGTCACCCAGCAGGTTTTGCGAGGGCTGGAATACCTGCATTCACATAACATCATACATCATGACATCAAACGTAAGTCCAGGATACATCTTGCATCACTGCATGACATTGACTTAAGAATTCTTATAATTGCAAAGTACTTTTTGTACCTCACATAAACCACAGGCAGTGTTGAGGTAGGACAAAACAGATGAAAATGCTGGTCTTCAGGTAAATAAGATCACACCTCAGTCTAGTAAAGGCCAGTCTGCACAACTTCATAGGAACTGAAATCTAGGGCACTTGGAGGAAGTTACACTGTGTTTTTTTTTGTTTTTTTTTGTTGAAGTGTTTTGCCTTTTGAAAGGTCCGGAAACACAGCTGAACTCAGTCATGGTGAAGTTGAGGGGAGATATGCTTGACAGTAGTCCTTTTCCATTAGTCAGCCTGAAGGCCAATCAGAGCTCAGAACCTCAACTACTAGTGACCTTTTAGACGTCTGGAAATTCCAGCCAGAGACAAGCAAACAGAGAGCACTCTGTCCTGTGGTGTCAACTGCTGGCCTTTTGGTTGATGACTTTGGCTTTGAGATTAAACATGTCATTAAGTGTGAGTGAAATAATAGGGGAGAGACTCTAAGACCTTTCATCTCTCCACTAGCTTCTGACTCATGTACTTATTTAAGGTAGAGTAAAGAGACCTTTGCAGAACCATAGAATTGCAATGAGCTCTACACACGTCTACTGATAAGGTCTAACAGAATCTGTACATATTTGCAGGCAGTTAAACTTCAGGTAGATTAAACCTATTAAAGTTCATCTTTTCCATCTCTCTCTCTGTAGCCAGTAACATTGTGCTGATGTCTGACAAAGCTGTGCTAGTGGATTTTGGACTAACTGTGCAAATGGCAGAAGATGTGTACATTCCTAGAGATCTCAGAGGGACCGAGGTGAGTGAGTGACTCAACATACACCCTTTGACACTGCATTAAATATACCACAACACTGCACATTAGAATAAACCAGGTGTTCTAAATTTGAGATACAGCGCCAGACAAAAAGTTGCATATAGCTTACTAAATATATTACATGGTGATGACATGGTGCAATTTTTTTTGAGATTGTAATATTAGGGCACCTGCTCATTCTGCTCATATTTCATTTTGCCTTTTGATTTCCATTTGGTTTATATATATCAGGCAATCATTTTTTAAAAGTTCCTTCAAGGGTGTATCCAAATTTTGACTGGTACTGCAATATGATGATAATGTTGGAAGTTTTGAATATCGATAAAAAGAGATGAAGAATTATTGTCTCTGTACATTCCTATTTTTCCTTCTGGATTAAAGTCATTTGGGGTTCTCTCTGGAAACTGCATTTAGGGTTCTCAGAGAAGGGTGAATAATTGGTTTGAATTGAGAAGCTCCCAAAAAAGCATGCCTGTGCCTGCATCCCTGTGTGTTGATTCATTACTTTTAGAGCCCATCTGTGCTAAAAATACATGATCAGCACTATAACTTAATAAATAATATAATAACTGTAGGCACTGGCTTAATTAAACTTTATTAAGCTTGCAGTTGCATGAGATGGAGATGTAGATATCCATAACCCATAGAGAGCCCTCTGCCTCGTATGCCTTCTTTACTTAAGATTGCACCTCTTTCTGGGAAA
Organism: Acestrorhynchus altus; assembly: GCA_034509495.1. Lineage (NCBI taxonomy): Eukaryota > Metazoa > Chordata > Actinopteri > Characiformes > Acestrorhynchidae > Acestrorhynchus > Acestrorhynchus altus. Next base: position 6,348,664 of record CM067510.1, on the reverse strand, counting down.
ATCCCAGAAATACACACACACACACACACACACACACACACACACACACACACACACACACACACACACACTGATTTGGCTCTGCCTGGAAAGTCCAGTGAGCAGATGTTTTTGAACTTTGTTGACAGATCCTCTAAAACTCCCCATGATAGAATACTGCTCTTGTTTACAATGCAGACAGTTTCAACACAAGGTTTTCAAGTGATTCATATATTTTTCCTTGTGACTGTGATATTTTTAAAGATTTTTGGCTGAGTTTATAATAACAGAGGAGCTGTATGTCTTCCACACGGGTCATGTTTTCCGTGTGGATGTTCTGGGACACTGAATTACAGCCAGTGATGCAATCTTCTGTGTTCAGCAGAAGGAAGTAATTAGCTACAAAAATGTCCCTTTTCAAACAGCGTAATATTTACTTATGCAAAAAGCCTCTTCTAACTAGTTAAGGATATCTCAGGGAAAGCAAAGCACTTTTGTAAGTCGCTGGATAAGGGCGTCTGCCAAATGCCATAAATGTAAATGTAAATGTAAATGAAAAGCAGTTCTCAGTACTGGTGAAGGCACACTGTTTAAAATAAAAAATACAAATAAAAATTCGACAGTGCTAGAGAAGACCCAACTTCCACAAGGTAACTTTTCTTGAATGGTTGCTTAATAGAACCATGCTCATAAATGAGATGTATGAGATGTAAAACTTTATGCATGTCCAATGTAACCTTTGGGTTTTCTGTTTTCCTCCAGATGTACATGAGTCCAGAGCTGGTCCTGTGCAGAGGTCACAACACAAAGACGGACATCTACAGTTTGGGAACTACTATTATTCACATGCAGACAGGGAACCCACCCTGGGTCAGGAGATACCCACGCTCAGCTTACCCATCTTACCTATACATAGTGAGTAGACTACATATACACACCTGCCCATTCATGTTTTTTTTTTTTTTTTTTTTTTGTAATCAAGGATTGCTATGAAGATCTGATTGCATTTAGTGACGAGTATTAGTGAGGCCAGGATGTTGGACGATCAGCACCCCACCTTAAACCCAACACCACAAATCATTCAAATTATTATAAGAAGCACCGTCATTAAAGGGAACACAGTTTCGCTGCTCCACAGCTAAATGCACTGATAGGTTCATGTTCATTTGCTCTCCTAATCCTATTCCATTTGCAGCACTTTTGGCAGCTCTTGGTGTGCATTTGCACATCTGTGTCAGTAATGATTAGAATGGGTGTCCACATATAATACCTTATCTATTAAAGTGATCACCTAAATATATACACAGTTACCACTCAAAATGCTGCAGGTCTAACTGCATGTTTGAATAAAGGGCCAGACTCCATGGAGCACGTTCTGCATTGTGCTTAAATATGACTTTATACACCTCCTACATATTAGAACCACATGACACAAACTGAAAACGAGTTCTTCAATTATCAGTCATTACCTTCCCCATCTTTATTCCTGTTTTGAGAGGGTCACAGCAATTATGGGACGAGAAGTTCTTCTTTCAGGACATTTTTTTCCAGAGATATGATGTCGACTAACCCATTTCCTTTCAGGATCTGGATTTATTGTGAAACAGTTCCCCAAAATGATTTTCTTTTTTTTTGTCTTCTTTACCAATCATTGGGACATCAGTCATTTTCAACAGCTACTGAGTCATAAGCTTGGCATTCTTTGATGTTTTATTCTTTAAAACACATTCTCTCCAAAAAAGGAAAAGAGGAAACAGATCCCAGACCATTAGAACAAGCATCACACAAGAGACGTGATACATTGTCATGTGCTCTCGGTTCCCAGTTCCTACATGTTGCTCTTTGCAGATTTGCAGTCTCAAAATGCATTGCAATCAGCATTATTACACTATAATGAGAATATATTATTATTATGAATTACTTTTTCTCATTAGTGGCATATGTATGGAATTCATATAACTGCTGCAACAGTAACTGTGACTTTAAAGACCCTGTATGGTCATTTTTATGCTTTTCATCTTACTCTTTATTTTTTATTTTTTTTGTGATACAATTCCTGTGAACTTTCTCTGTACAGACTTTCTTGTGGATTTAAGTTGGGCATGACTAATATCAACCAGACCGGTTTCGATTTTGCAATTTGTTTGTTACCTTGCTTGTTTCCGGTGCTTTCCTCAGCACACAGTGTCCCTAAAACACAGTAGCAGTGCCCTTTTTTTCTTTAAAAGTGTATGTTAAAACATTTTGTATCAGTCAGATCCAGTGAATAAATGAATCAAAGTCTTGAAATGTCACCATATCTATTAAATCAAAGGTTTATATTCTGCACATTTGAACATTTTTCTGTCAATCATTCCGCAGTCTTTCGTGAGTTCACAGTTCTGAGTGGGCCGTGATTTCTTTAATACAGTGAATATAACACTGGTTTGTGCTTGTTCTGTTGCTTATATTTAATAAAAAACATATTTTAAGGGTTATGCTCTATGTTCTAACCTTCCTGCCTCCCTCACTTCTCTTTCCCCAGATCCACAAGCAGGCTCCTCCTCTGGAGGACATATCAGAAGACTGTAGTCCAGCTATGCGAGGCCTCTTGGAGCGGGCAATGGAGAGGGTCCCATCACGGAGGAGCTCTGCCACAGAGCTCCTGAATGAGGAAGCCCTCCACCCATCCCGAGAAGACCAACCACGCTGTTGGAGCCTGGACTCCGCACTTGGAGAGGGCACACACCCACTCTTGCGCCAGCAGAGTCAAATGTCAGACAGTACACAAGGTAACATATGTGCACACACATACACACTCACTGACACATCCTGTCAGTCATTCTCATTTGCATGTGTTAACCTTCTCATTTCTTATTTTAGATTCCACCTCATTGTACACTGAAGACTCGGGCCCGTATAAAAGAAAAGGCTCGCTCTACATAGACCTTGGAGCTCTCGCTGGCTACTACAACTTTGTCAGGGGGCCTCCAACTACAGAATATGGCTAGGAGATTTTTACAGGAATGTTGGAATTGCTTTGAGTGTGTATATGTTTTTGGGACTGATGTACATACGGATTCTGTAGTAAACAGTGCACCTGTGTGCGTAGTTTGTTGCATGTTCACTGGCAAGTCAGTCTAAAGAGAAGTGCCAGTGACCGTTTAATGAGCTTATTCTGCTTGGACATAAGCTGTGAACTGCATGTCCATTGTAGGGCAAGTTCCTGTAGGTTTGGCTGAGCAATCACAAGTGTCAGTCAGAGACACTGTAGTTAGTTTTAGCACTAGCAATGAGTGCTGGTTTTGTTAATGATCATGAGTACTGTGGACTGCAATCGTTTTAAGTGTGCCCATTTGGGAACTGCAGATTAATCACCTTCTAGGAAAAGAGAACCTTGCCCACAAGGCCGTATGGAAGAAACTGAATGCATCACAAGGTCCTATTACAGTAAAGAGACTGAGACATACATACGGAAGAATTTACCAGACTGATATGATGCAGAGCCACATCCTGCCTTCTGTGGCTCCCTTTTGCATCATCAGTTCAGTACCACTTCACTGTATGGAAGGAATGCATTGTTTATCACTTCTTAAATCCATACACCATATACGGCTGTAGCTGTAGTATATTCAGAGTTTATACATGTTCCTCTGTAACTGTGAGGCTGGACCAAATCTAAAAGAACATGTGGTGAAAAGGTGAGAAACTTAAAAATATACGGTGGGTATATGTCTAACATAGCTATGGGTGGATTGTGGATGTGGATGTGACTTTATTTCTGTTCACCAGACTTTCAATAGCATTTGCTGCTTTGATAACAGAGGTTCATTTCCCCTGCGCTTTACAGAATGTAAACCCCTAATCCCCAAATTGCATTACAGTATATTAACATTATCTGTTGAATAATTTAACACAGAACAGTAAAGACAGTTCTTAGACTGTGGCATGTAAAGATGTGTCCAAGGTGAAGTTTTTTGGAAGTACTACTATATTTTCAGATGTTTCTGGAAAAAGTTGAAAAGTTGTTCCTGTGGAATGTGGTGGTCTTCAGTAGTTGCAGTGCAAAGAATCGTTGTGTGTCATGCTTTAGGTCAGGATTTGTTGTTTATATTCATAATTTGAAATGTCCTACATTTTCAGTATACTGCCTATAAAAGTGTACTTCATGTTTTATTTTGATATGTGTTCTGTGGAAACACCTTATGAATCTGTGATGTTAATGAGATTCAGCAAATAAATTGTGTTCAACAATAAAACTTAATTGCCATCTTTTCACACAATATTAGTTTTACAAAGTGGCTTGTAAAACAAACTCGTTAGCCTTGACTAGTTTTATGTCACTTGTCACATGATACTCATTGTGTTTTTACTTCACTGTAAGTGCATCACATTATGGAATCTATTCTTAAGTACATGTGATTTAATGCAGTTAATAAAAAAAAATTAAAAACAAAAAATACTTCATATTCAAATGCGAGCATGGAGGAAGGCAACATCATTCCAAATGATGCCAAACTGGATGCCAGTAGAGAGACAAACAAGAAAATCTGAGATTCACAGTAATGTTTGTAGACATTATCCTCAGTCATGGCTTCTCCAGGACAGAAGGTGAAAGAATTGAGCCTAATGAAGATGAAGTGGACAACTGTTCTGAGAGACCAGTAAAATTTACATAATTATATTTGAAGCACGTTTCTGTCATTCAGTGATACTAGAAGGGAAATATGATTAATTCTCAAGATGATTAATAATGTATTTAAAAGCATTCTCATGAAATGACAGTATGACATAAAAGTAGACATTTCCGCATTATCAGCTGCATCAGCCCAGTCACACATGACTTTGCTTGAGTGATTAAACGTGAGGAGACGTGGCCTTTCAGATTGACTCTTTTTGAGTATTTTGAGCACAATATATGCTTCTAGCAATCTTCAGAAAAAAAAGAGTTTGAATCTGTATGAAATCTGTTTAAATGGTGACACTACACATAACATTAAATCATTCCTAAACATGCAGACCTGCATAACAGACCAATGACATTTATTGTGGAATATCATGACTTTATATATTGATATTGGTCATTGTGATGAAGTTGGTTACTTTTAACTGTGTTAACTGTGTTTTAACTAGGAGCTGAAGATCACATCATGGGTAGTGTAGGGTGAGCAGTTAGAGGTTCTGACAAATGAAGCAAGGGAAGTAAAATTATACTTTACCGGTTAACTATACATCACCGGTTTATTTAGCAGAATGGATATTTACATATTTGCATATGTGCAGAATAATAATAATAATAATAATAATAATAATAATAATAATAATAATAAAGCAATAGACATCCACTAACTACAGTGGCTCTGACCAATGACTGCAAAGTCATGTGCTTGTCACCTCACTTTTTACTTCCGTCCTTTCACTGAGGTACACTGTTTCTCTGCTCACTCAGAGCAGGCTTTATACTGGTAGCCCCTCCCCCTAGGCTGTACCAATATCAACAAAGGTAAAGTCAATTACATAACATACAATGGTTGTCGACACACAATCACATTCAACAATCATCAATCATCATGACCATTCACCAATCGGATTCATGATATCATTTTGATTAGACAAAAACTATAGGTATTCAACCTTCTTCTTCTTTGTCCCCTCATAAGTCCAATCTCCCCTCTCCTACAGCCAGAGGTGGACTCACCCAGGTAAGTAAAAACTCAGAGACTAGTCTATTACTCTTTTGACCCTGGGTGGATGTGATCAATCCGCAGGTGTGAGAACAGGTATGTACGTGACCTTACTGTTGGTAATGTGTAGGTATCAGCATCATTACAGTCATATTGGCCCTGAACAAAATACTTTAAGGCTTGGCCTGTTGTGACCAGCAGTTTTAGCAATCTGCATGGATCCCTGAATCTGGATTTTCAGATCCATCCGATGATACTCATATATTTTGTCAAAGTAATAATCCATATAAAAAATATAATGAAAAATTTAGATTCTCAATTTATAGACACTCACCTGCAACCAGTTTGAAAAGGAATCTAAGGTTTAGTTTTGGTTTCAAGTCTCTACATTAAAAAATAACAGGCTCTTGGTAAATTGTGATTTAAAAACTTTCACATTCATGAAGATATCAATCTTTTGTTAGTATTAACATCTCAAGAAATTACATGTGCATCCACACTGGAAAGGAGGTGAAGAAATACCTAGAGCAAAAGAACTCCCGGGCACGCTATCTAGAAAAAGCCTTTATTGGAGATACTATTTTGTGCCCTGATGAAGGCCTGAGTAGGCCGCAACGTGTTGGCATTCTATTTTTTGCCATGTTTCATTAAAGGCTTTTTCTAGATAGTGTGCGCGGGAGTTCTTTTGCTCTAGATATTTCTTCACCTCCTGTCCAGTGTGGATGCACATGCCTTGCATTCTCTTTGACACTCCCAGAGCATTCCCTGTTTTCTTACTAGTGCACCCACTCCCCAGGAGCACCTATCCTTTTGTCTGCACCATTGTGACCCCAGCAGTGCTTCTTCATTTTGGCTTTTTCAAGAAATTACATATTTGATAAAACAAAGGTCCATAAAGACAAAGATAGATTCAACTTTTATTGCCATTGTTCAAGTACAAAAAACAAAGTGCAGTTAGAATCTAACCAGAAGTGCAAAAAGTAGCAATAGTGCAAAAACCGAACAGTGCATAAGTGTGAATTATGGTATATAAATACAGTATAAAAACACTATATACATGTATATAAATATATGTATCTCTTTATACATATGTACAGAAGGTATAAAAAATATTTAAAATATTCTAAAATTAATATTTACTAATATTAGATACAGTAGTAGATATGGAATATAGATATGGAACATAGATCGATCTATTCTGTAGTTGGGTGATCTATAAGATCTCATATGATATATCATATAATGAATAATAATAGCTGGTGCAGCCTTTGGTTTTGTGGTAGTCCACAATGAGCTCCTTGGTCTTCTCTGTGTTGAGGATGAGGTTGTTGGTGGTACACCAGGAAATCACATGCTGGATCTCCTCCCTGTAAGCCAGTTTCTCAAAGACATTCAGACATGCTGCAGTGGAACGCTTTGGCACCAGTTATAATGGTTGCTGTTTTCCAGCATGTGGGAAGAGCAGCTTGGGCCAGTGACAGATTAAAGATGTCAGCAAAGACCTGTGATAACTGTCCTGAACACATGCTGAGGACACATCCAGGGACACCATCTGAGCTGGTGGCTTTGTGTGCATTTACTCTGCTCAGTGCTGAACACACATCTGCCATGCTGAGTGTGGTGGGGTTGCTGTAGTGAAGGAGTCCACCCCATGTGCAGAGCTAGAGAGGCTTCTGATCAAAATGAACACAGAAATGATTAAGCTCATCTGGAAGAGAGGCACTGCTATTTGTGGGGGTCAGGGGGAGAAGGCCTGAGGTCTGTGATTGTCTGGATGACTTTTCGTATGCAGCGGGGGAGTTGTGGAAGTGCTCCTCAACAGATATCTTGTTAACGTGTTTGGCTTTCCTAATTCCCCTTTTCAGGTTAGACCTGGCTGAGCTGTAGACCTCAGAATCATGGGATCCAAAAGCAGCATTGCGTGCCTTCAGTAGGAGGTGAACTTTGGTGGTGGCTTGAGAACGTATTCTAATTGACGATGGAGAGAGTAGATGGCCCTATTTGGCCATACTTTAACAGTCTTTGATGTTTTTTACACGTTTGGTAAAGGGCACATACTTGGGGAGCAGAAACAATGAGAGGTGATCAGACTATGCCAGGTGAGGGAGGAGAACATCCTTGAATGCATCTGTAATGTTGGTGTAGACATGAACATGCTCAGACCAGCAGTATATAGCAAATTTATTAAAAATAAAACACAAAAATGTAACAGGTATTCACAGACTTTGCCATGCCACTCAAAATTGAGCTCAGGTGCATCTTTCATCTTTCAGATGTTTCTACAGCTTCATTGGACATGATTTGGAAAGGCACACTCCTGTTTATACTGTATAAGGTCCCATAGTAGACAATGCATGTCAGAGCACAAACCAAGCCATGAAGTCTAAGTAATTTTCTATAAACCTCTGAGAGAGGATTGTATCAAGAACTGTATCTGGGGAAGAGTACAGAGAACTTTCTGCTGCATTGAAGGTACCATTGATCACAGTGGCTTCCAACATCTGTAAATGGGAGAAGTTTGGAACCACCAGGACTCTTCTTAGAGCTGGCCAAAATGAGTGATCGTGGTAGAAGGGCCTTAGACAGGAATGTGACCAAGAACCCAATGGTCACTCTGACATAGTGCCAAAGTTGTTCTGTGGAGAGAGGAGAACCTTCCAGAACTCCACCAATCAGGCTTATATGCTAGAGTAGCCAGAAAGAAGCCACTTCTCAGTAAAAGGCACATGGCAGCCCATCTGGAGTTATGACTAGAGCCCAGATTTGACCCTGATTGTCGAAAAACTGGGGAAAAAACACATTAAATAGGGCTGGATAGCTAAGGGTTAAGAACAGTCTGCAATTTAGAAACTGCAAGCTGAAGATGCTGGGTCTTGGTCCTTCTTTTAGATTTCTCCAGCCTTGTGGGCATTGGTTATTTTTTCTGTTTCTTTAGCCCACAGTTTTGTGCCCACACAAAAGATTATAGATTCCAAACGATAGCTACATATCTTTTGGTATATACGGTATATGCATATACACACATGTTGTACATGATATATATATATATATATATATATATATATATATATTTACAGAAGATGTTTTCTATATAATTTTACAATAAAATAACAAATGTGTCATTTTAGTCAAGAGTGCCCAAAGTTTTGCATATACCCAAGTGTTTCCAGCTTGTGTCCAGGAATATGAAGGGGGTTTTGTATACAGGTGTGAAGGGGGAGGTAAACATTAGCCCAGTATGTTAATCTAAAATGGTTTATATATTCAGCAGCGTTAAGCAAAACTGTGTTACAAGTTGGCATTTGGTAAATCTAACACCTTTCTAATGAATTGTCACACTGTGTATGACAGAGAGAGAAACAAAGAGAGAAACGGAAACAGAAGTGCGGGGCAGAAAAATAAGAGGATGAGAGATAAATAAAGGGGGGGGGGGAGAGAACAAGAGAAAGATAACAATAAAAAAAAAGATTTGGGTGAGAGGAACAGGAAAAATTAAAACAGTGAGTGAACGTGTGAGAGCATGACAGGGTGAGAGGGAAACAGAAAAAAAACAGAGTGAGAGAAAAAGAGAGAAACAGAGAGTGAGATAAAGTTGAGTGTTCAGTAGAATTTAGCAAAAAAGGAAGTGGGTTTCCCCTGCCATCTTCCACTGCGTCACAGTTGGTGTGGGCGGCTGAGCGTGTAGGGAGGTATTCCCTGACCTCATCACTGCCCAGTCAGTTCACTGACACAGAAAAGCTCTTTTGACATTTGACTTGTGTGAAGGGTAGCAGAAACAGAGAGACAGAAGTCTTTCACTCTGGACGTCACAGAAAGCACTCATTCTACCCTCCTGCTACAGATGAACACGATAACGCTGAGATAAACCACCGATAAAGACCTTTGGGTCAAAATGTCAGGGGCTCCAGGCAAAAACTCATTTCAGGAGGGGCAGCACCAATTTTTTTCCACTTATGTTTGTGATTTTCTATAACATTGAGGCACTGTTATAACAGAGCTTACCTACTCCCACCACAACTAACCAGCTCATTTAGAAGCCCTTCGGAGTTGCATGGGGAGAGTTAAAGCTAAAAGAGGCAGGGCAGGGGTGCCTCCAGGACCAGAGTGGATAAACACAGTTCATTAACAAAGCTGGTGATCTGTGTGTCATTAAAATATGTACTTAAATTATATCATTCAACTCATTTTTGTACTATAATTACAGGCATGTTGACCTGTTTTGGACTGGAGTTCAGAGCAGCTTCTGGGGAGGTATGTAAAGCCGAAGCCCCCCATTGAGGTGCAAAGAAAGACATAAAAGATGGGAAGGTGGATGGTGTGCAAATCTGGTCAATGCAATGATGTGGTGCAAGCGAGGGGTTATATAGGCTGGCCAGAGATTTGGGGTGTGGACCAGCTCCCAAAAATAAGTTAGATAATAAGTCCACTTAGTGTCTAACATTGGCCTTTTGGTCAATAGAAAAGATCTCTCCAGCTCTGCAGGGGGCAGAAGTATAAAACATGCAGCCCAGTGGCTGGGTCTGGCCTGATACAGGTTCTAAACCAGCTCTCCAGGTATATTTAGAGGCTAGATTTCAACAAAGCCTTTTTAAGTTCAGACAGTTATTAAAAGAAATCTACTCTGCCTAATCTGCAGCCACCACCATATAGGCACTAATTTAGTGCCAAATATGAATACATTTGTTCACAGTTTATGTTCCACAGTGTGTGGAAGTTACAAAATATTAGGGATGTGCAGATTGATACCTAAATATTGACACTTACAATACATTGTGTTTACTTTTAAGAATCAATAATGAAAATAGTGGAAAATAGTGAAACAAAGAATGTTGGAGATGGAGCTCCTGGGCAGAAGGAGAAGAGGAAGACTTCAGAGAAGGTTTATGGATGTAGTGAAGGTGGACATGGAGATGGTTGGTGTAACAGTAGAGGAGGCAGGGGATAGGGCAAGATGGAGGCAGATGATCCGCTGTGGCGACCCCTAAAGGGAGCAGCCAGAAGAAGAAGTAGAAGAAATGGAGGAAGTCAGCAGTCACAGATTTGTAAAAAAAAAAAAAGGGCAACATTGTTATTTTCAAACAAACATATTTTATAAAACCACAAAACCTTGCAATAGGATTTAAAGGCCCTTTATTAAAAGTGACGGTACTCGGAGTAAAAGTGAACAATTTGTGGTATTCACCTTTTCATTTCTGCTGTGTCCTGATAAAAATGAGTTCTTGTTACTGAGCTTTCATTTCTCATTTACCGTCTGTCATTTCTGAAAATTACAAACTTTAATGTGTTGGTATTGATATATTAGCCTGGATATTACTGTGTATTTTGTGCATTTCTGGTGCCGGTCCCAAGCCCGAATAAATGGTGAGGGTTGCGTTAGGAAGGGCATCCGTCGTAAAACCTGTGCCAAAACTATAATGCAGATCATAAATATGATGATCTGCTGTGGCGTTACCTAAAGGGGTGGTATTGAATCAAATGCAAAATCAGTGGTATCGTTGATTCCTACTAAATGTCAGTCACTGTCTTTGCCTGACTGTAACAACATATGAGGTATGTATGTGACCAAAAGGGCCAAAACTGGCCAGTTTATTGACCCTTTGTACAAAAATATTTCTGGCCAAAAAGTATTATATCTAAGGTAACAAACTCTAAGCTTTTGGACTGACAGACTTTTTTCACAGCATTCTTTTAATGTGAAGGCTCAAACCATTGGGAAATGATAGGGCACAATCATCATCATCATTAACGGTCATTATAATAATTCTATTAACTGGACTACACTGCTTCATACTCCATAAACAATACATTAAACATGAGATTTTGCTAGTGACTATATATTTTAGAAAATGCTACAGCTTTTACCCACTTCTAGAGACTCTGGTCTGGTAGTTATGGCACAATCAATAAAAATGTTAATATATAATCCTCATATAATTTAATTATGTACAAGTGAATTAAATCAATTGTAACATATAACTTGTCAAAATTACTTTTAAGGATATGTCATCCAGGTAATATGACTACTCAGAATGGCTTTATAGATCTGTAGATCTGACATTTATTACTACTAAAAATGCCATTGCAGATTTGAAGTAAGAACTACAGGATGGAGATCCTGAATTTGAGTTGTAAACATTGTTAGGACTCATTGCTGGTACCGCTGGTGTATGCAAGTTATTGTGAATAATACAAAGAATGACTCCCATAATCACCACTGTAAAGAAATTGGAGATATTTCCTCTACAGGGGAACATTTCTCAGCAAACCAGCATCTCAGCTGGTGAATTTTTCAGAATTAAACAACATCAGTGGAATCCCCCTTTAAAAGGCTTAGTTAAAACCAAAACACCTAACTAAGCCAAAACCCCTGAAACACTTAAAGGAACAATCAGTAGAAAATGAGAGTGAGCGTGAGAAACAGCAGTCCAATTTCAAAACATGTGTCGCATACATGTATATGTGCATATATATATATATATACACACACACACACACACACACACACACACACACACACAGTGTTTTGCAGTTTGCACATATAAACCAGCTGATGTGGATTTTATATCACTTTGTCCTGATCACTTTATTTAACCTAGTGGTAGTGATAAATCACCTGGTTAATGTAAATTAAAAATAGCCAGCTCGGCTTATGTCTTGTAGTCCTTCTGAGCTAGAAGACCTCCATCTGTCGAACTCACTGCCAATATTTGCTCTTGTTTTATTCCGTCTTTGGTCACTGAATTTTTCGATAGATGCCGAGGTTTCTTAGGCACCTAAGGTTTCAGCTGATCCAGCCCGCTTGCTAGCTTCTGTGGCTGCAGCACCGCTGTTGTGTTTTTAAACCTGCTTGACTGAAGCACTGCTGACAAGAAATGACCGTGATTTAACCCAGCATGTTTCCTTAATATCTAATGACAGATCCTGATCATTTTATCACATATTGAAGTAAATATATCATCCTTATTGTTCCTTCAAACAGAAATAAAAGCAAAGGTAATTACCGTATTTTCCGGACTATAAGCCGCACCGGAATATAAGCCGCACCCGCAATGTTTAAAAAACCTGGAAAATAACATATAATAATATATAAGAAGAAAAAGCTGCATCTCATTATAAGCCACGTGGTTTAAAGCGTGGAAAAAAAGTAGTGGCTTATATTCTGGAAAATACGGTATGTTATTGAATGAAGGAGAACAAGATCAATACATTGTTAATCAAAATTGATTCAAGTAATTAGTAAATTAATGATAACATTGACAGAATTCTATTCATTCATCCATTCATCCATCCATCCAGCCATCCATCTATTCACCCATCCACCCACCCCTCCATCCATACATACATCCCTCCTCATAGCTATTACATAGCCAGCAGGGGTCAGGACAGGACAGTTCAGCAAATAAAGGAGCAAGTGGGATTTGGATGGTCAGTGCTTGATGAGTTTTGAATAATGGTGTGAATGGTGCTCATAAATCATGTTGTGAAAAGTGGTTCACAAAACCCACAGTCCTACAGACCTAAAGCTAGAATAAAACTTGTTTTCGGTCTTACTATGAACAACTATGAACAGTAAAATGTTTTACTTTCAGTCATTCTGGAAAGAAAAGACCAATGTGTGTAAGTTCCAGCAGGTGGCAGTACAACACAACTATTCAGAGACAAAAAAAAAAAAAGGCGAGAGCCGCATTAAATATACATACCTGTTATAGATCCCCCCACTTTATCCAGTAATCCATCTTCTAATCAACTTGTTCCTAGTCAGGGTCATGAGGGGTCTGGCACCTAAAAGTGATCACTGGGTGGAAGGGAGGAATACTCTCTGGACACACACAAATTCACCCATACCTAGGAATACCGGTTGGAAATCCAAGAAGATACAGGGAAGAAACACCAGATCAGCACCAGAAAGACACCAAAGCAAGGACCAAACACACAGTCCCACATCACTGGACGTGTGCAGCACACACACTACCCATTACAAGATTTCATAACATACGTTCGTGGGTAGAGTTTGTAGAGGTTCCTAATAACATGTCCTGCAATAATTCATCCCATGCAGCTTGAACATTCTACGTTTCTGTAGAGCTTGCAAAATTGCCCCTCACCATGACACCAGGCCTTCTAGACTGTGTGAGGTGTGAGAGCAAACTGTTGATTTGATTACAGTGGCTCCACACACAGATGTCAGGTATCCCTTCTGAGGAACCCCATGACAGTTGGTCACAGCATCATGAATTGTACATCTCTTTCCATGTAGTTTGTAATTGGGAGGATTATATTTCAAGGCAACTTAACAGTCAAAGATTCCATGAACAGCACAGAGCCAATGAAATACAGTGCGAGCATCTAACCAGAAGTGCAATAAACAGTATTATTTACATAAAGTGCAGTAGTGTCCATGCAGGTGGTGCAATGAGTAAGGCAGGAATGAATGAAGTACATTATGAAGATGCACAATAATAGTGCGAACTGAACAAAGTACATTATGTTGAATGAACTAGAATAACAGTGCAAGGATGCAGATGAGAGGCAGTGCAAAGTTAATTTAATGGCAGTAGCAGATTCCTTGTTAATTAAAGTGTCATTGCAGAGGTCAGCAGGGTCACAGCCTCAGGAAAAAAAAAAAAAAAAACTCTGATTCTCCTGTAATGCCTGCCAGATGGGTGGAGAGTCCATGGTTTGTGTCCTTAGGATGTTTCTCACCCTGCCCAGGCAGCATTTGTGATAAATGTCCTGAATGGTGGGTGTCACGTATAGGTCCTCTTACACGCAGCTCTTGCCATTTCATCTTCTGAGCACATGTCTTGTTTTGGTTTGGTCCTGTCTCCGCCCTTGCTCCGCCCATTCCCATCTGCATCTCATTTGTTATCCAGCCCATTCGTTATCCAGTTCCAGGTGTGTGTAATGTTGTCATTGTATTCAAGACCCTTTGTTTCAGTCTGTCCTGGTCAGTCCTTTGTTTTTGTGTTTGTATGTTATTCTGTTTCCATGAGATCATGGCAGAGTCTAGGTTTGTCTATGTTTCCATGTGGTTTGTTTACTTATCTATTTCCCAAAGTTCACGTTAGTCTGTTTGTTTTCGTATCCCGTTTGTTCCTTTGTAATTAAATCCAAAACCCCTGCACGTACGTCTGCCTCCCTTGTCCATGTCTTCAACCGTTCAGCGAACACGAGCGTTCTAGTGGGTAACTGGGTGCCTGTGATGCATTCTGAAATTTTCACCACCCGCTGGAGTGGTGCAGTCGGCTGCAGAGCAGTTGCTGTACCATGCTGAGATGCAGTTGGTGAGTATGCTTTCAATAGTTCAGCATTAAATGTTCATAGTAAAGTAACAGCAACTTTACTTTCTTCAGAGCCTTAAGAAAGCTCACCTAAGTTTAATTCTAATTCAGTCAGTATGGGATTCAGCATGTGTATGGAGGATTAAACTTGGCTTAGACACACGTTGTTTATCCAACCAGTGCTGATGCCTGATGATGAGGAATTCATTTGTCTTTCTTGTGCAAGTGAACTAAACATTCTAACCATTTATAGTAAAAAGTGATTTAAGCCCAGACTGCTTTGTCAATGAAATGCAACACATGGAAGCCAATCAGAGCAATGGTTATTTTCAAATCAGTCCTTAAGGTGCAGTAATAAAACAGCCTATTCTAAAATTATAAATCTTCTATATGAAAATATTCTCACCCAGAGCCACTTAATAGATGTGGGAGCTGGATCGTCAACCCTTATTTGTACTGCTGTTATTTATTGCCTTGCTGTCTCATGCTTATCTACCTCCTGACAAAGCTATATTCTGTTTATTCCACAGTGCTATCTGAGCACTAATCTGTTTTTTTCCCTTATTTATTTTGCTTACGAGAGACTTTCTTTAAGAAGAGCCAGACAGATAGCCTGTGGCGTGGCACCACTGATGTTAGTGTAAGCTACTGTGTACAATAGCCCTTTCTGTAGATACACAGCTAACCAGAGACACACAGGCTCCTAATCTGTCCATCTCCAGACTGTACAAACAAGAGAGCCACCAGAACAGTTATTAGTTTTCATAAGTCATACGTGCTTTTCCTGACAAACCCAAACTAAAACTAGGCCATCTGTGGCTCAGAGCTCTGTCCGTCACTGCTGATCAGAGGTAGACTTTTAAGATCAGAGGCTTGCTGAGTCGTCATAATCACACGTATGTCTGAACAGAAACTGACTGTCATTTTATTTCTTTAGCGATTTTAATATTCCGTAACATTTTAAGCAAAAAAAACAACTTTTATATAGAAATGAAATTGAGATCTTTGACACTTTTCATGCCATGTAGAAGCACCTTTTGAAATATAACTTTCTATATAGAACTTGCTACCATATTTTCCACACATATATATATATATATATATATATATATGTGTGTGTGTATGTATATATATATGTGTATATATATATATATATATATATATATATATGTATGTGTATATGTATGTGTATATATATATATATATATATATATATATATGTGTGTGTGTGCGCGCGCGCGCATGTGTGTATGTAACCATTGCCTTTAAAAACACTTAAGAGCTTTCTTAAGAATGTATTCTGGTGCTTACCATTTTTAATTTCACCTTTCTTTAATTTTAATGACTTCCTTTTTTTAGATCAGTGGATCTCTACCCTGGTGCTGGAGGCACCTGTACCCTCCATATTTTAGATCTGCTCCCACCACACCTGATTCAACTCATCAGCTCATTACCAAGCCCTTCAGAGTTGCATGGAGAGTGTTAAAGCTGAAATGTGCAGGCCAGTGGCCTCCAGGACCAGGGCTGAGGCAGTATTTTAGATGACCTGTTGGAGGTGTAAAGAATCAACAAATTTGACTAGCAGCAGGACATGTTCAGAAATCCCCATGAGCATGGCATGTCAGTTTATAAGCCATTTGAAGAGCTGTAGACCCCATTCACACCCGGCCACTTCATGCATCTTGAGTATCAGGATTATGTATAGGCATCTGGGTAAAGCAAATGAAAATGCAAGTGAAAATGCACCAAAGATGCATATAAACTAATGCATATATACAAATCAATCACTCAAAACACTTCAGGAGGTGGTCTGAGATGAATGAGTTATGATTGTTTGTAATCAAATGGCTTAAATATGCATATTTCTGTTAAGCTCACTCAATGTTACATTTACATGGGATGATTACATATTAAAAACCAACTGAAATAAAACGACATTACCAATATGCTTCTTTGACATCAACATTTGAATGTAGCCTATCAGAGTAAAGGGGACAGGGAGGCCTTATTATTTTTCAGACTTGACTTTTGTAGGAGACCTGAAATAATGCAACTTTGTGTGGCCTGTGAAAATAGTGCAAACCTTAATATGGTTACCTTCTTGTACAAAAATCTCATTAAATGTACAGTTCCTTGCATTGTTACACCACTTGGCTTAAGGGTAATTCCTTCTACTTGTCATTTTACTTCTGTCAATCTGCCATCTGTGCCGTCTGTCATCTCATTTGGAACCGCTCACACCTGCATACTGCTCTATAATGCTGGCCAGATGGATGGGACATTCAATTTGTGAGCACTTAGTTACTTGAGCCACAATGTCACGTGTACCAGAAGCCAGCAGTGGACAGTGCAGTGTCTGGCTAGAATTGTCTGAGCAAATAGACAATTGACACAAATCACATCCACATTCAATGCAGGAGCCCCCACACTCATCCCTTAGGTCAGCACGGTGTTCATTAGCTTCCATGGGACAAGGCAATTAGTTGCCATTTCTTTTGTAATGTCAGAATACAGCTGCATATTTTCCAGGAAAAAAAAAATCACATTGCTAACAGGTTCTTCTCATTAACAATGGATGCTCCAAATCTTTCAACTGTTTACTTGGACACAGTTGTAGAATTCGGTCCCCAACTTCTCTACACTAGGGAAACATTAACAAGAAGTAAATATTCAATTTATTCATGAGTGAGATGCAAAATCAAAGAAGCAATTATCGCAGCTACAGGTAACTTACCCGACATTATATAATTTCAAAACCATTTGATCTTCATTCAAAACTGAGATTCGGCAATGTAGCAATTAAGTGGTAAGCTTACTGTCCAAGCCCCAGCTTTGAGTTGTGGTATGAAAAATGAAAAAAAAAAAAAAAGCTCTATTTTATTTCAGTATGACACAGGGAAAGCAAACTCTTTGACAGTAAAAAAAGGAAGTTCATGATGTTTCTTACCAAAACCATCTGACAACTAATCACCTCCAAAACCATAAGCAGGAACATCCAAAGCAGGACAGCAAAACTACTCCATCTGCTAAGTAACTGCTGATGTGGCCTGCAGGTTTTGCTAATAATAACCCTTGGAATAACCTTTGCAATTGCAGCTATTAATCATTTTTTATACGACCTGATCAGGCCAGAACAGATCTCTGGAGTAATCTTGTCCCACTCCTCCATGCAGATTGTCTCCAAGTTGTCTAGGTTCTTTGGGCTTCTCTTTTGTACTTTGATCTTCCACAAGATTACATTTGGGTTAAGGTCAGGAGACTGAATAGGCCCCTGCAACATCTTCCTCTCTTCCCTGTCCCTCGTGGCCTTGGGGTTATTGTCCTGTTGGAAGATGAAATCTTCCATCTTAAGATCCTTGATGGAGGGTTTTTGGCCATTAATCTCCAGGTAGGACATGATATCCATCTTCCCATGGATGCAGACCAGATGGTCAGGCCAACAAAGTGATGCTGCCACCTCCATGCTTGACTGTAGGGATGATATTCTTGGGGTTGTATGCAGTGCCATCCTCTAGCCAATGCTCCAGGTGCGGTTAGCACCAAAGAGCTCAGAGACCTCCAAATGATCATGAGCAAACTTTAGATGGCCCATGACATGACGCATTGAAAGTAAAGGTATCATAGATTAGATAGAACTTTATTAGCTTCCTGTTTAATAAATATAAGAAATATCATAGCAATGTTGACCATGTGAGTGCTGCTCACTTGTTTGGGGAGAGGTGGGGGAAAAACAAATTAATCCAAGTATGTGAAGCTCATTGTTCTTAATCAAGTACTTAACACTTGAGAGAACCAAACAGAATTCTGGGGGTTTGAGGGGTTGAATAATAGACACGCTGGTAAACTTTGAATGGAAAAAGAAATGATAAACAGAGAAATAACATTTTTGATCCAGTGCCCTGTCTACAGTTAAAATGATGTTAACTCTAAATGTGCAAACCAAAAGTGTATGCTATGCTCAGACCTTTCAAAAATGCATTACAAAACTTTTGTATAATGCTTACTGATGTTATAATGTTTAAGGGCAAGACCACTCCTGTTGAAACAACCACTCCTCCTTGAGCATTCTTCTGCATGTGCTATAAGGACATTTGTTCTACACAATGAGTGGTGAGGTGAAGTTAGGAAGGGCATGCAAAAAAGTGAAATGGCACAGTGCTGTTTGCTGTTAAGAGATGAGTTGTGAGTATCTGTCCTCAGCTACATTCAGACATAATGAACTGATAGTGGACCGACACAGCAGGGCACATTTCTACCCAAAGGGCAGATAAGTTTCAATGGGGTTCACACAGTGTTCCCTGAAATATATATATTATATCTGTGGCTGTTCTGAATAAATGAATCATACTTCACATGAAGTGTTTTTGCCTCCAGCTCTAACTGGCCCTGTTCTGTGCGAGTGAACATGGTGCATAAGGGCCAGATGTGACTCCAGGGCACCATTCTGCTTCCACAGATCTCTGTCCAGGTCTGGGCAGTGCCAGGGGAGTTGGCACTGCCATGTTAAGAAGGGGGTCACAGCCGAGTGTGTCATACTCTGACTCACTGAGCTAACACACACTAAGGGTAAAATCAACATTTAGACAATGCCAATGTGCTGAATATGCCAAGGTCAACACACACACACACACACACACTCTGAATGTGTGCTTTTATCACCTTTCAGGGGTGAAATAAAGGCCCCATGTTCAAAGAGGGTCACTTGTTAAGAATGTTATGGTGGAGAGGATGAAGAGTGTTTCATATCCACTTTAGGTTTGAAACAGCTTTTTCAGGTTTTTGCTTCAGCCCTGTCGATGAAAAACAACCATCATACCTCTCCCTCTCCAAATTAAAGCAAAGTTTTGCTTGTTTTCTCATTGAGAAACAGAATTTGGCAGAGGAAGTGTGTTTATTGGAGCTCTGGGCCACAGCACAGCTCCGAACATTCACACCCACATGAGCAAAATGCCTTTAACCGGTCCATTTTAACTGCCCTTCATTTGGATGGAGTGCAGAATGCTAAATAGACTGAGGGGAAATGAGGACACAAACAGAAAATTGCACTATTCCTCACCTACACTCTGATTCCTTTAACCGTTTGTCATTTATATGTTTAAATAAATGCTAATTCATTTTCATATCAATTCATTAATGCACTATGGAACTGATGGACATGAGACAAACAAGCTAAAATTTAAACTTCACAATTAATGCACAATAATTCCTGTTCTACTACTTTTTTCACAGTAACATACCATAACCTTGATTTTCAGATTTAGTGGCATTGCTATAAGAATAACTTGACTGCAGTGCATGCTGTTTTTAGGGTGCTGGACACTGTTTGTTTTAAATGAATAGAATGTTAAAATTAGTTCTGGATGTGTACTTTCTATTTGGCACAATGTATAAGGTTCCATTTGGTGTAGATTTAAAGGAAGAAAGCAACAATGAACTCAAAACCATCTATGTCAAGTTTAAAGACGTACTCAGGAGGCATACGTTTTAGATATTTGAGCTAACTTTCTCGAAGATCTTTTAAATGACTTGTAAGGGCTATGAATTTTCTAAACTATGACTAGTTTACAATCATTGTTAACTAAAGGCCAGGTGATGCAAACTTTTAAATTCAATTTTAAATAAAAAAAAAATCAGTAGCCATGGGCTCCTCTAAGCAGCTGCCTAGCACTCTAAAAAGTTAATGTCTTAATTTCCACAAAAGAGAAGGTTAGAAAGTAGGTAGTAAGGTAGTTGCTCTCAGATTATAATTTAGAAATGACTCTTCACAGGAGCAGTCATTCGGGTTGAGGTCTGAAAGACCAAGAAAACATTCTGAGAGAATGACTCAGCTAGAAAAGGAAATTAATTCTCAAGGTCTTCAGGAGGGTTTAGCAGAATGTGGATTTGTGGTCCACTGTTCTACTCTGCAGTAAACACCTGCACAAATATGACTTTTATGGAAGAACAGGCAAAACAAAACGTATGAGTGACCTATGTTTTGTGATGATCTTGTCTCCACCCTGTTCCCCACCTGTGTCTTGTTCTCTACTCATTTGTTAATCAGTCCCAGGTGTTTCTAGTCTTGTTTGTGTATTTATGTTCCTGTTTCAGTCTGTTTTTGTTGGGTGTTTTCTGTGCTGAGCAGTTTGCTTCCTATCCTGGTGTTTGTTTTGTTAATTAATGCAACCCTATAAGTACGTCCACCTCCTCGTCTGCTCTACCACATGACAGTAAGGTATGTTTAAGCCTTGGCTGAACAGAGGCCATTTACATTGTTATTATTTGGTACCTAAAATCACGCATGTATTAAATGATGGCAGTCCAAGAATTTAATGTACAGTTAATCAGCAATGCAGTTGTAAATGGCTTGGATGGGATGACTAAGCAATATATACTAATGGCTGGCTCTGTAAAACTGAAGAAAAGTTTATTGGAGGAAAAGAATCGATATCAGTTGAAAAATATCCAAATAAATGAAGTGTCTGATGAATATCCGCACGGGTCCAGTCATGCAGTTCATCTAGTCATGTGGACAGTTCTGTGCATTTGACACAGAACAGAGCAGTGCCCTGGTGGTCCATATAAACATGAACTCTCAGACTATTGAGCTTCTTTTTACATGTACTGATTTAAGATTACTTATTACAGCTTTTTAATCTGCTGACATTACTGCCGGCCTCAGAAACCCCAAAAGAAACACAATACTCTAAACACACAGTCATCTGGTCAATTGCACTGGAGGACACACACACACACACTCTCTCTGATTCACACACAAATGCACATAGGCTACAGTACACACACACACAGTTACACACACTTACAAAGGTCTCTTTCTGTGACAGGCTGGTGAGAGCAGGCTGATGTTGTTTAATAATTGAGGTATTTTAATGCAGCCTGTGCTGACGCTGCACAAGGCTAATGACAGGACTTAAACGCTACCTGTGAATTCCACAGGTATTGAGTTACAAAGAGAAGCTCTGAGCTGTGTTTATGTTCCTTCACTCAGGGTTTCTCCCAGGAACAGCCACATCTCAGAGGCTGGAGCCCCATCTGACTGGAGATGTGTATCTGCTCAGACCTGGGTGACCAGGGCTTAATGTAGAGATGGGCTGCTTGAGGGCAGGAGCTTTAGAGAAACTACATGAGAAACTTTGGTCATTCTGCTATGAACATTTGTGACCTCATTATTCCAGCACCAATTCAATCAAAGCAAGGAGTACTTCAGCGTTTTCCAACCTGATCTTTATCTTCTGCAACTCTGAGGAAAGTAATGTCAATGCTGGTCTCTATTCCTGTGCCAGGAACAGCTACAGATTAAGACCAGTGCTGAACCAGTAAATATGACTCACAGTATGAGTATGACACTAAAGCTGCCATCCAAAAACAACAAGCTTTGGTGTAGTGGTGTTTTATGAAAAATAAATGTTAATAATAAAATAATTTTATTGTAAATCATCTTTCCTAAGAAACTTGCATTGCTCCTAAACTCAAATGAATGACACCTTTGACTAACAGCTAACTGAAACCAGCTGCACTAAAAACACTGACAGCAAAGCAAACTGTGTACTAACCACTGGCACCTCATGAGCATCCAAACCAAACTCAGTCCAGTAAATGAAATATGTGAAGTGTATAATTCAGAGATGAAGGAGAGTGGAATGCAATGGAACCTCCTCCTGTAGTGTCCTGGAGGAGTGAGTAGCTAAGTGAATGTTCTAATGCTTACTGACCTTTGCCCTCACAGCGAGGTGGCACTTCTTCATGCTTGTCAGGCAGCATGTGTTCAGAGAAGAGCTGTCTGCAGGAAGACATTGTGTTTCAGTGTCCTCCAGGCTAATCCTGGTCATGCCACACACACTCAGTCCTTCATGAGCATACATCATGGCTGTCCTCCATATGTGTCTTTGTCGTCTTCTTAAGTTTGGACAAATGTTGAAGAAAACAAGTTACTCCATTCACATCTCAGCATCCTCATCTGGGGTCTGAAGTTTGACCACTGTTTTAGGTCATTTTCACACCTGTAATTTGTGTGCTTTGGTCCAAATCAGTAGCTTTTCCTCAGTTGATTTGGTCTCGGGGGTTTCATTCAGTCCCATTGCCACGTGTGTGTATATATATAATGAAGCATGGAGCCATGCATTTGTGAAATAATGGGTCATTCTGGAGAGCTGACATGATACTGAAGCAGGATGCCACTTTTACAGCAAGTCAGTTTGTGAAATATCACATCTTTATCTACATTCACTGAATGTTTTTATTGAAAAGCAGAGCAACTTTGCCACAAAGTGGCAGACCACAAAGTTACACAGTGGGGTTGCTGAGCACTAAGGCACATAGTTCAAAGAAAGGGAGGTGTCCCAATACTTTTGATACTATTAGTATTGTGTATTGCACCTACACTGATTGGCCATAACAAGCCTAAAATAGGTGTTCTTTGTTGAGAATTAAAGGTGCAGACAACCAACTCCCACTCCATGGTCTAATAAAGGGGGCAAACAGCTGTACCCACAACTGGGCCCAAGATTTGGCACTACGCCCCTGTCTGGCACCAAGATGTTGGGAGTAGATCCTTTTATACTCAAGTATTGTAAGTTCATGAGGGGGAGTCTCCATGGATTGCTATCAATGAGCCTTGAGCCCTGACAACCTTGTTGCTGGTTTACCAGTTGTCCTTTCTTGCACCAATTTTGGTAGATATTAAACAGTGCATTCCAGGGACAATCCTTAAGACCTTTCTAATGTTTTGGAGATGTTTTGAGCCAGTTCGTTAGACATCACAATGTGGTTCTTGTGAAAGTGCCTGATGCTTGCCAATTTCTCCTGCTTTTAATGCACAAACTTCAAGATGTGCTGCCTCATATCAATCCCTCGACAAATGCCACAGCAGATGAAGGGAATCACTTCACCTGTCAGTGGTATCAACAGATAAATGCGTATCACTGGAATAATCAGCACAAGCATTGCTGAAGTCTCTCTTGCTGTTTACTTCGATGGTCTTTGTGCCTCAGCGTTCTAACCAGTCACGTTCAGTTAGAACGAAGACTGAGTCTGCCTTACAGAAAGCTCAGCAGACTAGAGGATAATGCTGGACTTGGACAGACAGAAAAACCTTCAACACAATGAAGGAAAAGG
Source organism: Acestrorhynchus altus (assembly GCA_034509495.1). Lineage (NCBI taxonomy): Eukaryota > Metazoa > Chordata > Actinopteri > Characiformes > Acestrorhynchidae > Acestrorhynchus > Acestrorhynchus altus. The sequence continues at coordinate 6,324,627 of CM067510.1, read as the reverse complement.
TCAAGTTTGTTGAGGGGAAAAGGAGACCAAGATTAACAGCACAAGTCCAAGTGACCTTTGACTCTTCTTTCTTGTCATGCTGTGTGTGTGTGTGTGTGTGTGTGTGTGTGTGTGTGTGTGTGTGTGGTGGTACAGCTCTCTCCAACCTGTCCCACATGTCTGGGTCTATTTGTTCATCCTAACATATTGAGCTGCTAAGCGCTAATGTCTAGCAGCTAAATGGTCTCTCTTACACATACAAAGATTTGTGTACAAAAGACAAATGGCATACCCCCTCCCCAAACACACACACACACACACACACACACAGACATGACTTCTGTTTAACATCTATTGTCCAAAGGGCTTCTGTTTCTTCACAGAGGCATGTGAATGAAGGCCTGTTGTGTTTGAGCTTGTAATACCAGTGCTAATCATACAGCTTAACCAGTCTAGAGGGTAAAATACAAACATGAGGTCACTTCAGGAGTTTGAATTTACACAGAGTTCTGAGCTGCGTATTTACACTGTTTTTACTTTATGGTAAAAGTAAGAGTGTGATTCTGCTTTTTAATAAGCTTGTGTTCTTATGTATTTGTCAAAGTACTGTACTTGTGTATACTTCACAATTCAGTCCCCTTCTATTATCATTCTATGGAGCCAAATCATGAATGTGCCTAAAAAGTAAACTCCAAAAATAAACTAATCGTCAAAAAAGGATTGTTGCACAAATAGTTGTACCCCAAATAAAGTGTCAGATAATAATAATAATAAAAATGTAGACTGATATGGGCAAACTTTATTGTAGAAGTAGTGTTTCTCAGTATGGTTTTGGGTATAACGCATCATGACAGACTTCTCAGCAACAAGAGTTGTAGAGGTTCCTAATGGTGTCCTGTGATCTATCCCATGCAGTTTGAATGTTCATACTAAGTTCCTGCAGGTTTTTCAATAAGGAAAGTTTTGACCGTGCATCCAATAGCATCCCACACATTTTGAACTGAGGGTAGGTCTGATCATGCAGCTGTTGGAATATTACACATGGATTTGTTGTCTCCACTAAGACAAAAGTAGCATTCATCACTGGCCCACTGCCATTATGAGTGACTCCATGGCAGTCTGGCAGGACACCGTTGCAGTCGGTGGCAAATTTGATGTGGTGTTAAGGGCAGTTAATGGTATGCATACATGCAGTCCTCTGTCATGCAGCTGTCTGCCAATGGTACTGACCATGGCATAGTATCTGTGTCTCCAAGGTGAGCTCTTGAGATGTTTGCAGTGTCTCATGAATGTAATGTGTCAAAGTGCTTGTGTGACCAAATGTGATCTAGCCTTGTACAAAATTGCACCCCACACCATGATGCCAGTCCTCCGGGAAGTGTTATGTATGGAAACCCACCATGATCTTAGCACTGCCCACTGTGCCTCCACACACTGATTCATTCATTGTGCACACCAAGACAAAAGCAGGACTCCTCATTGAAGATGGCCCACTACTATTCTGAATGGTGGCATGACGCCATTGCAATTGGTTGATACCTTGTAGGTGTCAAAATATTTTGAAAATGTGTATATTTATCTCCAACCATTTTTACACTTGTACTCCTAGCATTTTGGGCAAAACAAGTGATAAACTAATCATTCACATTTTGTTTAGTATGGAAGTATTGTGCAAAAGATCCTCCTTTGCCGTCAAGTCAATTCTCATTCCTGGCAACCATATGGATAGTGTTCCTCCAGAATGTCTTGTCTTGTGTTTTGGGTCTTCAGGCGTCTAAATAGTTGGCTCATTATTGTATCCATGCATCTCATAGCTGGTCATCTTCCTCTTTTACCTTCAACTCATCTAAACATGATCATTTCAACTGAATCAGTTCTTCTTAAAATGTGTCCAAAGTAATAGAGCTTCAGTCAGACCGTCTGGCCTTCCAGTGAAAGGTTAGGCTTGATTTTGGTGCAAAATCCATTTGTTTGTCTTCTTTGCTGTCCGAGGAACTCTCAGAAGGCATCTATATTTCTCCTGCCTCATTTGTTTATTGTCCAGCTTTTGCAACCATACAGAACCATTGTTTGGATAATTTTCATCTTTGTTTTTAAAGGCAGATCTCTTCAAGTTGCTTCTTCCTTGTCCTGCCAAGTGACAATCTATGTAAAATTTCTTGACTGCTTTTGTTGGTAATAAATGAACTGTTCAGGCAAAAGCTGTCCACCATCTCCACATTTTTTTCCATCAATGGTAAAGCTGGAACTGTTTCCTGTCATCATGACACAGTCTTCTTCATATCAAGCTGAAGTCCCATCTTTACGCTCTTTAACCTTTTTCAAAAGAGTCCTCAGCTCTTCCAGATTTCCCACTATGAGAGTTGTCACTCGCATTTCGAAAATTGTTGATGTTTCTTCCACAAATCCTGACTCAATGTGCATGTTCCCCCAGTCCTGCTTCTCTCATTATGTTCCACACACAGGTGGAACAGGTATGGTGATAGTATGCAGCCTTGTCTAACCCCTTTGCCAATGTGGAACCATTGTCAATTTTCTGTCCTGATCATAGCTTGTTGATCATTGTAGAGATTCTGCATTGGAATAATGATGCTCTGGTATTCCCATTTTCCTGAGTATGTTCCATAATTTTGTGGAAGTGGAAAGTTTTGCTGTATTCTATGAAACTCATGTTGACTTCCTTTTTAAACTCCTTGGCCTTTTCAAAGATTCAGAGTGCACCTGTGGTGATGTCTCTGCATTTCCTGAATCCTGCCTGCACTTCTGGCAGTGTTCTTTTGATGTAAGGCTCTAGTCTACATTGGATGATCTTCAGCATTATTTTACTGGTGTGTGGTATGAGGAAAAGTGGGCCATAGTTGGCACACTATTTAATTTCAAATCAAAACAGTCATTAACTACAAGTTATTCCTTTTTAACATTAAGAAAGCAAGATTAGTGGGATGTTTCCCTCCATTACATAGTGGTGGCTGGTGACCTTGTAAGTTTTAAAAACTACTGCAGTGCAAATAATGTTTTATATATTTGATATGACAGATATGATTAGAAAAACAGCAACACACAAAATTCCAAAATCCAGATGTCGATGCATTTTACTGAACAATGTGGACATGGAAATGTTCTCATTACTCTGGTGGCAGATGTCCACGAGATAAGAGACAAAGCCTGCATTTATCACTGGAAGGATGTTATATATGATTAATTATATTCTTGCTTATCATAGTATTCTTACGCATTTGATTCTAGTACAGTTCCCTGATAAGTCTGTATAGTATGTTAAATTACAAATTCCTAATCTAAGAAGTAAAGAGATTTTAATGGTATTCAGTTGAAGTTTTAAGATGTGCATTTGTTTACACATTCTGACATACTTTGATGTGATTAGACTATCCTTTTCTGCTTATTTTATATAAAGAGGTCAACTTAATTTTTCTAGCCTGCACTGTATATATGTACTCCATGTGCTTAATAAAAGACATCAACAGTACAACTGTTTTTATTACTTTTGTCATAAATGTGACTGACACCATGTTTGCAAACCTCTGGCAATATTACTAAAACGAAAAATTGACAGTGTTGCACAATACCAATACTGGTATATAGGTATTAGTATTTACTAGTATATGTATGAGGCCTTTTATGGTGGTTAATGTCAGTCTGTCTAATGGGGCTAAAGTACAACAGCAAGTTTAATTAAGTCAAGAAGGCTTATAACCTACTCCTTCAAAATGCCTGGCCCTCTCTCAGCCCTCTTATCAAGCCATCAGAAGTTATGTTTCTTTCTTTTTAATGAAATACAGCATGAACAGTGCCTCTGTCATTTAAGAGAAGAGACAGTGGAATGTTTTTGTGCAATGTGTCCATTTTGGGGGAGTCCGTCAGTCTGGGTGCTGGAGGGCTCTGGGACGTCTCCTTCCTGCTGCCCTCCTTATCATTACAGCCATCCTGAATCTATGCCTCTCTGGTGTCTGCCTCCACTCCCTAGGCACATGCAACCAAAAACAACACACTCCTTAGAGCTGCGACGCAGGAAGCTTTCCCTTCCACCCAGTGTTGGAATGGCCCCTAAGAGCCTGCAAAGCATACATGTAGGCATGCATGTGTGTGTACATGTGTGCTAAAGCACTTTCAGGGGCCCCAACAGCAGTGAGCTGCTCATTTGTTTTGAGAGCCATTACTATGACAGGCTGTTTACTGAGCGGGGCAGATTAGAGCTGCACTCCACACTGCTGCTAATCCACTATACAAACACAAACCCTACCCGCTCCAGCTTACACTTATTAGAGCTCTCTCGCTTCTTCTCTCTCTTTTCTTTTTAGTCTGGGTCTCTTTCTCTCAGGAAAGGTTTTGCCAGACTCTACTGACGTTACCAGCTTTACTTGTATACAAATACTGTCTGCACATTACGGCCCAACACAGAGCTCGCAGTGAGCTGCTGAAAATAACTGCCTCCTTCCTCTTCCTGAGAGTCTGCTGAAATCTACAGATCACATTTCACCATGTGGAAGTAAAACGAGGCAAGAGTTCTTGTAGACACTGCTAAAATATAGTTAAGGTATGATATACTAAGCCAAAGACCACCATCTATTTACTTCATTCATGTCATTCCTTTTGGTACATCAATAAAAAACAGAACATACACAATGGTATGGAAAAGGTTGTTACTGTGTAAAAGTAGAATAGTTTATTGTGTAGAAGGCGAGTTGGACAGAGCACACATTCTTAGGATTAGTGTAATTATAATAGTTTGAGTTAAAAAGGAAAGAAGCACCATACAACAATTTGGAAACTGCCCGTGGTTTGAGCTTTCAGATAAGATTTTTTTTTTTTTTTCCCAAGGTCTCAGAACTTTTAATTGTTCACATTACTCACATAATCATCACTAGTAAAGGCCAGGTGATGCAAATTCCTAAAACCTATTAGCCAGGAGCTACTTTAAGCAGCTGCCAAGCACTCTGAAAATTAAACTTAATTTAATTAGTTGATGCTCACAAAGCAGGAGAAGACAATAAGAAGGTTCATAACATGAGCATTTGAGTGTCCATATAGCTTCCATTGATTTTCTGGATACTCATTTTCAGGAAAAGGAAATTCTTAAGTCAGAGTCTTGTCTGCTTCTCACAATCCAAGTAATACTGATCATTTTTCTCACAGTGAAATGATAAACACTTTATATCTATAAAACACTTTTCTATATCATTTTGTGATGGTAGCAGTTTTGGAAGTCTTCCAGGTCTTGCATGCTTATTACGGGCCTTGCTGCTGTGTATTCTTACTTCAGCTTTGAAAAGTCATGTTTTGTCAATTATTTACATTTGATTTGTCTCTCCATTTTTCTCAGGAATTTCTTCATAATACCTCAAAATAAAACAAATGAGCAGTAATAGCAATGGAGGGCTTTCACTTTGCTCAGCAGAGTCCCTCTTAAACCTTTCAATGTGACTTGTTTAGAGAAGATTTTAAGTTCACTGTAGTGAACTCCTGTTACATGGATTTATAGTGAATAGTATGGAAAAATTCACTCCTGTCATAACAGGCTATTGTCTGAGCTGTACATTGTCTTTCCAACAGTGAATAGCAACAGAGTAAAGTAAAGACTGATGGCAGGGTCAAACCGATGAACTCCAACATAGTTTAGATAGCAGTGCTACAGAGCGGTAGGTACTGACCAGAAAATGAAAATGGCTTAATTACAGGCCTATTAAGGCATCAGCAAAGACATTACCCAGCCTTTGCTGATGTTTCTTTGCCAAATACATCAGACAGTTATTAATTTTAAACTGCAACCAAATACTGTACTGTACAATGACAGATGAATTGAGTACAATGAATAGAAATGCTATTTTGTCCAATTACTGCTCATGAGATGATGATGATCTTGATTTAATTATGTAAATCTCTGCAATTTTGTTACAGTCCTAAAATCAATAGTCATTGTTTCATTTCAGATTCAATGTCCAGTAAAGCCAAAATAAAGTTGTCATACTTAACAAAATACACCCACAAACAAGGACCTAACAAGCTGCAGAAAGTAGCATCTGTGGAACTACATATATTGCCAGAACTGATGTTCTATTTCATTTAAACTGAGGTCAGCTACTCAGCTCAACTTTGTATGTGTGTGTGTGAGGACAAGCAGAGCTTCGGTTATTTGTCTTTTCTCAGGCAGCTGAATTTTAGATGATGACTCTGGACAGGAATTAAAGTCTAACTTCACCACATTAACCCCTTTCACTCAGTCTATGGACACATAGGTTGGATAAACACACACACAGCTTGGTTAGCCATATCAAAACAGACAGGTGTAGAGGAGAGGAGAAACTTCTCGGAAAAAGAACTTTGGACAGTCGGTGCCAGACCGGATGCCATTCCGGACGCTGCCCCACCTGGGAAAGCGAGTGAAGTGGAGCAAGCCTTGGAAAATGAAGGGAAAATTAAAGTAATAATTAAAACAGAGCGCTGACAGCGAGAGAGGGGTTCAGCCAAGTGTCTCAGTGGGCATACAGAAGTCTGTTTAAGCAGAGGCACTGACTCATCTGCTCTGCAGCTCACAACACTGCTTTACCAGCATGCCACCACCGAGGAACCTCATTTACCCATGTTTCTTACAGATGTTCCAACTTATGGTAACATGTGATGGAGCATCTGCTGACTGGACCTGTTTAGATTGTTATACAAAATGTACAAATATGAAGAAAGACACAACAGAAGGACAGTGCCAGGATACGAAGCACTTCAGCATCAGAGTCTGTGCTTCTGCTAAAAGTAAAATGTGTTTATAGTCTGAATTTTGGTCACACTGTGTTGAAACCAACACAGAAAGTCAATTTGAGGAAATCTGGCTTGCACATTTGCAAGTTTGTGGAGAGAGCCTGTTTTCATACAAAGTCACATTGTGTTGATGCAAGAGTCCTATGTTAAATGTTTAACACAGCTATACATGTAACATAGCTAAAGCTATTATATACAGTACAGGCCAAAAGTTTGGACACACCTTCTCATTCTGAGTTTTCTGTATTTTCATGACTATTTACATTGAAGATTCTCACTGAAGGCATCGAAACTATGAATGAACACGTGGAGTTAAAGGTGAAATAACTGAAAACATGTTTTATATTCTACTTTCTTTGCTCTGATTACTGCTTTGCACATTCTTGGAATTCTCTCAATGAGCTTCAAGAGGTAGTCACCTGAAATGGTTTTCCAACAGTCTTGAAGGAGTTCCCAGAGGTGGCTCATTGAGAGAATTTTTTTTTTTTTTTTTTTTTTTTGCTACCTCTCAAAATAGAACCTGATATTCTTCAGAAATAGCACTGTTTGAGCACTGTTTAAATTATGCAGCATTTAAACTATCATGGCTGTTCACAAATAGGTTTATTGATGCATGTTATTATAGCATAAATGAAATTACAGCCTAACAGAGGCTCTATTTGGAGCCGAGAGTCAGTGTTGTCTTTCATCAGTCAGAGAAAGTCATGACTTGTGAGTCAGCTACTGTTCCATTGGCAGCACACCATGTGATATTTAATTCTCCATTAGCAAATAACTTCTCACATCTTAAGAGTTCTGACAAACCATTTAAAAGTAGCTGCGGCCCTTTCATTGTGTCCATTTCATGAATGTACCATTAATGAACCACTAGAAATGCTACAAAATGACTTGCAGTAAAATGCTTTGAACACTGACTTCCGCTGAAAGTTAAGAAGGCTTTTCCTCTTCGTGGCCATTACTAAAGGGAGAGAGAAAATTGATAAAGTGTAGCCTGCAGTTCTACAAGTGTCTAGAATTTCTTCTCTGTTAATAAAGTGATGCTTCACAGAATTAGTTGCATCTGATATGTTGGTGTAGTGGGTAACAACACTACCTTACAATGGCAAGGGTCTGATCCCCCAGTTGGCTTATCATATCACACTGCAACAACACGAGTCCTTGGGCAAGACTCCTAATGCAACATTCATCTTGCTTGTGTGACACGATTCAAGCTGCTCTGGGTAAGACCATCAGCCGAGCACTAAGTGTGAATCTAACAATGCCCATAATCCACGTCATTTTGAACAAAGAACATTAATTTCTAAATGTTGTGGACACTTCTTGTAATGAATCCATTCTGATACTTTAAATTGTACCCATTGCTGACATAGATGTGCAAATGCACACCAGTTGGTGTAGAGAAATATTGCCAATGGCAGGTATGTGCTCTTGCTTTTAAAAGAAATGATGAATGAGCAGCAGCTCCAATGCTTTTGTCCATAGAGTGTATTAATCATCAAACTGTTTGAGAAACAATAATAAGCTCTTCCTGGTCCAAACTGAGCTGTGTGTTTTCTTACAATTATAGGACAGAAAGCTCTCTCACACATACACACACACACGCACATGCACAGAGCTGTGCCCCAAACTCGTTTTGACATTAGAAAAGACACAGGCAGAGAAACAGGCTTTAGTAGATAGAACACACTGCGTCCAGTGTGCGTAACTGAGCCCTTTATTCTCTGCTCAGACTTGAGAGTGGAGACGCTTCTCAAATACGCACACAATAAACAGTGGCGCCTGTCTAAAACTTCATTCAGTGGCTAAACACACACACTCACGCAGTCATGCACACACACAAACACCCTTTCTCCCACACACAAACATTTAGCGACTGTGTGTGTGGCTACTCCATTGTTCGCGTCCGTCTATGTGTTTTTGTGTGTGGGTGCACATTCGAAAGACATAGACAGAGACGGCCTTTATTTCTGTGATTTACTGTGTGAAACACACACACACACTCGGCCAAAAATGTCCTAGCACTGTCCACACATTCAGTAAGTGCCTTTCTTTCTGTCTTCCTCTTCACCTTCCTGTGTCTTCATTCATTTCCACATCCTGGGCACAGGACCCAAAAGGAAGCGGTCTGGGTTATTTAGCAGCCCACCTGAGCCTTGCACTGCCACACAGAGGCCTCATTGAAATGAGGCAATAGAATCGGGCGGGAAGTTTGAACGCTGTGAAAAAACACAACATATTAATGTTCCTTTTGATCAGGGGACGGCGAGCCGGAAACCTCCAGAATGTTTAACATTATTCAGCAGCTGTCAGTCGACTCCGCACAGAGAGCCTTTTACTTAAAGCGCCGACCTCAAACTGAGAAGAACAGCAAACGGCAGCCCCAGGCCTATCCACTACAGTCTACCTCTGTATAGCATGACTACGTATACCTTAGTGTGTACAATGCAGGGTAAATAGGTCGTTTTCTATTTCCTCTTGGAATTGTAGGTTGCTTATTCTTTCACTGAAAGTTCCTTCTGCTGTGGTTATTTCTCACTCATAGTCAGGCACAGTATTATGGAGAGAAGGTCGAAACGTATTATTGGTATTATTGGTTGAAACGTATTACTGGTTCTGCAAGTCAAGTCAAGGCTTTTTATTGTCATTGCATCTGAGTACAGGTACACAGTGTAACGAAATTCCGTTCCTCCAGAACCAAGGTGCGACATGGAGCAACAAGAACAATAGGACGACAAAGTGCAAACACTACAATAAATACAGTAAAACAAGAGACAGTTTGACAGACAGGACAAAGGGAATCTATCAAGCAAGGGAATCTATCCATTAATCTCCACTCATTTCCTCACTGAGCATGCTCCTTATACCGTTCAGTCAATATCACCACATTTGTTATTGCTGACATATTAAGAAATTTCATTACTTGCATTATTTATTGGAGGAGTGCAAGTAATGGACCAATACTAATTATGTGCAATTCATTTAAAATATACATCGAAAAATGGTGACTTGACAGCCGAAAGCAAAAACGTAACTTTGAATCAAATACATTTTAAAATGGTGATGCATGCTTTTCATTGGACAGCAGCTACATTTATACTTTACATATTACTGCTGTTATGTTTTCAATGAAGTTACGGGTGAAGTTTCTTACTGGTGCAAGCACTGCACACTAGAATAGTGCATTACCTCTTTGGTAATTGGCTTCAGTTTCATATTGTTATCCAGACGTTTGGATTATTAGAATATTTATAACTCAGTTTGGTCTCATTTTGAATTTGATTAAATTAGTAATATGACAGTATCAACATTTAAAATTGTGTTTATCTTTTGTGGCAATGAAAAATCATTTTGACATGTTTGCCACTGCTCGACATCAAAGCAAACAGAAAAAGTGTAGAAGTACAGATTTATGAACGTCAGGAAAGTCATTTGTAATATTTACATATCTAAGTAGTTACTTATTTAGTAACAGTTATATATATTGTTCGATAAACAATATAAAATTATGTAGATCGTGTGCGTGTGTGAGTGCACAACTTTCTATGGCTCAGAAGATCCAGACCCAACCCAAATAATGACGATCAGCATGGGAGCTGTTCTTGTGCAGAGTGCTTTACTCTCCCTGGCACCATGACAGCAGGTTGGGCAGATGGGGCACAGAGGACAGGACAGCGGAAGAGGGGAAGAAGGGAAGAGAAGTGGTGTTCAGGGCAGGATATGAGGGTTGGGAGAGGATGGATGGAAACAGGATGAGAGCAGACTCCAGGAGACTCATTTAACAGAACAGAGCAATGGTTCAGATGTGAGCGCTCCTAAAAAGCCCTCCTATTTCTTTTTTTTTTCCATTTCCCTTTTCTCCGTCTCTGGGGTGTAGAGCAGTGGGCAGAGAAGTTTCTTATGTTTTCATGATTTTGCTTCCAGCTGAGATGCAGTTTGAGTATTAAGTGATGCTTGTGTGGAAACCAGTACAAAAACACTACAGCATTTTACACAAATGTGAAACTAAATCAAACCAGCTGAAGCAGGGATGACTCAACATACGTTCAAATATAATCTTCAGAGCCATGTTAATGTGGCTCATTTAAGCCAGTGGTTTTCAATCCCAGTCCTGGAGTACCACTGGCCTGTTTGCTTTAAGGTTTTCCTGCTGTTCCACCCAGTTCAGCTCAGCAAACTCGGCTCCTCAGTTAGTTTGTTACTTGGATCAGGTGTTAGTTGGACCAGTTCGCTGAATCAGGTGTGCTAGAATTATGGAAAACTCTAAAACAAGTAGGGCAGTTACTCCAGGACTGAGAACTACTGATTTAAGAGTTATGCACAGTGGCTTAAGTATTCATATAACAATTGCAGATGCCAGTTCTCAAATATTGATATCCACTGATTGCTTGGTTTTAACAGCAATAAACAAGCAGATTGGTAAATGGTTGTACTATGAAAGGGAGTTCTCATAACAATGAATCCATTGCTTTTGTCTGCTTTTTGTGTTCTATCAACAGGGCTACAAATATATTTGATGGGGGAAGTTTGCACTTCCAAATGGAGGGTTGAAATAAAAAAAAAGAAAGAAACTCCATTGCTCTCCTACATTTCCACATTGCCTTTTTCTCTGGTTTCTGTCTGCTTTAATTTAACTCCTACCCCTGAGTTAGTGAGGGAAGCTATATTTTGTGGCTCACATTAGGATGCCCCTGGAAAAAACCTTTTAAAGGATTGCTACATGCATGCATGCTGTAACATTCTCACTCATTTCTGAGCCTGTCTGCATGCTGTTGATCATATAAGCTTTTGTGTACCGCAAGAAACAAGATGAGCTCTGATTGGTCAGACTGATTTTAATGCAGCCATGCATCACAGAATATAGAGCTGGCTCAGAATTGTATGCAGCATCACATGTACGTGTGCACAGATGCATGTGTTGAGCAAAGTGTGGTGTGCATTTTTTGTTTGCATGCATAAAATCAGACTTTTTTTTTTTTTTTTTTTTTTTTTTTAGCAAAAAAGTGATTTAGTGATTTCCTAAGGAGGGCCCACTAAATATTAAATCGCTTGAGCTCAAGAGTTGAACAATAAGACTTCATCTTGAGGGTTTAAAATAATATATATTTTTAATAATTTAAAATGTTTTCTCACTTTCAACAAAGATGAATTCAATGAACCATCACTCTACCACCTACTCTAGCAAGAAAAGAGAAATGGGTTTGGTGAAGAGTGACTCTGACAGCAGGAAGCTGACTTATTAGATTTAATCTCTAAGGAAGCCATAGGGTGAGAATAGATTAAATCCCACCCTGCAGAGAGGGGGCGGGGGCGGGGTCGGGGGGGGGGTAGAGAGAGAAAACCTATGTATGTGAGTATATAGTAATGAAAAGCACACTGCTGCCAGGTAATACATCCATGTCCCTGTAACAGTGTGAGCTGTTGCAAATGAAACTGTCTCAAAACCCTCAAGGAAAGGTGGTGTTTTGAGACACGTTCTAAACCCCGACTGGCACATCAGTAAATATTGCCCTGCAACAATGCAGGTGCCTTAAATGCCTCACATAGCAAATGGATTTCAGTCCGAATAACCAGTGACATATTTGACTAGCAAGTGGGAAATTGTCTAAAATATTATCTGGACAAAACCAGATACTAGTCTCATGAAGTGAACAAGTGTAAATGGGGTCTCTATTTCACTCTTCCCAAAATAATTGCGATTATGGTGGTCTTTTCATAATCACACTCTAATAGGAAGCTGATGTTCTTTTTTTTTTTTAAAGGAAAGTGACAATGTGTTCCAAACACAGACAATACATCATATGTAAACACACGGTTCTACAATCAGGGGGAAATGAAGCCATCTCCAAACCAACAGAGTCACTGAAGAATAGTCTTCTTGGCTCAAGTCCAATGAAAAGAACATTAGTCAGAAATAATTACACAGATCTGGAACTCCATATTCCTACATTTAATTCCATCTATTCATCTCTGTGACAGACATGGCAAGGAGGTACAGGAACCAGAATGGATGGAAGAAATTAAAAATAAACAAAAAAATGAGAATAAAAGAGAAAGACCAAGAACTGAGATGTGTTTCTAATATCATGGTGACCCCTTTCTACAGTTAGTGTAGTTTACAGTTGTTTAGTGACAGCAGGTTAACCGTGTTTGAGATGGTCTTTTAAAAAGACAGTTTTAACCTGGGGATGGGGGGAAATAAAGAACAATGAGAGAAACAGAAAAAGCAATTCTGAAAGCATGAAGTTAAGAGAGACACAGAAACAGAGCAACAAAAGAGAGGTACATTTTTCATCATTTATTAGTTCATGTCAGTGTTCTTTCGTCATTTTTATACACATTCCCATGAAAATCGGTCCATATTTTGTCCTTTTCCATTTCATTTTCTCCCAAAGCAAAATGAAACCGTACCATAAAGTCCCAATAAAAAACTGCCATGGAGCAACCCCTGTAGTGTCAGCCATACACACAAACACACACTATACAAAATGAAAGACAGAGTATCCAGATAGCACAAGTGAAACAAAAACTAAGCTCTGTTTTAAATCAGGTTTAGTTCGTCACTGAGAGCCGTGTAGCGTAGCTGTCCTCTCTGTGTCCTCTCAGTGCAGTGCATGTGGTTTGCTAGCTGAAGAGATTGTGGACAGTTGGCTATGTGAGCTTTTAGTTTTGCACCTGCTAGCTTCCCTGCAATGCACCCTGCCAGCTGAGCCCTGGTTTAAATTTTTCAGGAGGTAAATTAAGTGAAGAATGTTACATAGTGTAAAGGTTTATAAAGGGATTGGAATTGGATGATTATACAGCCCGTTTTTCTGTTATGCTGGATTTTCTCTTCCATAGGGAGACCACAGTGTTTGAGGCATGTCACTACCATGTATCACACTCTTATTTTTTAACTACACCAAGATATACAGTTTTTTATGGTAATGATCATTTCAAATGAAATATTCACATCAGCTTCAGGAAATGCACTGTTTAGGTGGTGTTTTCTGTGTTTCTGTTCCATCATGATTCACTGATACTACACTGAGGAACTCTCATCCCAGAGGGTGATTTTGCCTTTTATTTGTTCGTTTTAGGGTGTGTTAGAGCAGGGAAGCTGTGCTCCAGCCGTCAGTTCCTCACACATGTAAATGAGAGAAAAGTGCAGTAACGGCAGGTACATCATAAATGATAAAATGTGGCTAATTTTCAGTCAGAAATGAGAAAACAATTGTTTTCCTTCACAATGTTACAATAAATCTGCTGCTGCATGTAATAAACCTAGCTCAGTATGTTCTGATTTTATTTAGACGTGTCTTGCATGAGTGACTAACCTCATAATCACAATATGGTAACGTACAAAATATTACTTTTCTGAATTTTTTTTTTTATGTTTTCTTGATCAAAGTACCTCTAATGTATTCAATGTGCACTGTGTTTTGCTTTCTGCAATGTTTAGCATAAAGATCACACTAAACACAGCATTACACACTCTCTCTCTATTGTGCAACTCGCTTCCCCCTTCATATAACACACTCGCCCCCTCCGGTGCCCCTCTAGGTTCTTTATCAGTGGCCTCTGAACAGGATCCAGTCTTTCTTCCCTTCAAAAGCCCCCGACAGGCCAATCTCTGTTGCCATCTCTCTCTTCCTCTCTCTTCTCTCGCTCCCTCACTTCCCCTGGTGGTCTGCATGTTGGCAGGCCGCAGGAGGCAGATGACTTTTCCCCCTCTTTGAAGTGAGTGCGTGAGCGAGTTAGAGTGCTTGAGAGAGGGAGAGTCACACAGCTAAGACTTCAAACGGCACAGTCGTGACAGAGGACATTTAGGACAGTACTTTTGATCTGTATTCTCTCTCTCTCGCTCTCGCGCGCTCTCTCGCTTGCTCTCTCAGACAGTCTATTAAATGTGTAACAAGATCCAGGAATTGTTTGGGCTAAAAGTTTGTAGCTTAGGTCAAGGGTCATGGTGAGGGTCTCGTAAAAGAAATGGGATTTTTTAGCTGCACTTTGTATCTTCACTTCTTTTACGTGTTTAAACAATTTAAAGTGATTTCACTTTGCTCTTAACTGGGTTATTTCTTAGTTTCAATTCTTTACCTCATCATACGGGATCATTTTATGCCAGTGGTGTGGTTTAAATGCTCTGCAGTTGACATTGAGCTTGTGCTTTATAATAATAATAATAATAATGGACCACTTTTCTAATAGCTTCCTCTACAAACACATGTTTTTGAGCCATCCGTTACTCAGCACTGCCATTTGTTTTGCCATGCTTGGAGGAGTGGGAAGATCAATCTCCCTGCACTTTCTCTGTATTGACTGGGAAAACATCTCAATAGACACTTTAGTAACTCAGCATATGGCACAACAGCATATGGCACAACTCAGATACAGTCTAACAGTTGTTCTTTACACTGTATCAACATTTCATGATGAATGGACCAATGTACTAAGCCTAAGTTGAAAACATCAAAAATTGAGATGTTTTCAGACAAATGGATCATTGTAAGTGCTCCAAAATTACTTTCTTTTACATTGACTTTCATTGAAAGCACAAGGTTTTTTTCTCTGGTAAAGCTGACATTTTAAAAATAGTTTTGTGTGACATAGATGAACCTTTTTGTACGCTTGTTAACATTGCATACACAGCTTGTTTAGTCCCTGTGGAGAAATATTGCCCAAAGAATAGCAGATAAACATGAACATATTGGCATCACGCCAAATGCCAGGCATTGAGTTGTGTAGTAGTTGAACTGGGTTCTCTGGAATGATGGTGCTCCATGCAGTACTTTTAGGGATGAGTTGAGCACTTGGGGATGAGGTGGGGTGGGGATCATTCAGCATCCTGATTTCACAACCCTCTTTTCACTGAATACAGTAAAATGCTTACAGCAATGCCTTAAAATCAAGAAGGCTTTATTTGTACAGTAGAGACGGTTGCCTTTGTGGGTGTTTATTTTTGTTGTAAATGTCCTTCATTTTAAATACGAATTGTAATCTAAAAAATTAAATAAATCTGCACTTTATATATTTTCAATCAAAAATGTATACACTTCTCTGTATATATTTCCCTAACGTCTCAGTTGTTCTCTGCAAATTAAGAGGACTATATTAAACTTTGCTACTAAAAATCTCAAAGTCCACTGCCTTGAGGAGAACCTTCATAACAATGTCCTGGTGAACCGAGTGGAAGAGTGCACTCTTTCATTTAGCCACTGCAGAGAAGGAACAGAAGAGAGAGGTCAGAGGTGAGAACACTCTGCAGGCCTCAAAAGAGTACAAAGAGACAAAACACACACCCACACTCAGATTTCTCCGTCTGCGCCTTTACATACACACATGAACAAACACACACCTTGCACGAGCAATGTGATGTTTTGATCAAAGGGAGACATGCAATCTGTATTGGCTTTTCTAATGAGACCAGAGGACAATGAGGAACAACCGCAGCTATATAACAGTGTATAAATAACAATTCCTCAACAATACATCATTAATACAGCGACTTCTGTAAAAGACTTCAAACAGGCTGGGGTGGGGCTCAAAGAACATTTTGCACCAGTTTTGAAACAGATAACTTTATCCTCAGTCTCTCTGGATCACTGTATGCCTCAGGGATGGGAGCCAAGAACAGAACACAGCATATAACGTCCTATTGTGTTTGCCTGCATCTGGGATTGCATAAATGGAGATTTCTAGCAAATCTCATAAATATGTTCAGGCTCAACCTTTACTTTTGTTTATTAAAAATGATCAAACAATAATATGTACTCAAGGAAACTGAATGTCCAATAAAACATAACACATAGGTGAAAAAATCTCCACAACTTACCGAAACATTTTATATTTAATACTTAATATTCAGTTAAAGTTGGGGGATTTAGAGACCTCTCTGATGACAATGTGTGAATTGCACAGAGCATATGGAAGATTTCTTTTAGTGTGCATTATTGTTTGGTCTCCTGTCAGAGCTGATGAATCTGACGATTGCAGGTTAAATTTCAGACAGTCAGTGGAGTACTCGGAGTGAAGACAGCTTAGTCAAAAGTCTGTGGCAGAAATGTCTTCAGGGCTATAGCTACTACACTAAACATGCCTAGAAAACTACAAATGTGGAAAATAAAGTTTCAAGGATTTCTTTGAAGTGCAGCAATGTGGAAATAAATATGTTTGCTGAGCAACAAATAAAAGGCTGGCTATAAAAGGTACGATAGGTTAGCATGGGTCCAGTGGCTTTATATAAAGCATCCACTCAGTCAGGTGTCTGTTTAGATCATATAAGTTCATAATGTTGATATGTTGTGTTTAGAAAACGATGATAGCACTTGAACTGGTCTGAAATAGTGGCTAGTGATTGTTAAAAATATGTTAGGAAGTTGCGATAGATAACAAAATCCACAGAAGAATAATCTGGAATATCCTGCCTGGTCAATTAAGCATCACTTTTAAATCCTTTCAGGTCACAGAGCTCATCATATTTTAGAAGCTGAGAGTGTTTATCCTGGTTGTAGCACAGCCTATGTCATGCTCACCTTTGTCTTGCCAGCTCTCTTTAGTTGTAATTCTGAGGTTCTTTGGTTTGACAGTGGGTGAGTAATTTGCCGCTCTGTTTGTCAGCACCATTAGCAGAACTGTAGCTGCTCAGTAACAGGTGCCGGACGTAACAGGGTGCATGTGACGTATGTAAAGACACATGACTTGGTCAGAAAAGTACCACAAAATCAAAACAGATTTTGTTACCAGTTTCGGCAACCTGCAAGTGTGCAGGATCTTCAGGCCCAGCTGCAATATCTGTGGGCAAATGTTCTGCCCATATGCCTCCATGCTTGTATCCAGGCTTGGAATTTCCCAAGACTCATTTCAGTTGCAAAGTTTTCCCTTATAAGTTTACCCTTTTGCTCAATTCCACTTTTTGTGGTGTATTATATTTTTTGCCAATGAGTGTTAGTCATGTACATATAACCTAAAAAATAACATCACATGATAACAGTAAGGGTTAACAGTAGAGTTGTTTGAGCAGTTCAGCTTGATATCAGCTGGTACTCTAGGTTTGATATGAGTATTGATATCTACCATACCCCAAATCACGTTCCTCTCCAGTGCTATTCTGAATGACAGAAAGTGTCCCCCATGCATTTTGCATTGCATCCTGCTGTGGTTTATCAGGACTGTATGACACAGGACTGAAGGTTTGATCATTACTTATCTGCTAATATGTGAATACGTGACCCTCTGAATGTTCTGCATGAACACTCGTACACAGCCCTGCAGTCTCAGGCCTGTTTGGACAGAGGATGAATTTGGTGAATAAACAAGCTACATTTCCTGATACTAATGCAGTTAAAAGCCCAATAAAAGACAATAGCAGGCCAATAACTGTCATCGCTTAAAAGCTGCCACAAGCAAACGCTCTGGGATGGTTTGATATATTTACTTTCTGCCGAAAGTGTGTGTGCTCGCTCTATGAACATGTCTGTACAGGGTGTGTCATATACTTGTTGAGGAAGAGTCTGCTAATAAAATGAGCTAAAAGGGTTTTTAAGGGGAATTGCGTGTGAGTGACTGACTGAGTGAGTGAGTGAGCGTCTTTGTTTAAATGCCTTTGTGTGTGGTTTGGGTCAGTGCTTTGAGGATTGTGTGTGTGTCTGTCTCTTCTCTAGCCTTCTTCGCTGTTTGTCTTTGGGCCTCTGAAGCCACTTGTGAGTAAGTATCCTGTGTGCATGTGTTTATGGATATGACTTTGTCTACCCCCGCGCTAAGCGAAGTAGACGGTTCACTTGTCCTCAAACACCAAAACAAAACCACCGTCGTTGCCAACATCTCCCACCTCTACCGAAGACCACTGTGTAAGTAAGACGAGCTTACAGTGAGGAACACTAATATCATTAAAAGGTAATGGAAAAAATCTGAAAGTGAAGTTCTGGGGCACGGACAAAGAACGAAGCCAAATGGGATTGAGGTTATGAAAAGTGAGTTTTGTGGGGGGAAAAAGCACATTTGGGAAAAGTAAATCAAGGATAAATGGGGGAAAGAGGAGTGAGAACAGGACACACAACAGAGAAACTCAAAGGAGACAATTTTACAGAAGAGAACTACAAAATAAATCATTGGACATACATGGTTGAAAACGCAACCACACTACATTGGATGCTTTGTTTCAACACAAACAGACCACCCACTCAACAATCCAAGATATTCCAAGGAGGCTGGTTGACTCACAATAACATCACACTGATATTAACTTCACTAGTAAAGCGGTTCCCAATCCTGGCTTTGGAGTACCACTGTCCTGCTTGCTTTAGTGTTTTCCTGTTGTAACACACTCAGCATGGGCTCGTCAGGTAGTTTGTGTTGGAATTAGTGGAACCTCTAAAACCTGCAGGGTGTACTTCAGGACCATGATTTAGAACCACTGAACTAGTCTGTTTGCTCCATCCACAAATATCAAATGCATGGTATTATAACAACTGCTGTAAGATACACTTTATTCACACACACACACACACACACACACACACACACACACCAAATGCCCTTTCATTCTCTCTGAATTATTCTCTTCTGCTGCTGTTGTTTAATTCCCAAGATATTGTCATAGATTTGTGAACATCAGTGATTCACTATGAATATACTGTATGGTTTTGCAACTTCCATGAGACAAGAGATTTCTGCAACAGCAAAGGAGTTTAATTTGAACCCATAAAGTAAATACAGAGTAACATAAAACCACATACTGAGCTACACAACAGAATTAAGAAACATGCTAAAGTAAGAGAAACAACAGATTAACAGTGAACAAAATCACAGGAGGACAAACAAAGCATGATTGGGAACGAAAGGTAAACATAAGTAGGAAGAGCAAGGAACACTTAGGGATAATGACCAGGGGATTACAAAGGAGACACGTGGAAACGCTAATGAACAGGCTGGGCAAAGGTGGAGACAAGTAAACAAACACAAGTTAAGACACTTCAGTAAAAACTCTACACAAAGTATTGTTCAAATTACATTTACATTATGTTTACATTTTCAATTTGAATTTTGTCAGTTTTTGGAAATATTGTCCAACATGGATGCATGGATATGTCAGCTCTAGCTATGGATAGGTCAACAATAGCTTTATTTTAAATTATGCTTTAATTTAAAAATATGCAGAGAAGATCCCAATAACATGGCACAGGAACTTTGTCATGTCTCATGAAACATAAAGAACGCTTCACTGATCTGCAGGATATGCGTGCTGGGCCTCCTGCATCTAATGTGGATGTGATTTTTGCCAGATTCACTTGTCTGTTCACACTGACAATTCAACCCAGACACTGCCGGTCATGGTACACTTGTGAAATGTGGATTGAGGAATATTAAATGGCCACCCAACTTCACCAGTGGAATGTCCCATCCATCCGGCAACCATCCGGTCTTGCTTGAAGTTTTCCTTGAGCATGCTGGCCAACCTCACTAACTAAGTTTTCCCTTGAGGAAGGTCTTCACAATGAATTTACATACCGCTCTCCTTTTGGACTTTTGAACACAGTTGTGAGCCATACATTTATATGTGGCGTGGGAATGTGCAGTCTGAAAATGTTTATCTGAGCCTCCCCAAGAGTTTATTGGATTGGAAGTTAAACTACAGGGAAGCAAACAGCCAAAAAGGACAAACGGGCTTCTTCATCAGCTCCACAATAAAACTACAGCTAATTCTTTAAACATTCAAGACTGCTGATGAGTTTCTTCCCTCAGTAGCTGATGATGAAGGAACATGTTAGCACTCAAATCAGTGATCTGCATGTCAAGAAGTTGAGTACTCATTCTCATCCCTAATGTCACCGGTTTTCACATTGCCACACCCTTCTATCAACTTGCACACAGCTTTCGAGCATAAAAGCACACAAATACACCCACACACAGTTAGTAAGAGCCCAGCAGACCTCCTCAGTGGGAGATCCAAGTGGTGCTGTGCAGAGGAGGCAGAGTCTTCTGATAGTATGGCTGAAATTTTGTATGGCCTTTTTCTAGACCTGAACTTGCTCAGCTGGTGCTGATAACTAGGGGTGTAATGACATGTGTGTTTCTTCCAACCTTGTGGTATTGGGGTCACAGTTTAGTGCAGACAGTTGCATGGAGGACCTAAGATAAATACTGTAATTTCACAAGCATATGCTCCATGCTTCCCCTTCATCTCTCCATTTTGCTGTCTGAGCTATTCATCTATTTTTAACACATGAAGTCATGTTCATTTGGATGAAGATGGTGTGTTAGGGTTATGGGACAGGGTATGTGTGTGTAGGATATCAAACATGCTAACATTCACATTTTAATTGTAGTTCAGGGGGAACTTCACACCATGAGGTGTAAAAGTGTAGGGGGTTTTTTTGTTTCTTTTTTTTTTGTGTTGGTTTTGTCTTGCTTTTATCGATGTACTGAAGTCATACCATTACACTCCTATGTTGACATGTTGACATGACCTCACTTTTTCTTCATCAATACTGAAATCTCAGTATCAAATGACACTAATACCAATCATTACACTGTTTGTCCAAACGTTTCTGGACACCCCTTATGATGAATCTATTCCTCTATTTTGCACCCATTGCAGATACAGATATGCAAATGCACGCATACGGCTGATCCAGTCCCTATAGAGACATTCTGACAATAGAATCAGACTCTCTGGAGCATAGAACATGAACCTATTGGCACCATGTCTAATGCCAGGCATGGGCTAGAAGAGTATGAAGCTCTCACAGCATTGAACTGTGGAGCAGTGGGACTGTTCTCTGGAATGTACTTTGGTGCTCCATCTAATACTTCTGGCATGAATTTGGAAGTTGGGGACGGCCTCACTAATGATCTTGTCATCAAATTCTCACACCAATGCTCCAAAATCTACCGTATTTTCCAGACTATAAGTCGCTACTTTTTCCCCACGCTTTAAACCATGCGGCTTGTAATGATGTGCAACTATTTCTTTTTATATATGTTATTTTCCAGGTTTTATTTTTTTTTACTTTTGGGGGTGTGGCTTATATTCCAGTGCAGCTTATAGTCCGGAAAATACGGTAGTAGAAAGCCTTTCCTGGACAGTAGAGACCGGTATTCCAAAAAAGCAGGATAAACTTTTCAATACTCATAATTTCAGAAAAAAACAATGATTGAGCAGGTGTCTGAATACTTTTGTCCATGTAGTATAAAATAAAAAGTAAAAATACTAAACTTCAAAATGAGTTTTTATTTATTTATTTATTTATTTTTAACTGAAGCAAATCACTTAAGATGGTCTATCTGAATTTAGGGGGATATAACAGATTTTTCATATATAAATACATATATACAAAACATTGGCCCTCCTGGTTAAAATTACTGTTATGGATGTCCAAAATCCATAAAGTTGATAAAGATGAATCACACATTTCAAAATTTTAAGTAATATTAGTGTTTTATTTTGGTTTTGTACAAGTGTAGAGTAAAAATATAAGAAAAGGGATATATTGCAAAAATAATTGGAACCCTAGAGGATTTGAACACTCATAACATTTACTGATGTCTCAGACCTTAACTGGCCTGTTGGGGTTATGGTCTATTCACAATCAATCTTAAGAAAGACCAGGTGATGTAAATTTCAAAGCTTTATTAATAGCCAGAGTTCTGTAACCTCGTCCCAAAAAAACAGTAATGGGTTCTTCTAAGTAACTACCTAGCACTCTGAAAATGAAAATGTTCAGGCCCACAAAGAAGGAGAAGGCTATACAGCTATAAAAGTCATTACATTTATGCCTTTTAGAGATCATTTCATCTTCAAATTGCTTATCTGTTCACAGTAACAGTAATTTTGTCCAGAGGTACCGACATTTTTTTAATGCCACTGTATGTGTGCTGATATATACACACTTCGAAACATAGGAGATGGGACTAAATCCACTTTAACATTACAGGAAATATAACATTTATATCTCATTTATGTCTCAAAGGCAATACAAATAATACTATTTAGATAGTCTAAACCATATCTAAATCATATGCCTAATATCACTTTTTAGAAAATGTCTATGGATACCGAAATTATTCTGATTATCATTTAAGGAATAAGGATATCAAGGGTATAATTTGAGGAAATAAGTTAGGCACATAATATTTTGGGAAATATTGTACAATGCAAATGTTATTAATTCATCCAGTCAATCCTCATCTGGTTCACAGTGACTGTGGATGCACATTTTCACAATATTCAAAAAAAGTATTTTCTGAAGGATACTGGGATCAGATGGATGTGAAAAACGTTTAATCTAAGTATTTGTTATAATCAAAATAATCCATTAATGGGACGCACAGGCCATATATAGCAAATAAAAGTTCAAAAGAACTTAGAAGTTAACGAAAGATCTATAACATTTCATGATAATTACTTATTATATGTTAGAATTGTGGTTTGGTTCTAGGGTTCAACCTCAAGTTACTCAGTGGAAGCGTTCCGTCCTCCTGGGCCTGCAGCGCTGGGGGAACTCCAATAACCACAGAGACAAGTCTACTCAAAGCATTTCCCGTTTATTGGTCAGGATAGCGCAGTATATATACATTTTGAAGACAAAAGGCATACATCATTGTCATCATGTAATCATATGATTGGTCAGAAAGAAAAGGAAATGCATGAGTGGTTGAACACAATCATAGTCAGATGTTGGTGAGCCCCAAAGATGGTTACGATGACCTTTGGCAGAGAGTCTAAACAGGAGATAAATTGGAGACTTACTAATCAGTTATGGATTAATAATCTGTTATAATGGGGTGGTAATCTTTGAGAGAGAACAACCCCCCCCCCCACACACACACACACAGAAATATCATTGCAGAACTTCAGTCAAGCTGAACTTTTACTGTGTGTGTGTGTGTGTGTGTGTGTGTATATATATATACATTCTGCATACAATCTGCATATATATACATTCTGCATACAATCTGCAATTACCTGTCCTAGCCTGTTGGTGGCATTACCAGACTTCTCTTGCAAATGCACACTTAATGAGTACCTGTGTGTGTGTGTGTGTGTGTGTGTGTGTGTGTGTGTGTGTGTGTGTGTGTGCGTGTGCGTGTGCACATTTGAAGGGATTACATTCTCACACTGGACTTTATCCTCAGTTTCCTGCTGGACTCTGCAGATCAATCACATTCTAACTAAGGGAACAGTGTTTATCAGTGCTGACTGACCTTTGACCTTGTATAGGTCTTCGGATAACAGGGTCAGAGTTTATTACTGATACATTCACACCCCACAAATCCTGTTTACATGCACACACAAACATACACAAACATGCCCACACCCACACACATGTACCTACACATCCTAGCATAATGGTCAGCACAAACTGCAGGGATGAATAATGTAATTCGAGGAATGCCCCCAGTGGAGACAGAGAACAGAAGAGCGAGATGAAATCAGCTGCAGCAGGCCAAACCAAGATACCTGCTGGAAACACTGGATCACATACTGTCATCTCTCTCTCTCTCTCTCTCTCTCTCTCTCTCTCTCTCTCTCTCTCTCTCTCTCTCTCTCTCTCAAAGCAACATCGCTTTGGTTAAGCAGCCTTTCCTTTGATCCCTGCCTGTCAGGACCCCTGGGGATCTGGAACTGCCCTTTTATTTGCTTGACTACTGGGTCTTTTCACAGAGGAGGGTAATAATGCGATTAACCATAATGATCAAAAGAGTGGGCGAGGGAGAAAGAGTGAGACTGAGAGAGACAGAGACATCTATAGAGGCATCAGTGCAATATACAGACACAAAGTCAGACTGTCTCGTAATCTCTGCAGAATCTTGAAGTGTAAGCTGTAATGGATGTTAGCGTAAGATTTCTTTTCTCCGAAAGCTTCCAAGTTTCATACATTGATGAGCCAAACGTTTATGACCACTATGTGGGAGGTACTCAAAGTGACACTGAAACCTACACGACTCTACAAAATGTTAGCAGCAGATCCTTAAAGTCCCATAAAGTCTGGGATTAAGCCTCCATGCACTGATACATGCCATATTCATACCCAGCCACTTGTGTTTATTGTAGGTGCTTTCAATAGTGGACAGGGGTTAGCATGGACAGATGCTTTCACATACACACTGTGCAATGCTCCTGTAAGCATCCTAAAAATGTGACTTTTGCCTCAGTAGCCATTGTGTTAGCGTAGGCCTCATGTATTAGTTGGTGGTGGTTCATACCTGATACAGATGAAGTCGCATCATAGGGTGCGGTGCGTACCACCCAAAAATTGTCAGTCCATAATGTGACACATACATGTCTTATTCATACATTTGCTAAAATCTCGTTGCTGCCTTTCAGGACATACGTGACACCGTCATTTCTTCCCCTTTCTGTCTGTCAGCCAAATTCAACAAAAGCTCCTTTTCTTCATTCATAACAACCGCCAGCTCCACACTGTTAGACTATGTATGAGTGTTAAGGGTTATTAAAATTTCAAATGGACATAATAAATGAAAGAGTTTGTGCACAAACGCCATGGAGACTTCGCCGTCACCTAGTTGTATAAGCCACCCCAAAATTCTTGTACAAAACACTGTGGTCTGTTTCCTTTGTTTGTACGTTAATGGCTTTGTGCTACTGTGCTAATCCATCTCTGACTTCAAAGTACGCAATGACTGTGGTGCAAGTGTTATGGACAACAAGCAGTATGGACAGTCTGGTTCTACAGTACGAGCCAGCCTTTGGGCATTACAACCCTGTCATTGGTTTATAGTGTATTCCTCTTTGGACAGCTGACAGTAGGTACTTGCCTCAGTTGAGCAGGAATTCCTCACAAGCCTTGTCATTTTGAGATGTTCTGACCATTTATTTAGTTTGCAAAATAGGAGCTACTTGTTAACAAGCTGCTTGTTAACAAATATCTAGACTATAGACTATATTACACAATGACTTACCTAAAGCTGGCAGAAGCATTGTGCATGTCATGAGATTTGCCACAAAATTAAATGTTTCCTTAAGAAATGCACACTTGAGAAATGCACACACACACACACACACACACACACACACACTAGGGGGCAGTGAGCACATGTGCCCGGAGCAGTGGGCAGCCGTATCCACAGTGCTCGGGACACAGTTGGGGTGCCTTGAAATGCCTTGCTCAAGGGCACTTCAGTCATGTCCTGCCAGTTCAGGGATTTGAACCGGCAACTTTCCAGTCACAAGGCTGATAATCCCTAATTATCCAGCCATGGCTGTCCCTAATACCTCCCCATGTAAAACTCTCAGGCCTCCCAAATTCAATACATCAACTCTGTTACATACAGTACGTCCCAGACCTTGATATGTGCCATTGTTGGAAGGTAATAAATCCTTTTCACTTTATCTGTAAGAGGCCATAAAGTATTTGCTCATTGATGTCTGTTTCTATACCATATTCAGACAGCCAACACACTCTACTACTCTAATCACATGACAATGGCATTGATATTATTATTGTATTATGTTTTTATTTGATTTGTTCTATTTCGCTTTATTTCTTGTGACTTGTACTCAGTTCTGTGCATGTAGAGATTTGAGCATGAGCTCACAATTAGAGCTGACTGCATGGGCTGATTTTTTTTTTTTTATGAAGAGCCAGATAATTTAAAAAGACTTTTGGCCTAAAACTGTTGATCTAAAATCCTAATGGATATTTATTTTACAAAAGGGATTACAATTTTCATTTAATGAGCTGAACAAACAAAGCTTTACACCAGTGCTCCCTGCCATAATTATGCAGTACTGTTAGAATGAGACGTTTTCACTGTGGTTAAATCAACAGTGTGCTTTGCATTAATTATCAGAGTAAGGACATCAGCCAACATACACATTTTACACAAACACACAGACCTAGAAAAGAAGTGCTGAGCCCATTTTCTACTGAGAAAAAAACAAAACAAAACTGTGCTGATACTTCTGAGGGCAATTAGGGCCTAGACAATACGGTTCCAGCCAAATCACTTAGTTCCTGTACCTGGCTGTGTCAGGAAACTACACACACACACACACACACACACACACACAGAGAGTGAGAGAGAGAGAGAGAGAGAGAGAGAGAGAGAGAGAGAGAGAGAGCTATTAGAGGACAATGGTAGGAAGAAACAGGCTGGAGGGAGAAAGAAAAGAGACACATAAAGAAAGAGGAAACATGTGAAGACCTGAGATGCTCAACAGCTGATTTGAATTAGATCAGTGCCACAGTTACACCTGGGTATTTTAATTCAATTCAATTCAAAAAATATTAAACTGTGGCTTCTTGATCTGGTGCTTCGATGTAATAATCTCAATATAATAATCAGTATATTATCTTGTGGACATGACTTTATAAATAATCATTATCACTTTAGGAGCGCTGGTCTTCAGGCTATGTGCACCTTTACAATTTAAATGAAACATAACTAACAAACGGTCTACTGCTCAAATTCATAGTCCTATTCACATATGCAGGATTTCCAGAAGAACAAGAATGGCATTGTTTTTTTATACAAAACACCCACTGGCAAAAAAGGTGATTGGCTAATCGCTTCCAGTTAACTGTTGACAGTTTATTGATTATTTTGGGTCTTCAGTTCTACTAGTGAATTCTCAATCGCTGGAAGAGCGTGTTTAGCTGACAAATAATCCTGTTTGGACAATCTTTTGTTTCGTATTTCACAAATTAACCAAAACTAAATAATGGATTAGAGTAGCTATGATGCACTTCTGTGATCTTGCAAATATTAAAAACAAGAATGATTTTCAGAATTAAAATGAATGAATTCAGAATTGAATACATAATTTAAATGTACAGCCAATTCTTCATGTCTATTAACAAAAAACATTACATTATCTTTAAAGGCATAAGGCCTTTGTGGTTACCCACTAAAATACATGCAATTAGAAGTTAAAGGATTATGAATTGAAGATTGAAAATATTCCTTGAATAAATGTAACTGAGCAGTTGTTACTACCGACCCCTGGTCTGCACTAATGCAAAACACTCGGTGATGTTTCACCTCTTCACACACTTGTTAGAGTAAGTGAAAAAGTGTAACAGCTGTTAAGTAAAGCCCTGGAACATATGGCTTATGTCCCCTGAGTGACAGCTCTTCCACTCTCTCCTTGTCTCTGTGCCAATATTGCACCTCTATGGTCCAGAGCTCTGGCACACGCTCAAGGCCTGACGTTATCTGTGGCAGCACAAACAGAAGGCAGAGTATTTATTCCCCTTTCAGACAGCTTATACCCCCCCACACTGCACCACCACCTCGCCTTTTCCCATCTCATCCCTTTAGGCCCTTGCACATCCCTCAGGGGCGCCTTCAGAAATTGTAGGATTCTTTTGGCCACCATGGAAAAGCAAGAGAAGATGCCTCATGCCGCATGCCTCAGTGATGTCTGCCCGTGTTGAAACTTGGAGAGCGTGATGGCATTCGGAGGAGATGAAAGAAGGGAGGAGGACATGAAAGAAAAGCAGGAGAGACAGATACAGTTTGTTTTTGAGCTGCTATCATGCCATGGGAGCAGGCAACTTATCCCTAGCGTTACAAAAGGATTAGTTAAAATCACTCCGATTCTCACGGGATTATGAGTGTTCTGGCATTTCCATTGTGTTGACTAGCTGAGACTACCCGAGGCCATAACACACGGCTCTACAGAAGTAAATTACACAATAAACTGTAGTGTATTTATGATGTCAATTTACAAAAGTTACAAATGAGTTTGTAAACATTGTTGACATTCAGGAGAATCTACTAGTGAATCTCAAAAATCATCTGCTTGGAATTTTAATCTGACATTTTTATCAAAATAGAATTACTTACATATTCTCTGACAACCTATTAACATTTTGCGAGGTTCTGTCTCCATACTCACACTGTAGCTATAGACTTTAAGGCTTAACATCTCAAAACTGCTCAGAATGGAATGTTGGAATTAGACTATTGTGAAAAAATTCATCTCTGTCTATTAATTTCAATTGTAATTTTTCATATTCATATGTAAAAAATGACATTTAAAGTCTTTTTTGTTTTACTTTTGAGCTGTTTGTCTTATATCTCATGAAAATCTGAAATCCAGTTTCTTTCATTTCAGATTTTGCAAAAAATCATTACTATTAGATTAGAATACTGTCAATATTACATCACCATTAGCATTTGAAATACTGTCAAAATTAAAATGATAAAGCTTTATTTATACTTGTTACTTTTATTACTTAAATGTAATAAAAATGCAGATTAACTTTTTATTTGAGCATTTTTTCCCATAATATAAAAATTTCTTTAGACACACTAATATAGCAAGAAATAGCCTTAATCAACAGTAAATTAATCCATCAGTTAAAATAGCCCAAAAGCCCAAAATCAAATGAATAAAAAATAGCCGTTCTATTACAAAATAGTGAGCTCTAGAAAAAGGAATGTTTGTTTTAGCACCCTTTGTTGAATTTCTAGATATTAATAAGTAAACCTTGTCTGCAGAGAACACAAGTCTACATAATTTAGTGTACAATTATTGTTTATTGTGTGAATTTAATATATTGGGAAAAACAAGAAATAAAATGATGTAAGCACAAGTATATGTGTACTGTAATGTGTATATACTTTTATTTATGTATTTATTATTATTTTTTTTATTTCTTTATCTGGTACAACTAAATATTTAAATTATCCAAATACAAACCAACACATATACACATCCTTACTACAGACCAAAACCATATTTTCTTTTTTTCTCTACAGCTTTTTAAGTTGCTCTTTACAGTACATTGTATTTATTATTATTATTATTATTATTATTATTATTATTATTATTATTATTATTATTGTAAAGTCATAACTTTGAACACACATGGTTTACTTTGAGCACAAGCAGTATAAACAGAAAGCAGTTTAGTTCCCTAAAATCTAGGCTTTTTATTCAATAACAGCTATGACTTGTTCAGTAGCTGCAAAACTAACATGCATGTTATTTTGTTTTAATAGTGAAGAACTGCACTGTGTATCTGATGATGGATCCCCAGAGGGTAAGTGTAAATATTATAAAAATCACACTCATACACAAACACGCACACACATTTTCCAGTTTTCAGTGTCTCAACTGAGCACTATGTGAAGGCCTGTGCGCACGATTGTATAGCAGGATAAATGCGAGGTTGAGTTACACTAATTTCAGAGCCGGCAAACAAACTCTACTGCTCAGTAATTGCACGGTTGTGCTTCCCATCAACCAAAGTATTTCCAAACGCAACTCTCATAAATAGTGCGGTGGAAGGAAACGCTTGCGTCTGAATGAAAGGCATGATGTTTATGAGCTATATATGGAGGGATGGTCTCATCCTTACCATAACATGAGGGCAACAGGATCTCTGCATTTCACTTCAGTCAGATTTAAGAAGAAAGGCATTTTCTTTTGTTAAAAGAAGACTTTCATCTGTGGTTGTGTTCTGTATGCGCCAGTCTCCAACAAATGACCAGTGTTCAAACATTTTTATCCGCTATGAGGCAACTAGGGCCATAAAACACAATTTTGCTTCATGAAGTTAAAGCATAAAAGTCTTTTTTCCCTCAAGACTAATAAGGCATCATCGTTTATTCTTAAATCATATCCAGTTCAAGCTGTTTTCCAAAGCTTACTGACTGTCTGGAAAGAGTCAAAAATAGAATGCCATTCTGCATTTGCTGACCACAGATGTTTTGAGAATGGTGGTTGTTCCATTGTTTCCACAGCACTGAAGATGATGACATTATAGACGATGTGAGGCCCAGAATGAAACACTGCTCATATTCTGGCTGTATGAAGTAAAATTAATGTAAGCAATGGTTTCGGCTACACTCCCCTACAAAAGTATCGGAAAAGTCAGACCAATCCCTTTAGTTTTGCTTTAGACTGAAAACATTTGAGTTTAACTTTAAAATATGAATGTAAGAGATTTCAGCTTTCATTTCCAGGTATTAACATCTGGATTTGATGCACAGTTCTAAAGATAGCACCGTTTGAACCCACCTGTTCTATTTGTGAACCAAAGTATTGGAACAGAAACTTTACAAAGATTAAAGTGAATAAAACTTTATATTTAGTTGCAAATATTTGCTTGCAATAACTGCATCCAGACTGTGACTCATTGACATCAATAAACTTTTGCATGATTTTCCAGGCTTTCACTGCAGCCTCTTCAGTTAGTGTTTGTTTTGGGGGGTGACTCTGTGGAAGTGACTCCATGACACTACCTCCACTGTGTTTCACAGATGAGTTTATGTGTTTGGGATCACGAGCAGAACCTTTCTTTCTCCAAACTTTAGTCAAATGTAAAGGTTAATTTTTGTCTCATCAGTCCATGAAACATCCCAGAATTTCTGAGGCTTCCTATTCTTTTTGCTAATCTTCTGGGGAACCTTGATTACTTTTGTTCATTAAGTCTTCTGTGAACAATATATTGTGATACCTTCACTCCTGTCCTGTGGAGGTTGTCCTGTAATTGGTCGACCTGTTCAACATCTGTTACTTAGTACACCAGTGACGACTTTCTTCTTCAGGACATTGTAACTGGTTGTCCTGGCTGTGGCCAATATTTATGCAATGGTTCTGATTGATATTTGATTGTCTTCTCTCAGCTTCAACTTCTTTTTTTTTTTTGCTTTTGCACCCAGACATGTTGACATGTTGGTTACTCCTCTCATCATAGATGCATAGCCTGATCAGCTTGAGATAACATAAACTTTAACACATGTATCAGTAATTAAGAACCATTACTGAATAGTAATTAGAGTTTCCCAGAAGGATCTTTGCAAAGCATAGTTCTTAATTAGTAAAGTTAACATCATAATAAACATTCCCTCCATCAGTAAGAGATCTAACCTCTGCAATACGTTTGGGAGACCGAGCTGAGTTCTACTTCTTCAAGAAATGTTGTTCAATTATTCACTGATAATATACGTTAAAATGTCATGTTAGGCTTTTATCGTTTTATTTTGTAAGTGGCAATCAGCCAGCACAGTTAGTACTTTCCCATCACGTATAATGCTCCAGACAGTAGGAGGGTGAAGACAAGCACATGCCTCCTCCAAGACATGTGAAGTTTGACACCCCCTCATTTCAAACTGCCATCATTGCATCATTACTGGGCAGCCAACATGCTCAGAGGAAAGCACCAGGTCCCCAGCTCCAATACTGTGGCTAACAGATGCCTGTGCCGTCCAGTATTGCACTGGGACACTATTTATCTACCCAGTCATGGAATGGCCAATTTTGTTCTCTTGGATTCTGACTACCAATAGCAAACAGTATGACCTGATCCTCAGATCATAGTGCTAACACACAAGATCATGGACCCTCTGACAGATTCTAAGTAAAGTCTTTATTTGGTAGGCGAAATGCAACTTACCGAACGATTACAGTGTTTGACTGATTGTTTAAACTTTGAAAAGGCTCTTCACAATCACACACAAAAGGTTCTTTGAAGAAACGTCAACTAAAGGGTTCTATTAGGGAACCAAACGTGGCTTCACTGTACTCTTTCATTTTTAAGAGTTTCTCACTCTCTGATTATTTCTATTTTCTCACTGTATGTAAAGAAATCAAGTCCATTCATTAGCACTTTGACAGTTCCTCACTGGATTTGTTTTCCCATGCCATGATTCCATTCTTGGCCTGGCTGAGCACTCTTTAAAGCGCAATCACAGCACACACAGCACTAGCATGCAATATTACTGCATTTACTGACTCCAGTCTCATTTTTAATGAACCACAAGCTGCCCGAGTTTTCTCCTGTGTCACCACAAATCACCAGCTTATGGAACGCAGGGTCAGAATCCCCCTATTATCTGTAGTCCATTCCCATTACTTGCCCCATTATTCTGGGGAAAGACAAAGCAGGCAGGAAATGAGATAAATGCACTGAAATTACAGCCTGTGATTGGCCCATTGCTCCCACTGTTTAGAGTGTCTGGCTCCATTTGGGCTGCCTTGCTCCTGACAGCTTCTCACTGTTGTGTGGATAAATGCTGTTTTATAGCATACCTGTCTGAAGCACTCAGGCGTTGAGAATAGAACTGCTGGGGAGAAATTCTGTAAAACGATATTTGTGTGTGTGTGTGTGTGTGTGTGTGTGTGTGTGTGTGTGTGTGTGTGTGTGTGTGTGTGTGTGTGTGTGTGTGTGATGTTGGCTTTAGGTTTAGTTCCAAGTTGCACATTTCTGAGCAGCAATTTTTTTTTAAATATATAGGATGTCATTAATATATGCATCAAATATTGTAACATAAATGAAACATATTTACCAATCTTAGTATATATAGATTAGATAAACAAATAGGCATTATTAATACACACAGTGATATTTTGTTTGTTTGTTTACATAGAATACTTTACGTTAATTACAATAATTAGTACATTAAATTACATAAATAAAATTGCCCATCTGAGGAGACACTTTTGTTCTAACAGTTAGGACATGCATCATACATAAGAGGTATACATATGATCCCTATGTCCCAACAATGTAAAAAAAAAAAAAAAAAAAAAAAGAGTGATGAAATCATACAGAGTGTGTTTTTTTCTGGCAACCTGCTCTCTGAGCGCAGTATTAAGGGCACTCCGGCCATTTTGTAATTTAGTGTCCTTTGACCTGCTTTCATTTTGGTGGCTGTAAAAATGTATCCTTCCTATGAGGAGTCAGAATGAAAACCGCAGCTCACGGCACTGTGAGACTCTTCATTCAGCTCTCAGCTCTCTCTTCATAAGCAGTAATTAGATGCATGCTAACTAGTCTTACCCAAGGAGACTTATTGGTGCATCACAGCATAGTTGCCCACACTGGGAATTGAACCCTAGTCTCCCACATGGTGTGGTGTTATCTGTTGCAGCACACCAACCAGTTTGAACTGATATCCGTACTGCTACCAGTACACAACTCTGCTTCTTCAGTACTTAACTCTTACTGTACTAACAAAAATGTCATTTCATTTCAATTACAACCTTTTATATCTATTTATTTAGAAAATTTTACTCAACAGAGCCACGTCACTTCAAATATGTGCCCATGTTCAATGTATTATCATTGTTGTATAAATTAAAACTTACCTTTTTTTTTTGTGCTTTAAGTTAACTGGTTCATCCGCAGTGGCACCAAGCATGAGGCTAACATTACATATTTTCTGATGGATCTGAAAACCATTTAATGTCACATGTAATGTATGTCTTATGTTTCTGTAACTGACAGGTATTCTTTTGTAACTTAATTCTTGACCAGGGTTGCCCAAACATTTGCATGTCTCTATAAATTCATTGGTTATAATTAAATTACCTTTAGTTTGTTTGTTGTTTTACTAAATGTAAATATATAATTTACATCATATATCATATGTGAATATATTTTTTTGATTTAATGAAAGCAAAAAAAACAAGGTTACAAATATAATACTGAATCAATCAGTTCTGTTCTCTGTAAAATTCAATTTACTGTTCATTACATTGAACATATAAATTCTGTTTAAGCATATGATTTTCTTATGAAAATACATAAATTGTCTAAAATACACAAAGTACAGGTGTGTGACATATGAAATTGGCATTTTTTTGCATGTTTTTCCATATTTTTGACATATATGTAAATTATTGACTGGTTTATGTTATATTTGTCTTCCCCAAATATGCATTTATAGGGAATTAATAGATTGTCATATATGATTTCATTGTATGGGACAATACACTGCAAAATTTGGCACCAAATGATTTAATGTGAATAAGTACTGAAGTAATTTCATCAGTACCCTAAAAGTTCCAACTTTAGTTCCCAAGCCTTGTTCATGGTTATAATGAGCACATTTACATTCCAGTAATTAGCAATAAACACTAAATACATAATTATAATTACCAAATGCATTGTGCAACTGCAATCAAATCAAGTGAAATCTAGGGAAAGGCCTAAATCAGAAGCGTACATCAGCGTCACTTACAGTTTAATTTAGTGGGTCATGCTGGTGGAATCAAACGCTATTCAGCACAGAGCCAAATGATCTGTGCTGCTTTTCTTGGACTGGGCAGAGTTAGTTAAATAATTGTGTTTGATTACCGGTAATGAGTGGAGGATGCTTTTTTTAATATTCTCCTCCTCAGATATATCACTCCTACATGTTCAAAACTTCCTGAGCCAAATCAAACGATTACGTTGAGTAAATATTGAAGAAACGCCATGAGATGAAAAACACTTTTTCCTGTCCTCTCCCACCCATGAGGAAACCTTATGACATTAACGTGAGAGTTTCTCGGGTATGCGTGAGTTGGCACGGTGTGCTTTCTTCATTTTTCTATCGGCAGTCTTAATGTGACCATACACTCAGTCATCTGGACATCAACCTGCTTGTCCATGGGCCAGTATGCTTTTTCACATATTCAGTCACTTTTGGCCTGTTCTGTCCATCCTAAATACTCTGTTTTTTGTTAAAATAACATAGTGAATCATTCTGTTAATGCACAGTCCAATCATTCACATCTTATGTTCATGCACAGGCAAAGATATGGTTACAAATATATTATTCAATTTTATAGATGAAAAATCAACAAACACCAGGTTTCTGCACTGATGAAAGATACTGCCTACTCTCTCTCTCTCTCTCTCTCTCTCTCGGCAATGCAAACATTTACAGGCCTGTTTACCTTTGAGTCAAATTAAGCCATAGCCTATCTGTCGTTCCCCTGTTCCTAGACCTCCCATCCCTCCCCTCCCCTCGGTCAGTCAATTTAACCAGGAAGTCTGCTGCAGCCCCTCTAAGATCGAATGTTGCCTTAACTACGTCTCCAGTTGCCAAGGAAATTCTATATTCAAACAAGCCTACAGCTCAAAAGGTTGTTCAGGATATTGCCGATGCATTTCACTCAACACAAGGATGCAATGCAAATGCCACTGCCCAGCCAGTCCTGCTGTGCAAGCTACATGTATTCTTACATTACTGTGGTTTTAAAAACACACAGGGGGTTGATAGAGGACAAGTCATCAAATCAAGGCAGTCCAACATGACAGTCGACTGGAAAAAGCATGCCTGTGGTGCAAGACAACTTGATTTTCATTGTAGTACTCCTTGACACAATGCTCAGAATGCAGCTTGCATTTGCATTACATTATAAAATATGGGCCTTAGTGTGTGTGGTACCAATTTTACAACTCTTGGAGATTTGCTTTTAGGGGCAGCTGTGACCTGTGTTCAATCTCCTGGTCCATCAGGAAGTTGTTCATGACCTTCATTCATGGCTGAGGTGCCTTTGGTCAAGGCGCATAGCCCTTCCTTTCCAAGCGTGTGTGTGTGTGTGTGCGCGCCACAACATTTAAACCCACTGACAGACAAAATGAAAAATACTCATCCATTACACTTACACATTAGCCCTTAGGTAATGTGTTAAATGCAGGAAAATAGGTCAAGCATAAAGGGCTGAGCAACTGATGGCTGGACAACTTGGTCCGGTCTTTAAAACATTCTAGGTCTTCTGGGATGTTCTCAATATGCAGTGGTCAGTACCTACCAAAACTACTCCAATCAGTGAACTGATTATGGTTATGGCACCTAGGGTTATGGTCAGATCCCACAGATGAACATCTTGGGCTCATTTCATATCTTTTTGGATCAGAACTGGTATGGCAATACACAGTACAAACCTACACGGTATTATAGAGGTGGTTTTAATGTTTTGGTTGATCAGTGTATGTGTATGATGCTGCCTATACAGATCAGGTCTCCTGGCTCCAGCTTTGTCAAGGTCCATCTCGATACAGTCCATCAGAGCTCAACACTAACAGTCCTGCCAACTGCTTTAATACCTGTGACACTCACTCACTCACTCACTCACTCACTCACTCACTCACTCACTCACACACACACACACACACACACACACACACACACACACACACACACACACACACAAGCCTTCATGGTGAAATCTTTTTCCCATTCGCTCATCTATCCTCCCCTGTTCATTTGTTCTATTCATTCTTTATTTTTACTCTCCCACTATCCCTTATTTTTCCTCCTCTGTGTTCTACAGTACAATCCATAAGGAAATGAATAGTGAGATGGTGTCTCTTGTTTTGGATCCATAACAGCGGCACATTGGATATAATATTGAAAGGAAACAATGAGGTTAAAGTGTAGAACTGAAGGATATTTCCATCTACTTTTGGTGAACCACAGCCATTTTTCCAGTCCCTTCAGGGGATTGAACGTTTGATATAATCCTAAAACAAACCAAGTATATTAGTTGGTTGGAAATCCTTTGAAATCGATGACTGAATTCAGCCTTCTTGTTTTGGAGTGAGGGGGGGGGGGGTTGCCCTCAGTCTTGTGTACAGTGAGTGAAATTCAGCTCAGCAGGATTCAAGCTGGTTGACTATCAACTGCGTTTTTGATTCATTTGATTTGATCTGAAGCAGTTAAGATGCTTCTGCTGTCTTTAAAATTCATCTTGCTGCTGTGGTCCGCTTACACTGTATCAATACACACATGACAATTATCCAGTTCTATTGGCAGCCATATTCGTCAATTCCAAATGAGATGGTTTACTTTGGGTCATGAGCAGTTCTGAGCAGGCCTGTGGTCTTTCCCAAAGATGAAACGTAAGCTGTTTGACGAGTAGTTTAATTTTATGTTAAATACCCAATAAATACTTGTTAAATGCAATTTTATCGTCTCAACTATTGAAGAATGAGTTTAAACTGGCAGATTAACTATTTTGCTTCCTAGCTGTCAAAACCCAGTAGCTCCTAACTAATGACATATAAGCTCAAATATAACATTAAAACCTTGTTCTGCTCTCTTACCATGCTATAACTCTAAAGCAGGGATATGACCTATGGTGTGGCTCAATATATAAATATATGAATATATAAAATGTGTCTAATAAACATAAAATACAAAAAAACAATTATATATGTTGATCTAAAATAAGTTCCTTTCATTTGTTTATATACAGGGGTTGGACAATGAAACTGAAACACCTGGTTTTAGATCACAATATTTTATTAGTATGGTGAACTAGGGCCTCCTTTTTGCAGCCAATACAGCATCAATTCTTCTTGGGAAGGACGTTTTTTGGATACAGTCCGGGTTAGCACCCAAACATCCCTTTCACACAGCTTCCTCTTGCATCCACAGTTAATCCTGTTGGATGTGGTTGGTCCTTCTTGGTGGTGCTGACATTACCCTGGATACCATGGCTCTTGATACATCACAAAGACTTGCTGTCTTGGTCACAGATGCGCCAAGATGTGCACCAACAATTTGTCCTCTTTTGAACTCTGGTATGTCCCCCATAATGTTGTGTGCATTGCAATGTTTTGAGCAAAACTGTGCTCTTACCTGCTAATTAAACCATCACACATGCATCATGGTAAAGTCTTCTTTCAGAGCTGATGAATCTGATGATTGCAAGTTTACATTTAGTCAGTCAGTGGAGTATTCAGAGCGAAAGTGCTCAGTCAAAACTTGTTGAAGAAAATGTCTTTAGAGGATATGAGAGAGGCTATCGTGTATTCATTCTTATCAGTATAATTATATTATATACTTTTACATAAAAAAAAAAAAAAAAAAAAAAAAAAACATTTCAAACCAAATAAACCATTTAAATACAAATACATATTGTCACTGTTTTTAGATAAAGCATATTCTTTTGGTCATTTATTAGAGCAATTTCATCCAAAAGTCTCAAGCCTTTCTTTGAGGTGCAGTAATATGGAAATGAAGTCACGTTTTTTCAGCAACAGACCAATAACAGAGCAACAGATCAACATATTAGACATTGCAGCACACTGATTAAGGTCAATAATGCATACATACATACATATTTATACTGTATAAAACATATCTAAATATTTTGATTGCAGGTTGTCTTTTCTTGAGCCACATGTGTAGGTTCTGAACACTGCATACTCAAAGGACCCCAGAGGCCTGCTATTTTGGATAGCTCAAGATTTGATATTTCTCACCTTCAAGAACTTCCTAATATATCCACCCACTGACAGATGTTCAGTGGTACTAATATTATGGCTGTTTGGTGTCTGTCCTTCATGTTTCCTCACTCCCTGTCTGTAAAATCCTCTCAGATGGGATAAGTTATAACATGGTAAGTTGGAACAGTGCTGCTATGTGTTTGAGGGATGCTAATGTGGCTTTCTCTGGGTCTAATAAGAGTAGTGCTATCTGCCTTCTTTCAGCCCGAATGAGCTTCATCCGCACCATAAACTGGTGATACATGCATCTGATGAATTGGCATGCTCCTGAACCCAGCTTTCTGCTCTCATTGTAGAGTCCCATAAATGTATAATGATTGGGGGCACACCAAGGATCTACAAATGTTAAATGAAACATCCACAATTGAATAAAATTTATCCAAATTCATTTAGGGTGTGGACAAAGTCATGAAATCTCATGATAATCTGATTAAACAAACCATATTTCTTAGAGAGAAAATGATAAATCAGTCAGTAGGAGTAGTTAAAGATGTTATTAATATTGGACATGGGAAATGCAAACACAGATAGGAATGGAACACAGGGAAATGTTGTATTTCTCAAATGTCTCAATAGTCTTTTCTCTGTTGAGATGTATAACATTTTATAGGTCTCTATGTTTGAGAATAAAATAAAAATGGTCCCAAAACAAAACATCACAAATCATCAAAGACAAGTTGCATCTTTCAGTCCACTGCTTTTCCATAACAGCGTGATTTTGAGCAGCAGAGAACGAGAGTGGGAGGGAAAAAGGCTCCACTAAGAGGTGATAAAAATGTTCCGAAAGTTCACATCCTTGTTTTGTGTCTTGGGAGTAGTAGTTCTGGCTGATGGCCCAGGCCCTACAGCACAGATATTGAAACGAGAATCAGTTTAACATGACGGCCATGGTTTACATTGTTTGACTTGGCAAAGGAAGAGGAAGTGGACACCTACACTGATTGAAAGCGGCCTCAGATGAGGATCGCAGAGGGATGATCAGGCTTAGCCAAACCTTAAGCAGGAAGCAGAACAAAATCAGTCAAGAAAATGAACGCGTGCATACATGACAGAGGGGAAAACAATCAAGAACCAAAATTAAAACACATCTGATATGGTTACGTGTACAGTTTGTGTATGCTAATCACAGAGATGGAGCAGAAGGAATGAACAGAACCAATTATTGTACATGTCTCTGAAATGTTAATGTGCAGACTTCAAACCATGGCCATTTTTATTTCCCTGAATAAACTTCATTCATAAAAGCGGGGGGCTGGTAACGGAAACTTAAACGCAAAACCATATGCAGGGCAATCTCTCTCTCTCTCTTTCTCTCTCTCTCACACTCACACACACACACACACACACACACACACACACACACACACACAAAAGAACAGCACTGCTGTGAGGAGAGGCCGCCACACAGGCTATAATTCCCAGCATTCCAAAGCGAGCGTCCAAGCCACGCTGACGTCTGTGCGTCTGCTGTTTACCACCACAAACTTCCTCTGCCTGTACATCACTGAGAGAGAGAGAGAGAGAGAGAGAGAGAGAGAGAGAGAGCGCGCGCGCGCGCTTGAAGGGGCTCTATTTAGGCAGTATGCTGATTCAGCCTGAGAATGCCCCCCTGTCTCCTCCCTAATTTTGTTCCCAGCATTCACCACACCAACTAATGTGGGTGGGTGTGAGTGTGTGTGGAGGGGGGTATTATCCAGGCATTCAGACATTATTAGTATGAGTGAGATCTAATGAGAACACACCACATGAGAGCACGACAGTCCATGCACAACCCCACTACCCAAACAATTTTGTAAATTTATGTGGTATACTATTTGTTTGTGCTATAATTAGTCAGCATTTAGAGCAGTCACCACTCATCCATCCATGCTTCACTCACAAATGTGTTATTTTTATGGCAACTGCTGTGAAATTTGGCAAGCTTTTTAGACCACTGAGACAAACACAATTCAACACATAAATAGTAGCTTACACACACACACATACATACACACACACACTGTAAAGGTGTTGCCATGGGCTCTTCGTGTCATGCCATTGGAAGCTATTGCTTGATGCATTCACTTGATGATTTTTATGAGACCAGAATATGCTGGTAAGACAGGCAAATCAAATCCCCCATATGACTGCCAAGAACCTGCTTGACAGTTTAGCTGAGAGAAGAAAGTGTTGCCCTGTTCTAATGTGCAGCATTGCCAGCACAAACATAACCTTTGTGGGAGTCATGAGAAGAAAAGCTTAACTGTGATCTGTGTCACATAATCCATTTGGAATATGACAGCACCACAAGTCAGACAAGTGCTGTCGATTGATAGGTAAAAATAGAACATAATCCGCAGGTATGTTTCATGAAACCTTAACAAATCTGAAGCAGGAGCTGCCACAATGTACCAGAACATTTTTGCATCCACATTGATACACACTTGTGAGCTGAAACATACACATACCACAGTGAGCACTTGAGCCCAGAATGATGGGAAGGTTAAGGATTAAGGACCAACTATTGCAGCTTGGCAAGTCCAGGTATTGAACCCACAACCTTGAGATCAATAACCCATTATGTCATGCTTTAACCACTGATCCATCATTGCCCAAGTTAAAATCAAAGTTAGAGTAAAAAGCTCTGGGTAGAATTTCAATTCAGGGATTCAGGGAATGTTACCTGGAAAAAGTCCAGTGTTCTTACTCATTGCTGGCTCTGTAAATAGGAAACAAGCAAAGTAGCTTGGTCCAAGCCACACAACACGATTCCAGAAAACAGGGGACATGTAAGCTTGTACAAGAGGAGAGGCAGAGGAGATTGTGCATCTGGAATGTTTGTAAAGGGGTTTACGGCCACAAATATCTAAAAAACAGTTTCCTAGCACAGTGGGGTTATATGAATTCATGCGTAATTCGAAGTGCGATGCTTGTGGGCCGAGCCCACTAATGTTAGCTAGTGATCCCATTGTCATGGGAGAAAGCAATGTGGGCTGGATCCCTCTAACAGGTGGCACTGTTGCTAGGGTAGGTAACCAGCTTCCTTGCTACTGTATGCTGTATTTGGATGCTGTGTTTGTGCTTGCTGTCTTTGGGTGTGCAAGCCCAGTCCCATTACCTCGGCAACGCACATGCATGGATCTTGGGTAGAGCTTCTAAAGAAGCACTAAAGGGAGGGGTGTGTTTGTTACTGTTTAGTTCTAGTATCAACAGTCATTCAACAGTCATTCTCCAGAATCGTGCACAGAGCCTTA
This sequence comes from Acestrorhynchus altus, assembly GCA_034509495.1. Lineage (NCBI taxonomy): Eukaryota > Metazoa > Chordata > Actinopteri > Characiformes > Acestrorhynchidae > Acestrorhynchus > Acestrorhynchus altus. Next base: position 6,282,683 of record CM067510.1, on the reverse strand, counting down.
AAGAAAATGACTTCGTCAATAGGACAATGATCCCAAAACATACCTTGAAACCACTATTTACAACCCAAAGAGAAACAAATGAAAGCCTTTGGACTGACCTTCACAGTTCCCTGACCTGAACATCACAGCAAATGTGTGAATTAGTGTTGATTAAGGTTTGTAATCTGAAGATCTGCATGTGTGCTTGCTTGTTGTGCATGCACTAGAACTAGAGGCCTTCTCTAAAGAAGATTGTAAGTGTGTGTTAGTTTTATAGGCTATTTTACATATTGTAAATGATGTTCTAATCTGTGCTTGTGGAAAGGAAATGTCATTTAATGGAAGTCATGTTATTCCATAAAACAGATGCACATAATCAAGCACACACACACTAACATGCCTGTCACCCATTTATGTCAATGAGTAATGATTTTTTTTTTTTCATGTAACCACTTTTTCCTTAAACTCCATGGAGCTCATAAAGTTTTCCTGAACAACAGTTAAAATCACACAGATCATTTTTTTTTTTTAACTGAATCAAGAGCCAATGTTAACTAACTGCACCTAATTCAATTTTAGGCTCTTTCAGCAACCTTGCAGCATTTCTGCAGCCATCCATTCTTTTTAATAGCAGTCTGAGAGAAGGCTTCTTGCAGTGCTGTGTGTGGTAGCAGAATAACACACCAAAGTCAGCCAAGACCACTCTACTTCATGAGGAAAAGGGAGAGAAAGACGGAACTCTCCGCCAGATTCCTGTCTGTTTTCATGCTGAGGGATTTCCAGAGAGTTAGAGGACTATGGGAATGAGACAAAAATGGAAGCGAAAAGATGGAGAGAGAGAACTAAATCTCCACTGTTGCTTTTCAGTCTAACATAGAAAATGTATTGTGACTTAGTGATGACTGGTGGGTTATGGTTTGCATATGTGTATATGTGTAGATTTCTTTTGGGTGACAGCTTCTCCACAAGGGACTAAGAGTGAAAGGGTGTGTGTGTGTGTGTGTGTGTGTGTGTGTGTGTGAGTGTGAGTGTGTGTGTGTGTGTGATTTATTAAAAAGAAACTTAAATACTCTTTAAATACTCTTTTTACTGTATATCTTTTAAAAATCCACTATATTCTGTACAGTTTACAGGTACAGTGCATTAATCCCAGTCCAGTAGGGCCAGATTTATTAGATTCAATGCTCATACCTGTTTTCTCACTCAGTTGAATTCACTAAGTGTAAGGGATACCTAACCCTATGTGGTACAGAAATGTGAACGTCAATGTGAATTTTATCAGCTCCTCTTACCATACAGGAGCACTCTGTGGTTCTATAATTAGCCCATCTGTTTCTCTGCATACTTTTTACCCTCCTTTCACCCTGATCTTCAATGGTCAGGGCCCTGCAGGGCCACCACAGAGCAGATATGTAGGAGGAGGGTCATTCTCAGCCATGCACAGACACTGTAGTAACACTCACATTGTGGTTTTGTGCTAGTGTGTGTTGCACTGGTATGATTGATGCGACTGGTGACACTGTTTTGCCAAATGCACACCAAACAGCCTCCGATATACACAGCATGCTACTTTTTCCCTGTTACTGCGCTTCTACCAAAGGAATCCTATGGAATTCTTTGGAAACTCTACATTCAGTTTATGTAGTGGTTAATCCTAGGGTTAGATTATGAGTTAAGATGAAGTTCTGATTATGGTTATGATTAAGGTTAGGGTTAGAGTAAGAGTTTAGGATCATTAAATATGATCACACTGCTTGCTTTGTAACATTCTCCGTTCATATTGTTTGATTTCACATGTCTGAGTTGTATTAGTTGTGCATGTGCCTGAAGGTTGACCTGTTTTTAGTAGTACAAATTCTAAAATGCGATTTTATTCAAATGTGTATGAAATCCCCTTAAGACCCCTTAAGATACAGCACAGGGGAGATTGCTATGTATAGGCTACACATAAGATAAGGTATAGATTCAACAGAGAAGCATAAATTGTCCTTTATGGTGAGACATACATGAGACAAACTTTTCAGAACCTTTCAAATCCCAGAGCAACAATTTCCACTTTCCATGGTTTGCATGTAACATCAGGCAGCCTGTGAAATTTCTACTTACATGACTTATATTGTTAAAATATCCCCACATTCATCCATCTGGAAAACTAGTTTTTGGAAGAATTTATTACAGATTTAAAGGTCTCCAAGAATAGAAATCTGTACTAAATAATGAGAGCTCTGTAAATGGAAATGACATATTGTGAACCTCCAACAAATTCTTGGGGACCTAGACTGGAGACCAGAGGAAAAGTGGAAGGCCAACTGGGTGCTAGACTTAAAGCTACCATGGAAAATTGATCAAATACCATGCAGCTGTGGACTGACCTATAAAACAGCCAATCAGAGAAGAGCTCATAATTATTTTTATGTCACATCCTCACTATTATCTTATTACAGATGCATGCTTTGGGACGCATAAGCCTTGACAAATGGATTTGTTTAGATGCATTATAATTTGTATGCACAGAGGATTTAGAAAGTCACCCAAGACAGAAGTAAACATTCCTCTCTGGACTAGTGGATCACAGCGGCATATCTTACGCTGCATTCGATACCAGAGAATCATATGTGCTATGAGATAGCAGAGGTCAAGAGATGTGTATCTGCATGGTCACATGCTCAGTCACATTGTGAGGCTCATAGAGAATGGCTGTGTTGTGTTGTAAGTTTCCATACCATACCATACTATACTACACTGTACTATACTACAGACGGAAAGCCACCCTCTACCACTTTAATTATTAAACAGTATGTGAATTAACTAAGAAATTTAGATCTAGATATGGATAATTATGTATTTTGAGAGTATATATGGATTCTTAAAGTATTACTCATTACTCATGTATAAAAATGGTTGAACTCTATGTCCTGACAGCATCAAAGTGGACCTAATCCAGAGAAAAGGGGAAAAGGAATGATTAAAATGGCGTAACAGAGAAAATGTTTAACTGACAAAAAAAGCTCACTGGGTCAATTTAAAACCATGCATCTATCAACCATATACTAATTAGGTGATTAGCTTGAGAGGCTGCAGCCTAAAATGAACCTTTTCATCCATGGTGGTCACCTAAAATAGACATAAAATTAAAAATAAAATTGTTTTCAATGTGCATTGGGTTTTTTTTCTGGCTTCCTATGCTGCCTGTTATTCATTCATCCATCCTATCTGTTCTTTCTGGTTAGAGTCACAGTGGGCCCGGAGCCCACCCACAATCATCGGGCACCAAGTAAAATCAGTTTATATAATAGTAAAAGCAGCTTTTGCACAGGCTCATAATCAGACAGGTGGGAAATGCACCTGAAAAAGTACAACATTTATCAAACCCACAACCCTGTGATCAATAACCTCCTGCCCTGCAAACAAAAAGTGTAAGGTGAGCCATATTACAGCCCCCCTTAAGCAGAGAGGTTAAGGACGTTGCTCAAGAGCCCAACAGTGGCAGCTAAGTCGACCCAAGTATCAAACCCGCAACCCTGTGATCAATGACCCAGCACTCTAACCACTGAGTCACCACTGCCCCCAACTGATCCATGTTACAGCTCCCCTGGAGCAGAGCTAGGGGTCTTCAAAGCTCCAACACTGGCAGCTTAGCAGACATTGGAATCAAACTCACAACCCTGTGATCAATACCCTAGCACTCTAACCACCAAGCCTCCACCAGTCCTGGAAAAATGTTCGGCTTACCAAAAATACACTGAAACAGTTTTCAATGTTTTCAAACCTCACTGCATCCCAAATATTTCTTTTAGATTTTTTTTCTCCTAAAAATAGTGTTTCTCAGTTAGCCAGATGACCTGGCCCAAATTTAAGGACTTGTGTCATCTGGCTAGACTAAGAAATCCTTTTTCAGGAAATATTTCACAGACGTGTCTCCTGTATGTGTTTTCATTTTTTGGGCATATCTTGACAGCAGATATCCAACTACTCCGAGGGGCTGAGCGCTCTGCTTGTTTCCGCATTTACCACCTGTATCTAATCTATGACTCTGCTCTCACTTATCTCCTTGTCTCTTTCTAACACACACACACACACACACACACACGTCCACATGCTTTCAGGAGCACACATTGACATGGGTTGCATGCCAAAAGACTCCTAGGCTCCAAAGGCAAAGGGCTTTGATTTATACAGCACTGTGTAATGACACATATGTCTAAAGGTTAGCGGACAGCCCTTTAAATGAATGCATTCAGCTACTTTAAGTTGCACCCATTGCAACAGATGTGCAAATACACACACAGCTTTTCTAGTCCTTGCCAATACACTCAGACTCTCTACAGCAGATAAACAAGAATCTACTGGCACCATGCCTAATGCCAGGCGTGGGCTAGAGGGAGCTGTGCTTTCTGGAATGATGGTGCTCCATTCAATACTTTTGGGAGTTGGGGATGAGGTGGGGTGGTGATCATCCTGACATCAATAAAGTTCTTCTCACTGAATGCAATGAAATTCTCACAATGCTCTAAAACCCATAGACGTTTTCCTAGTAGAGACACTAGTTACTCCTACAAAAGAAGGATGACCTTTAATACCATTGATTTCAAAAGAAACTATGAACAAGAATGTGTGCCAATACTTTTGTCCATATAGTACATATCTAATCCACTGTGCTTATCATGACTGACGAATGATGATTGCTCGATTCAAAATGTCCAACAAAGTAATCGTGTGTGTGTGTGTGTGTGTGTGTGTGTGTGTGTGTGTGTGTGTGTGTGTGTGTGTGTGTGTGTGCGTGTGCGTGCATGTCTGGTTATGACCTCAGTTCACTGACGCCCAGCAGCCGTCTGCAGGCCCCCTCCCTCTCTTGCTTGCTCTTTGCAGCCTGCCACAGAGGGGACTGCTTTGAAGAGATGTCTGATGGGTAAAGGAGATAAGACATGAGGAAGCTCTCTGGCTACTGGGCGTCAGGGCCAGCCCTGACACGCACCCTGTGTGTGTGTGTGTGTGTGTGTGTGTGTGTGTGTGTGTGTGTGTGTGTGTGTGTGTATATGCATGTCATGGGTGCGTGTTGTGCGGTTTGTGACTAGATTAGGAACAGCAGTTGCAGGAGATTCTGTTTTCCCCCAGAGCACTGCGAGACGAAGAGCCAGGCGACAAGACCCTCAGACCAGTAGACATGTTCTGTTACACACTGCCCAAAGCATTCAGCATCGCCATCTGATCCTCTTGAAACACACACACACACACACACACACACACACACACACACACACACACACACACACACACACACACAAAGTGCCCCTTTCACTCTTAGTTCCTTGTGGAGAAGCCGCCACCTCATATTCAGTGTTCCTGACCCCAAAAAATATTTTAAAAGTGCAAGAATTAAAAAAATTACATTCACTACTGTTCAAATGTTTGGATGACTTACAATTTATACATTTTTGTGCAGATGCTAAATTTCTAATATAATATCTGTAAAATAGGTTTCAAATCATAGTTGTAAGATGCTCATTATTTTAATATACAGCTTTGATTTGAAGGTTTGCTGACTTGCATTTCCATGTATTATTTCTTTCTGTGTTTCTGTAGAACATAGTTCAGGTTGTAAAAGTGACATCAGGTTGTTATAAAGTGAAATCCTAGTGAATAAAAATCACGAATCAAGTCAAGTTCATTCGTGTTCATAGTTCAACTGAAAAGGGTAAAAGGTTATATTTTTTATTCGTTACATATCAATACATTATGTGAAGTGATATATTTCAAGCCTTTATTGTGTTACCTTTCTGTGTGACACATCACACTGTATCAACATTAAAATGAAGACTTCAAATGTCACTTTAAATGTAATCAGTATTAACTACATATGAGAGTATTTTTAATAACATAATGAAAAAAGATATTTTCACAATATTCCTTTTTTTTAGATGCACCTGTGCAAATGACTTTGACATCACTTAATGATTTGTCATTTTATTTTAGTCATTAAATGTAAAAAACTTGGTTTGTAAAAAGAAACAAAGTTAGAAGAGAAACAGTGAAGCTATAAAAAGAAAGCTATAGAAGCTGCAGTAAGCTGTAATAAATGAGGACATTTTAAGGAGTGAACTGAAGAGCTCATGAAGAAGATGAACATGGTTACGTCTGATCAATGTTTAAAATTCCTCATATTTATATAAAAAAACCTGCGATTAATCTTGGGGTGGACATGTTGACATGAAATGATGAAACGGGTAATTACAGTTTGTGATTAAAAACATTTGAGTGTTGGTGTACAAATTGCTTATACCATAACCCAGCTGAGGATTTGTGTGTTTGTGTGTGTGTGTGTGTGTGTGTGTGTGTGTGTGTGTGTGTGTGTGTGTGTGTGTGTGTGTGTGTTTGCTTGCTGTGATTAAGGGTGTGGGGGGCATCATGCTTACAAGTCTGGATATCATTTAGATTTGAGTCTAAATATTTACATGGCCTGGGTTCATTAGACATGAGGGACGCTTGTTCTTTAAACCACCCCAAACATTTAGCCATTAGAAGAGAAAAGTTTAAAGGGCTTCTTTCCCCTCCCAGCTAGCACCCAGACTCTCCCACACCAGGCCCTGTCACACATGTGCAGTTCTGCTGTGTTTGTTTGTATATATATATCATATAATGATACTTTCACCCATCTTATATATTTCATTAAACACTTGCAGACAAAAATGTTACATAGAACCAAGAACATTCACCCTGAATTCCAGCAGAGACACTCTGACATGATTTCTATACTTCATCTCTTAGACTTCACCTTCTGCTCTTTACAACACAGCAGGGGCTTCATCAGTTCGGATGGAATCCCTTCATTTTGTATCACAGGAGTTCAGTGTTCCTACCATACAGTTTTTGTGAGACATGGATTAAATGTATACATTAATAAGACTGTAAAAACAAAACATACTTAATGTGGTAACAAACAAACACTTCAATTCACCTAAAATAAATACTTAAAGTTCACTATTTATTTATTATTTATTAATTTAAATGCATTGTTAGTGTACAGACCCTACGTTATTTATACATTATATCTACATTTATGAATTACTTTAGTATTGTCAGTCATCATTTCTGGTTGTGGACATCTATGCAGAGGTTTTTAAGGAGAGGAATGGGTACTGGTATGTACGTACCAAACGTTTATTTCAACACTTGCTCTCTCTCTCACACACACACACACACACACACACACACACACACACACACACACACACACACACACACACACACACACACACACACAAACACACACACACACATACACACACACAAAAATAATACTGAGATATTTCTGTAACTGATCCAATCCTGGCTCTCTGAACCAAGGATGTAGAGGACATAGATATAAGACTTATAAAGCTATGAGGTAATACTATATCTGATTAGCCAATCCTTGAATGAGAATTTTAAAGCTACCCTCTGTCCATTTAAGGGTCATATGGACGGTGCTGTGGATTGTGAGTGAGTGTCAGACAGACATAGAGGTATGCAGACCAACAGACAGACAAGTAGATGTACAGAATAGCAGATAAGGGTCTGAAGTGAGAACACATAAGTATGTCAGAGGAAAAGGATGAGGGCAGTAAATGATATTTTATAGGCTCTGATTGTTGCAAAGGAGACAGCATTCTCCTGCAGAGGAGTCTGTCTGGCTCTCACTCTACTACTGCCTGCATGGATAAGGTGTGTGTGTGTGTGTGTGTGTGTGTGTTACTACTTTCCTGTTCCTTCATTCTGTAAAGCTTTATTCCTTTAATCTCCTTATTATTCAACAGAACAGCCTTTCTATGCTGCTGCTCTACAATCCTATCCTGAACGCCACAGGACTCCAGCTGAGACTTCTGCAACTCACACACTGTACTGTACACTACAAGCTGCTACACAACCACTGAAATCTCTAGTCCAGTTATAAAATATACTGTTGGATTCCTTTCACACAAAAGTACCGTTACAGGCAACATTACCCTTACATTATAGAACGGCTCCAATTACACTGCTTTGTTTCACTCGGCCATTATTTAGAACTCACTTATCAGAACTAAATGTTCACCATGTTTGCTATTCATAAATGACCAGCATGTGACTGATTATGATTAGTAGAATTTGACTAATATCACTCCACTATGCCTTTAGCAAATGATTTGCCAGTTTTTTTCTTTGTAGAAGTCTGGTGACCCCTCCCAATTATGTTTGCACAGTGATTATCGCCTTCTTATTATCAATAAATTCAGGATTAATCCACACCAAGATCCACTGTTTACTGAGAATTTGTATACTGGCCATTCATTATTGCAGGGTTTGTTATCAGAATGGAAAACAGTATGTGCACAGTTGCCTGGATAGACCTAATGGATTTGACAGTGTGTACTATTACAATTGAAATGACCACATACACACTTATACACACACAACCTTTTTCTTCCTCCAAAAGCACTCCAAACTTTAGCACTCAACTAATCTCTGATTATCTGAAGATCTGTAGGCAACTTTAAACTGTCTCCTCATGCTCTTGTGCGGTCTGGTAAGCCAGCAGTGAGCTAATCATAGTCCACAAGGCTACTCCATCATAGTCTGTCTGTCTTAATCAAATATGGCTGGAGCCGGCTCTCAACAAAAGCCTGTCCATTCTCTCTGTGTCTCTCTCACCCACTTTCAACACCAACTGCAGAAACAGCACCAGTATACTCAACTCTTCCAGGCTTCTAAAAGTAACACAAAATAATTGCATCAGGCAGTAGTGTTGTTTTTTTTTTTTTTGAAGGACTACTGGAGACCCAGCTTAATTTAAGAAGATGATCTAATGCTGAAAGGGTCTGAGACCTACTTCAGGAAGCTATGACAAAAGGTCGTTTTATTGTTTAGCTTAGAGACACACACCCTTATTTGACATGCACTGCTATCACCATGCAGGAATTTATGAGAGCTATCAATCCATTACAGAGAGGAGGAAAACAATAAACCATATAAGAGCAGATTACATCTGCACACACAGTTCCTTATCCAAGCAAAAGTATATTACACTGGTAGGTTACATAGTTCATCTGAACTTAACCGAGGGTGACCATATGTCCTCGTTTTCCTCAATGTCCTCTTTTTGGAATCTAAAAAATGCACTCGGATGGAACTAAAATGTGTAAGAGTACGATTTCACGTCAGTGTTTGCTTCTACATTCTGTACAGCTTTGAACATGTATCTTAATGCAACATTCTGTAGTATCTAAAAAAAATCTTTAAATAAAGTACCTTAAAATAACAACTCCAGGGTAATTGTAATGCTCCAGTGACTTATAATATGGAGAACACTTTCTGTATAAATGTCACTCCTCTTCTAACTACACTACGTAACTTACTAACTGTAAAGCAGGCAAGACAATGCTCATGAAAACTGCACAATGCTGCCTAAATAGATGTAAAATCCTGAAATATTGCTCTATCATAAAGGTCCACATAATTCTTTTGCTTTAAATGATGGTTCTGTACATAGCCACAGGATGGTGTTTTGAGTGGGGGGTGGGGGGCGGAAGGTATCTTTGAACAGCTGGTTTCATAAACCTGGTTACAGGTATTTCCCATTTTTGCTCTCAGCTCCATCAGGAGGTGCTGTAGCACCATCAGCACTCCTACTTCCCATGGTTACGATAACAGCTTGTCCAGAAAAGCGTGTCCTTTAGTGGTGGATCAAAGTGCAAGTTACACTTCCCAGCTACAGGAGGAACTCGGGGGTGAAAAATGCCCCTTCTGCACAGTATCTCCTTCTCCTGCCTTAAAACACAAATCAGATACATTGTATAGAGTTTTAAATCTGTAAATATTTAAATATAACCACAATTTCAATATTTGTTTGTCCTAAGTGTCCACATAAAAAAAAAGAAACATGATTACCCTATTTTAGGCCTTTATTTGAGGGAACATTGGGTGCTCCAGATGTCTGAAACCTTTAAAGACACCCAGACTAACTTTTGGTTTGAGAACCAGGAAAAATCCCAGTGGGCTGCTATGGGTGTGGGCCACAGAGAGAGTGAAGGGGCCGGATATTGTTCTCTCGGGACTATAAAAAATCAATCAATCCATCTATCCTTCTGCCTACCCATCAATATGCCATTAAAGAATCATATGGCAAAAATCTGTACACTGTAAAACAGCTTAAACTATGATTCTAAAGGTTGTAACCATGTTTTCCATAATATGAACAATGTATTTTAAAGATGGATAATTTAAAGTTATGGCACTATTACTCTACAACGTCATAGACATAGAATCTGTTTTACGACCCTGTATGAAATGAAGAGATTTTAGATGTGTCTACAATGACAAACAGACAACTATCTCATAAAGACTGAGAAAGTCTATTACATATTACAGTATATTACTTATCGTATAATAACTTCTCTGGTTTTCCCCAAAACATCATACAGGTTATTACTGAATGGCAGCACTTTCTAATAAAACAAGAGATTCCAAACTTTCGAAGGGAAGTGTATATTAGACCACACAACAAAAGAACTCTCTGAAAAAGGTCCTTTTCCTCCCTCATAAGCCAGCAGTTCAGTGGTAAGTGTTTCTTCTCAGCAGTGTGGAATCGAGCCACTATGAAAGCGCTCCGTTTCCACACTGGACAAAAGAAACTGATCACTGGCTTTTTCAGGGAGTAATGAACTGTCTCTCATCGCATGCTTCATTACTTTAAAGCAGACACACAATAGCGTGTGTGATATGGAGCCCACAGATGCAAAACGGAGTGGCTGGCTGTTGTGGGAGTTAATGGAACAGTTTCAGCACTGATAATGAGAGAAAGGGGGAAAAAATCCCACTATAATATACTGGAGTAATTATGATATAATTTTTCGTTGAGATATCAGCACCTCCTCTCACTTTACTCAAAGGGCAGCGGTGCGAGAAGAGGACTATCTGTGTGAGAACCATGGAGGTGAAAAGGCCACTATGATGGCTGTAGCTCCTGTACCTGTACTTTCCTGTAACTGAATTTTCCACAAATGTTAACACATCACTGTGAAATTTAAACTTAAAATTTCTAAAAAACTAAAAAATTAGAATTAAAATTAAAACTAAATAGGGAGAATAGTGTTCCTATCATTGCCAGAGTGGAACACTGGTCACTCTGGTGGAGCTGCATGTAGGCCTGTTATAATAATTATTATTTCTGTCATTTTTAAACATCTTTATGCCACTGATACAAAGATAGTCCAATGGCACAATAATGCAATTACACCATTTCACAGAGCAGTGTAATTATATCAATTAAAAATGTAGAGAGCAGACAAAAGGCCAGAACAGCCGGACATTCAAGACATTGGCGTCTCTGCTAAAATGCAAGCAAGTAAATGCAACAGGCAATATCAAGGCCAGCAAAAAGGATCAAGGTCATATCAATTGTATGATAAACCAATAACATTATGTTAACTTCACAAGACGTCTTGTGAGAACTGATTCATATTTCATAACCTTAGTCATAATTGTGTAAAATCATGTAATATTAGGCAACGGCATCAATCCATATGCTTTTTTCACATCAGATGCAAGTGCTGTATCTCTCAGCTTGTCAACAAATGTGTATGTACCATGAGGGTGTACTTACAGTGTGGTTTGTTCTAACATCAGTGGTGTAAAATTGAATTACACTTTACACAATCCTCATATAATGCTGTTCTAAGACCCAGCTTAGAACATATGAATGTGGGACACTTTCGTTGACCATGCAAGCCTTTTGATGAGAGAGAGAGAGAGAGAGAGAGAGAGAGAGAGAGAGAGAGAGAGAGAGAGAGAGGGAGTGATGGATTTAAATATGGGACTTAATCCCAGCTGTAAATTTCTAATGCATTTCTGAGCAGCACTCACCAAGTCAGCCCTCGGGCCAATTAATATTTCATTGTTCATATCAGGGATCCATTACTCTTTCTCCATCACACACTTGTCATTTTCACAACAGGAGAACACGGTACTTTGACAGAATGACATGCTCGTTTAGACCTCTTTTCTCAAGCTGGGGCTCTTCCAA